>CM067218.1:100296329-100864680 GCA_034190945.1 Octodonta nipae
CGTTTTCCTGATCCCCAACATCGTGCAGACCTTCTGAAATACATTCGATTCGAAGTTACGCCCCTGGTCTGAATGTAGTTCCATCGGGACGCCAAACCTGCTGAACAGCTGTTCTACTAGCACCGTGGCTACCGTGGTTGCCTCTTGATTGGATATCGCATATGCCTCAGGCCATTTGCTGAAGTAATCCATTGCGACCAGAATGTATTTTCCCCCTCTCAGACTCGGGAAACGGACCGGCGACATCGATGGCAATTCTCTCAAATGGGGCGCCAACATTGTACTGCTGCATTCTGCCCTTGGTCCGGGTCTTCGGGCCCTTACTGGCTGCACAGGTGTCACATTTGCGGCACCAAGCTTTGACGTCTTCGAAGTAATTCACCCAGTAGTACCGCTGGCGAACTTTGTCTAGGGTTTTATTCATGCCCAGATGGCCTCCGGTAATCCCATCATGTACTTCGGTCAGGATGCCTGGTAACTTTTTCTTCGGAACTACCAGTTGGGACTTGGTTTCTCGGCCATCAGTGCTTTCCTAAACTCGCTTGAGCATTCCATTGTCTACTCTTTGAGAGTCCCATTGGGCCCATAACGAATTCAGGACGCCCGAGTGTCTAGCTACCTCGTCCCATCGTGGCCTGGGTGCCCCTCTGTTTTTAAGTGACAGGATTGATTCGATGTCTGGTCCTAAAACCACTGTTACGTTGTCCAGTCTTTATTGGCCTGCACTCGGATCTGTCTGATGGAGATACTCTCTCGCTGTTCCGTCTTCAGACAATGTCCGCATTCTGCTCTACAGTGTCTTCTTGATAGGGCATCGGCATTATTATGCAAACGACCCGCAGGATGTTCAATCTTGAAATCGTATTGCTGTAATTTTTCCATCCACCTGGCCAGTTGTCATTCCGGTGTCATTATGTCCAGCAGCCATTTGAGGGCGGCATGATCTGTTCGGATTAAGAAATGACGACCATAGAGGTATTTGTGGAAATGGTATACAGCCCTTATTATTGCAAAAAGTACTTTTCTGGTGACGCAATAATTTCTTTCCGGTTTCGAGAATCCAGGGCTGTAGTACTCGATCACCCTCTCTTCACCATCTTGCACCTGGGATAGGACGGCCTCCAAACCTGTGTTGCTGGCGTCGGTGTCTAAAATGAACTTGCCGGACTGTGTAGGAAAGGCTAGGATTGGGCTGGAACATAGTGCTGCCTTCAGTTGTCTGAATAATGTTTCGCAATCCTGATTTTAACGGAAGGTCTCTTCTCAGTGGTCTGTCGATGTAGAGGCGCGGCAATGGTGGCAAATCCCTCAACAAATCGCCTGTACTAGGAACAGAGGCCCAAGAAGCTTCGCAGTTCATGCTTGTCTCTCGGGACTGGCCTATCACGGATCGCTTCTATCTTGTCCTCGTTGGTAAGGATTCCAGATTCGGAAACGACGTGGCCAAAACCTCTACTTCTTTTTGGAACAAGGAACACTTCTTCGGGTTGAGTCTCAGGTTGGCGTTATTAATTCTGGAGATTACTTCGCCCAGGTTCTTCAGATGGTCGTCGAATGTCTGACTCATGACTAGAATGTCGTCGAGGTATACTAAGCACGTCCTCCATGTTAACCCGCTCAGTACATACTCCATTAGCCTCTCAAATGTAGCGGGTGCATTAAATAACCCAAAGGGCATGACCGTGAACTGAAACAGCCCTTTACTGGTGGAGAACGTTGTCTTCTCTCTGTCGTTTGCGTGTAGACCAACCTGCCAATATCCACTCTTTAGGTCTAGTGTGGAGAACCAACGGGAGCCTGCTAGTGTGGTCAGAGTGTCATCAATTCGGGGTAGTGGATAGCTGTCTTTCTTCGTGACGTCATTCAGCTTTCTGTAATCCACTCAAAATCGGGTGGTTCCATCCTTCTTTTTAACTAGCACGACGGGAGCGGACCATGGGCAGATGGATGGCTCAATAACTCCATTTTGTAACATGGACTCAATGTTTTCCTTGACTGCCTGTTGTTGCCCCAATGGTAGTCGCCTAGGTGGTATTCTGATGGGTTGAGCCTTCCCGGTATCCATTCGGTGCTGGATGATGTTGGTGTGACCGGTGGTTCCATCTCGACTGTTAAAAAATTGCCAGTGCTTTGTGATAAATTGCTTGGCTTTCTTCTGTTCCTCTGGTGTCAGTTGTGTCAAATGGTCAGCAAACTGTTGTAGGAAGTCTCTACTGGCCCCTGTTTCCTTCACCGATGTCTGGTATCCGTCTTCGCAATTTATGATGGTCTCGACTGGCTCGAAACAAGCTATCTCTTGACCATTGGCAATTCTGATATCGTTGTTGGACAAATTCAGGACTCTAATTGGTATATCTCGTCCAATTTTAACTATAGCCTGTCCAACTAAGTAGTCATGAGCTGAGTGTACGAGTTCCACCATTCCAAGGCAGCTCCCAGGATTGCTGTCTAGCTGCCCATGAATAATCTGTTCCGTTCAACCGGGATTTCTGGCTGAGGATTTTGCTACAATTTTTATGGAGGTCGCTGAGCTGTTGAAGGGCCGTGTCAATCCAAATTCTTCATTTAGGAACCGAAGAACATCATATCTCGGGTCGAACATAAATCCATGCTGGCTGATTAGGTCCATACCCCATATGAAATCGTCCTCAATATTCGCTACCAGGACCCTATGCCGAATCATGTTGTCCCCTATCTGTAGCACGACATCTGCCTCACCCTGTATTGACATGGACTCACCGGTGACTGTTCTGAGCTGGATGTTGTTGTTAGCTGGCCGGATTTCCGATGCCCTCAAGACCCTGACCTGGCAATGGACACAGCGGCGCCGGTGTCGATGGTGATGGTAATTGCTCTACCATTGTTGGTGCCCCTGATGACTACGCTGCTACTATCTCGGCAAAATCCCCGAATGGACAACGTTTTGGGGACTAGTGGAGGGTTAGTCAGCATTCGCCCCCCTATGCTGACTGGCTGACGGTCCCTGGACATGTGGCTGTTCTGTTGGTTACCCCTGGTCGGTGATCGTTCAGGTAGCCTTACTCTGCAGTCGCGTTGGAAGTGCCCTGTCCGTCCACAACGGTAACATGCTCTTCTGGTATCAGTTCTCTGTGACTCTGCTAATAGTTTGTTCATACCAGCCAACAGTGCTTGAAATGGTGACTCTGGCTTTTCCTGGTTGAAGGAAACTGCTCGGACCCTCGGCTTGGACGCCCGAAGTAAAGCTTCATTATTTTTCTTGACGCCACTTACTCTTAGATTGCGTTGTAGTTCCACATCTCTGATACCGTTTATGAAACTTTATGTGGCCAATTGATCTTTGGTTTCCTCTGGCAGGTCTGGATAGGGCAAGTGCACTAAACGTCTAACCTCTGCTTCGAATTCTTGAAGGCTCTCTCTGGATTTTTGCATTTTTCCACTTAGTTTCACCGGGTATACTTGGCTTAAGTACTGTCGTATCTTTTGTCCAGGACTGGAATGCTTTGGAGGAGTTCTAAGGCCGGACCTCTTAAGGAAATTACAAGAGAGGTAGATTTTTCTTGGTTATCCCATCCATTAGCTGTAGCCACTGCTTCAAATTGCCGTTTATACATGGGCCAAGATGAACTGCCATCAAATGTGGGTGGTTTGCTAACGGAACGTTTGGTACTCATGGTGTTGTGGTATTTTCCTCGCTGTAAGTCCTGCTGCATTTTTTAAATTTCTGTTTCTACCTTGTTTTGGATGGCACTGATTTTATCTTGAATTGTGTTTTGAATAGAACTAATTTCAAATTTTACCTGGTTTTGGATGGAATCGAGGTCATCTACTTTGGTTTCAAGAGTGTCCACGGTATTTTTTATGATCTTAATGGCATCATTTATCTCTTTTTTGTCTGACTCAACTATTTGCATTTTTTCATTAACTGTTTCATTAACTTGTTCTACAATTTGCATTAATTGTTCAAATTGCAGTTGTCTTTTTTCTTCCGTTTTGCCTTGTTTTTTCTACAAATATTTTAAAATCATTTTATCTCTGTTCATCTAATAATTTAAATTCATTTTGTCTTCTTAATTCAAATTTCGAGAATAATCCCTCAATTAAATTTTGTTCTTCACTTTTCATCGTAGTGACAAGATTTTCTAATTCTATTTTACGTTTTTCATCAAAAGATTTTATTAACCTTGTTGAATTTCTTCTTGATGTAGTTTCTCCTTCTTGTCACGTTTTTCCAGAATCTGGGCTATTTTTTAGTGTAGTCCCTCCGTAACCTGCTTGACTATTTTTTTGGTAGTTTCGTCTGTTTTTTCCATGCTTCTGGTTTCCATAAATCAAATTACGATTTTAACTTCACTTAATCCTGCACTTCTGATCACCAAACTTGTAATATACTCCGTTGGTTCAATTAAAATTTAAAAACTAATATTTACTCTCACTTTCTAGAAACTTTTATTTACATGAAATACGAGTATACACAACAGTTGATTCGAATATCACAAATATAATACAACATAAGCTCTTCGCCGCACTAACTAACTGCCGCGATGATGGGCCGCTCCTTTTAAAACCCGCATCGAATCCTCTCGTACAATCCATTATCAATTCTACAGTTGCCGAGCTATTTCGAGTTTAATTTTTTTGTCCTAACAGCGATCGATGTCGTACTGGAATGAAACCAGGGCCGGCTTAGGTAAATTTCGTTACAATATATATTTTTCAATAAAGTCTGGTCGTATAAGTATTGTGTCATTTGTTAGACGTTTTTTACAGTCCTCGAAAGTTTTTAAGTAAATATGGTTATTAATGTCAATTTTTGCCCCATTCTTTAAACAACTGGTAAATGGTTTAGTTATTTTTGCAAAATTATTATTAAATTTTCTCTAGTAACCTAGGAGTCCGAGAAAACTTTTTATCTCTCTAGGTGTTTTGGGAATTGGATAATTTAGCATTGCTATTATTTTATCTGGATTCGGTTTGATACCATGTGGCGTTATTACATGGCCAAGAAATTCGAATTTATCTAATTGTACTTTGAGATTATGTTCACGAAATTTTTGAAAAAATTTCTTTCAAGTTAACTAAATGTTCTTGAAGAGAAGTTGAAAATATAATTACGTCGTCAATGTAAACTAAACAGATTTTATTAAGGTATACTTTTAATACATTGTCCATCACGCGCAGAAAGTTGCGGGGCGTTTTTCAATCCGAAAGGCACTCTTAAATATTCATAGTGTCCATTCTCTACGTTAAAAGCTGTTTTTTGTATATCATCTGGAGACATTTCTACTTGATGAAAACCACAAATGGATATATTGACATTTCTTTCTAGTAGTATAAAATGAGGGTTCAATTTGAACATGATAAAATTCAATGTCATTTTGGGTAAAATTATGGGTTTGTATAAATAAATTTCTTGGACGTGGGGTGGAATTTTGAGTATCAACAGGAGCGTAACCATTTATTGAAATTGTTAATCCTTCTCGAATTATACAATTGAAAACTTTTGTTTGGGGAATAAGAATTTGTCCATTTGCTATGTTAACAGGAATTTTTGCTGATTCGATAGTGAGGGGTTCTATTCTAACGAAGAATAAAACTTTTCCTTTTGCTTCATAGAGTGATAAAGGTTTTTCTGCTGAAGGTGTTTTGTATTTTATAATTTTTAAGATCAAGTTGAACATTAAGATCTTTCAAAGTGACGTAGCCTATTAAAAAGTGGTTGCATTTGAAAAGATAAAACTGGATGGGTTTCTTGGTATTGAATTCTGAGAATGCTGGAATTTTTACACAAAGATTTCGAGTTGTTGTTTGAAAAATAGAAAAAAATGTGAATTTATTTTTGGAAATATAATCAGAAAAATATTTCTCACCAATATTTGCAATGAGAATAGATTTTGTTGATCCAGTGTCAATCGGGAGGTTCAGAAATTTTAATATAGGGCGATCGTAATTCCTTCGGCTGGTAACGAGGAGTAAGGATAATAGTGTTAGCGGTATGATTGGAAAAATTTGATACACCTAATATTGGTACGGGTCGAGTTCTATGTAACTCGTTCCTGGAAGTTTCCTTGGACTTCCATCGCCTTGAAATGATTGATCTCACAACGTTTCAAGAGCTTTGGATCTGCTATCGTCATCAAGTGTCTCGTCCAATCAGCGTCACCGTACTTGGTGACTGGTTTTCGGTGATGCGTAGCGGCAGTGGCTCAAGCAGAGGTCTCCAAACATTTTTAATTTGGACGCTGGGCACGCTGATTATGTTCACATTAGAGAATTATGTATGCCGTCTCTATGAATTTTCTTTTTATACCAGTCCTCTCCCTGTGACTTTGCCCGGTCCCAGTGTTCGGTCCATGCGTGATTAGCTAAATCAGACTTTGTTAGCTCTACCCTTTTGTGTAGCTATGCGGTGCTCCTTAACCCTGGTTGAAAACCATTTTGATTCCATATCATTGTCCAGTACGATTGCTATCGTGCTTCTCTTTTCCAGCCTAGAACCAGTTGTTCAAATGCCTTGTTAATGATGGTTTCCGGATATCCATTCGTCAAAAGTTCTTCTTTATGTTTCATTTGTTCTTCTTTGAGGGCCTCGGGTGTGCTGCAAATATTTTTGGCTCGCTGGACTAGTGTTTTGATGATGCCCGTTTTCCTTGTCGATGGGTAGTTCCAGTTGTAGTGTAGGTATAACCCTGTGTATAAAGTATCGTTACTTTTGAGTACTTGTAAGTATTCGTTACTTTTTAGTTATGTACTCGTTACTAAATATTCGTTACTCCAGCACTCGTTCTGTATATGCTTCGGGCACAGAGGTTTGATTATACTGTGCTTCGGGTAAAACGGTGTAAATATTGTCATTTGTCCGCCACACAGTCTTATAGACGAATATACGGCTGTGACAATGCAATTTTATAGTACAACTGTAAACCAACATTTTATTTATAACATATAAATAATTATGAATTTGATTATTAATATAAATATAAAACTTTTTTTGGACATATTGATTTTACATAAAAAAAACTGTAATTACTTGAAAGAAGTTTACTCAAAAGATTGATTGATGGCACTATTCATTTCGCTCGCCGTCATACCGTTCGACCGGTTCGGCGGCAACGGAATGACCCGAATGCTGACTAAAAATTAACTCAGCCCATGTCGACTATGTTTACATTACCATTCATCAAGTATTCGATACTTACAGAAACATTCGAGATTCGTGACCTCAAATAACTATACCGCTGGTGAATTTTGAATTCGATCCGGGCAAATAACGAGTATTCGAGTAACGAATAGTTACTTTTCTTACACCTCTAGTGTGTAGCCTTATTTAACACTGTTGTTTCGATTCCGGTCCTAGTCCGTTGGCACTTCACATCAAGGAATGATAGGCACCCACTCTCTTCTTTCTGGTGAATCTGATGGATGGTTGTGATCGGTTAGATGCTCCAGAAATGCCTTTACTTCTCTCTCTCCGTGTTGCCAAACCTTCAGTGTATTATATTCGAACCATTTCATGTAGATGTTGCGATGGTTGGCGCCCAGCGTCCAAATTAAAAACATTTGGAGATATCTTCTTGAGCCACTGCGGCTACGTATCATCGACAACCAATCGTCAAGTACGGCGACGCTGATTGGAATGGAATGGAATGAGCATGACGGATAATCTGAATTTCCCATTATGCACCTATTGAAACGTTGTGAGATCAATCATTTCAAGAAAGAAGTCCAAAGAAACTTCTAGGAATTAGTATTATTATTTGGCTTCCAAACGTTGATTGGTGGTCGGGGTCTTCCAAAAACTTGACTATTCGTTGGTAGTCTTTGATAGGGTACATATCTATTGGTCCCCGTGTAAATGGTGGTTGAATAGGATTTATGAACTGGGGTACATTTTGTTGAAATAATGGTAGCGAAATTATTTTGAAAAGGTTTAAAATTTTGTGAATGATTTTGAAAATTTGGTGGTTTTGGTTTTACATTTTCAATAGGTTTTTGCAAATGACGTATATTATTTTCAGCAATTATAAATTGTCTAACTTCAGCGAACTCAGTAGACTTCGTTGCTCGAATTGTAGAGCCTAATGGTTCTCTGAGACCAGCTAAAAATATTTTGAGAGTATGTGAATTATAAAATGTTTTCTTTACCTGTTTATTTGCTGCAATGGCTTCATGAGTGTCTAAATAATTATGTAATGCACTAAGATTTGACATTAGCCTGGTATAAAATTGTAACGCGGATTTATTTTGTCTTAATTGATCCAAATCAAACAAAAGTCCGTTTTCATCTCTTTGATCTCCAAAATGTGCCACTAATACATTTCTGACGGAGTGTCAGTCTTTTGCAAAACAGATAGTGTAAACTTCGCGAGCTTTGCCTGATAATTTTGCGTAAATACCACAAATTATACTGTTATACAGTCCGTGGGTTCAATTTAAAATTAAACAACTAATCTTCACTTTCACTTTTCTAGAACCTTTATTTACATCGAATATATACAACAGCTGACTCAAATATCACAACAACAATTTTACATATAAGCTCTTCGCTCCACTAACTGAACTGCGATCGTGGGGCTTCCTTTTTATAACCAGCATAGAAAATTCTCGTAAAATCAATCATCAATTCTACAGCTGCCGAGTCATTTCGAGAACCATTTTTTTTCTCAAAGCGATTGGTGTCGAACTGAAATGAAACAGGGTCGGCTTTGGTAAATTTCGTAACACTGCCCCCCCCCCCTTTAATTCTGATCGTTCCGAACAGAAACATCCTCTCCATGGTAGGGAGTGAGTCGATCTAAATGGACCACCTTCAACTTAGCCTTGGGGTTTCGACGGATCCGGTAGACGAAGTCATTAAGCATCTTGACCACCTTGTATGGACCATCCCAGGCAGGTGTAAGCTTTGGGGATTTACCCTTGCTCCGCTGGGGTTGTACAGCCAGACTTTGTCCCTCTCCTGGAACCCGACTGAATTGGCCTTGAGGTCGTATCGCGTCTTCATCCTGTCAATGGTGGCCAACATCTGCGTTCAGGCTAATTAGTATATTGCCAGCATGTTATGTCGGAGCTGGTCGGCATAATCGTCGATGTCTTGGGAAGGTTCTTCAGGGGAGCCAAATGACAAATCGCAGCTCCTTTCCGAATAGGACCCTGGCTGGGGACAGGCCTGTACTATTATGTACGGCAGAGCGATATGCCAACAGGAATAGGGGAATATGGTCATCCCAATCACGCTGGTTATTGCTGACGACCTTGGTCCAAGGTCCTGTTGAATCTTTCCACCATTTCGTCTGACTGTGGGTGTAATGGTGTTGTTCGCGTTTTCCTGATCCCTAACATCATGCAGACCTTCTGGAATACATTCGATTCGAAGTTACGCCCCTGGTCTGAATGTAGTTCCATCGGGACGCCAAACCTGCTGAACAGCTGTTCTACTAGTACCGTGGCTACCGTGGTTGCCTCTTAATTGGATATCGCATATGCCTCAGGCCATTTGCTGAAGTAATCCATTGCGACCAGAATGTATTTGTTCCTCCTCTCTGACTCGGGAAACGGACCGGCGACATCGATGGCAATTCTCTCAAATGGGATGCCCACATTGTACTGCTGCATTCTACCCTTGGTCCGGGTCTTCGGGCCCTTACTGGCTGCACAGGTGGCACATTTGCGGCACCAAGCTCTGACGTCTTCGAAGTAATTCACCCAGTAGTACCGCTGGCTAACTTTGTCTAGGGTTTTATCATGCCCAGGTGACCTCCGGTAATCCCATCATGTACTTCGGTCAGGATGGCTGGTACCTTTTTCTTCGGAACTACCAGTTGGGACTTGGTTTCTCGTCCATCAGCGCTTTCCCAAACTCGCTTGAGCATTTCATTGTCTACTCTTAGAGAGTCCCATTGAGCCCATAATGATTTCAGCATGCCGGAGTATCTAGCTACCTCGTCCCATCGTGGCCTGGGTGCCCCTCTCGTTTTGAGTGAGAAGATTGGTTCGATGTCTGGATCAGCCATTTGGTCCTGGATGCACTGTTCCGTTGTCCAGTCTTTATTGGCCTGCACTCGGATCTGCCTGATGGAGATACCCTCTCGCTGTTCTTTCTTCAGACAATGTCCGCATTCTGCTCTACAGAGTCTTCTGGATAGAGCATCGGCATTATTGTGCAAACGACCGGCACGGTGTTCCACCTTGAAATCGTATTGCTGTAGTTTCTCCATCCACCTGGCCAGTTGTCCTTCCGGTGTCTTCATATCCAGCAGCCATTTGAGTGGAAATGGTCTACAGCCCTTATTATTGCCAGAAGTTCTTTTCTGGTGACGCAATAATTTCTTTCCGGTTTCGAGAATCCACGGCTGTAGTACTCGATCACCCTCTCTTCACCATCTTGCACTTGGGATAGGACGGCCCCCAAACCTGTGTTGCTGGCGTCGGTGTCTAAGATGAACTTGCCGGACTGTGTAGGAGAGGCTAGGATTGGGCTGGAACATAGTACTGCCTTCAGTCGCCTGAATGAGGTTTCGCAATCCTGATTCCAACGGAAGGTCTCTTTCTCAGTGGTCTGCCGATGTAGAGGCGCGGCAATGGTGGCAAATCCCTCAACAAATCGCCTGTAGTAGGAACAGAGGCCCAAGAAGCTTCGCAGTTCATGCTTGTCTCTCGGGACTGGCCAATCACGGATCGCTTCTATCTTGTCCTCGTTGGTGCGGATTCCTGACTCGGAAACGACATGGCCCAAAAACTCTACTTCGTTTTGGAACAAGGAACACTTCTTCGGTTTGAGATTCAGGTTGGCGTTATTAATTCTGGAGAATACTTCGCCCAGGTTCTTCAGATGGTCGCCGAATGTCGGATCCATGACTAGAATATCGTTGAGGTATACTAAGCACGTCCTCCATGTTAACTCGCTCAGTACATACTCCATTAGCCTCTCAAATGTAGCGGGTGCATTACATAACCCAAAGGGAATGACCGTGAACTGAAACAGCCTTTACTGGTGGAGAACGCTGTCTTCTCTCTGTCGTTTGCGTGTAGACCAACCTGCCAATATTCACTTTTTAGGTCTAATGTGGAGAACCAACGGGAGCCTGCTAGTGTGGTCAAAGTGTCATCGATTCGGGGTAGTGGATAGCTGTCTTTCTTCGTGACGTCATTCAGCTTTCTGTAATCCACGCAAAATCGGGTGGTTCCATCCTTCTTTTTAACTAACACGACGGGCGCAGACCATGGGCTGATGGATGGCTCAATAACTCCATTTTGTAACATGGACTCGATGTTTTCCTCGACTGCCTGTTGTTGCCCCAATGGTAGTCGTCTAGGTGGTATTCTGATGGGTTGAGCCTTTCCGGTATCTATTCGGTGCTGGATAATGTTGGTGCGACCGGTGGTTCCATCTTGACTGTTAAAAATTTGCCAGGGCTTTGTGATAAATTGCTTGGCTTTCTTCTGGTTCTCTGGTGTCAGGTGTGTCAAATGGTCAGCAAACTGTTGTAGGAACTCTTTACTGGGCCCTGTATCCTTCACCGACGTCTGGTACTCTTCTTCGCAATTGATGATGGTCTCTACTAGCTCGAAACAAGCTATCTCTTGACCATTGGCAATTCTGATGTCGTTGTTGGACAAATTCAGGACTCTGATTGGTATATCTCGTCCGGTTTTAACTATAGCCCGACCAACTAAGTAGTCATGAGCTGAGTGTACGGACTCCACAATTCCAACGCAACTCCCAGGATTACTTGCTAGCTGCCCATGAATAATCTGTTCCGTTCGACCGGGAATTCTGGCTGAGGATCTTGCTACAATTTTTATGGAGGTCGCTGAGCTGTTAACGGGCCGTGTCAATACAAATTCCTCATTTAGGAACCGAAGAACATCATATCTCGGGTCGAACATAAATCCATGCTGGCTGATTAGGTCCATACCCAGTATAAAATCGTCCTCAATATTCGCTACCAGGACCCTATGCCGGATCATGTTGTCCCCTATCTGTAGCACATCTGCCTCACCCTGTATTGACATGGACTCGACGGTGACTGTTCTGAGCTGGATGTTATTGGTAACTGGCCGAATTTCTAATGCTCTCAAAACCCTGGACTTGGCAATGGACACAGCGGCGCCGGTATCGATGGTGATGGTAACTGCTCGGCCATTGATGGTGCATCTGATGACTAGGCTGCCGCTATCTCTGCAAAGTCCCCGGATGGATAACGTTTTTGGGGCTGGTGGAGGGTTAGTCAGCATTCGCCCCCTTATGCTGACTGGCTGACGGTCCCTGGACATTTGGCTGTTCTGTTGGTTACCCCTAGTCGGTGATCGTTCAGGTGGCCTCACTCGACAATCACGTTGGAAGTGTCCTGTCCGTCCGCAGCGGTAACATGCCCTTCTGGTGCCAGTTCTTTGTGACCGTTCTAATATTTTGTTCAGACCAGCCAGCAGCGCTTGAAATGGTGATTCTGACTCTTTCTGGTCGAAGGAAACTGCTCGGTCCCTCGGCTTGGACATGTTCATGACGGCCTCTACTTCCAAAGCCCGAAGTAGAGCTTCATTACTCTTCTTGACGCCACTCAGTCTTAAATTTCTTTGTACTTCCACATCTCTGATGCCGTTTATGAAACTCTGTGTGACCAACTGGTCTTTCGTTTCCTCTGGCAGGTCTGGGTGGACAAGTGAACTAACCGTCTAATCTCTGCTTCGAATTCTTGGAGGCTTTCACCGGATTTTTGAGTTTTTCCACTCAGTTGCACCTGACTTGGTATACCTAGCTCAAGGACTGATTGTCGTATCTTTTGTCCAGGATGGCGATGATCTTATAGAAATTGCTTTGTTCATCGCCTGGAATGCTTTGGAGGAGTTCTAGGGCCGGACCTCTTAACGAAATTACCAGAGAAGTAGATTTTTCATGATTATCCCATCCATTAGCTGTAGCCACGGCCTCAAATTGCCGTTTATACATGAGCCAAGATGAACTGCCGTCGAATGTGGGTGGTTTACTAAAGGAACCTTTGGTACTCACGGTGTGCTGATATTTTCCTCGCTGTAAATCCTGTTGCATTTTTTTGATTTCTGTTTCTACTGTTTTGGATGGCACTGATTTTGTCTTGTACTTCACTTTGTACCGTGTTTTTAACGGAACTGATTTCAAATTTCACCTGGCTCTGGATGGAATCGATGTCATCTACTTTGATTTCAAGAGTCTCCACATTACTTTTTAGGATCTTTATGTCGTCGTTTAGTTCTTTCATGTCTGATTCAACTATTTGCATTCTTTCATTAACTGTTTCATTAACTTGCGATACTATTTGCATTAATTGTTCAAATTGCAATTGTTTTTTTCTTCCGTTGTGCCTTGTTTTTCTTCAAATATCTTAAATTCATTTTGTCTTGTCATTTCAATGTGATCTTGTTTTTGTTCAAATTTCGAGAATAATCCTTCAATTAAATTATGTTGTTCGCTTTTCATCGTGGAAACCAGATTTTGTTGTTCTATTTTACGTTTTTCATCGATATTAGTGACAAGATTTCCTAACTCAACTTTAAGTTTATCATCAAAAGATTTTACTAACCTTTGTTGCATTTCTTCTTGATGTTGTTTCTTCTTCTTGTCACGTTTTTCTAGAATCTGGGCTATTTTTTCGTCTAGTCCCTCCGTAACCAAATTTTGTTATATAGTCCGTGGGTTCAATTTAAAATTATACAACTAATCTTCACTTTCACTTTTCTAGGACCTTTACTTACATCAAATATATACAACAGCTGATTCAAATATCACAACAACAATTTTACATATAAGCTCTTCGCTCCACTAACTGAACTGCGATCGTGAGCTGCTTCCTTTTTCTATGCTGGTTTTAAACCAGCATAGAAAATTCTTGTAAAATCAATCATCAATCCTACAGCTGTCGAGTAATTTCGAGAACCATTTTTTTCCCTCAAAGCGATCAGTGTCGTACTGAAATGAAACAGGGTCGGCTTTGGTAAATTTCTTAACAATACTAATGTTTTGAACACAACCTGCATTATTTGGGTTCGGATCCCAATTTGTATTAATAATAGTCTTTGCAGTTTCTAAAAATGAATTTACCTGTATAGGGTTACCATCAAATTGGGGAATAATCTGTAAAATTTAGTATCGAAAACTGGTATTTGAGCTATGTTTAAAATATTAGTTGAATTATTATTAATAGATAAATTATTAAAAAGTAAACTTAAATCTAAATCAGAATCTGAACTTATATTTAACTCACTATCAATAATTTCCTGAAGTGGAGATAAGAATTGTGAGGAGATTGGCATATACAGGGAAGAAAATATACTAAAGTTATTAGGAAATTGAGTAACTTACAATAATCGCCTGTAAAACTTCCTTGGTGGAGGTTTTAGCAGTTCCCTGGAACTCTTCTGTTAGTGGAGGTCCTTCGGAATTTTCTGGTTTCAGACGGATTAATTTTGGTAATTTCCCGTTCCAAATCCAATTGCTTCAACTATTCGATTAACAACATTGAACGTACTTTTAGCACGTTACCATGTGTGAAGACGTGGAATCGTTCAACGATGAGGCTAAGCGCCTATGCATGCTGTGTTCACAGAAATAGAGTAAAGGAGGATACTGGATTTATTGACAAGGGGATGAACAAAAAATGGTATAACCTCCCTCTTACCCCCCCCCCCCCGTCGGCGTCCATGTTTGAATATGAAGTTCAGTTAATTTTATACTGTTTGTCAGTTGTCAAAGTACGAATTACAGCTTGGTAAAACAAAATTTGAATAGCAGACAGTTCTCAAAAACAAGATATCCACAAAGATTTTGTGCCGTGTATATTTACCACTGATCTATAGATTATTTTCTTCTATTAAAATTTTTGAAAAAGTATTTCTCGAGTTTGTGTTTGTGATTGCTAGATGATGTAAAGATGAGCAAAGGTGTTAAACCTTTCCAATCAGCGACATGAAAGTCATAATTCATTACTATTCCAACTATTACAGAAATTAAAACAAAACAAACTAAAAATCAAAATATATTACTAAACAATTATATTAACAAAATATACATAATAAATGGCAATACCAAATTGTCAACTTGAGTTGTCCTCGCTTCAACTACTGAGGTAACAAAAATGGAGAAATAAACCCTTAATAAATAGTCTTTGGATATGGTATGAATATAACCTGTAACAAAAAATACATATTTTAGTCATAATATAAGGAAATATTGATATTCTGAAAATATGATACTTCATTGAACAGATAATGAGACAACATTTATTAAAATGTATTATAAAGGCCATGCAAGCCGTCACAAGCGTGCGATCTTGCCGCTTACAAGGTAAGAAAGAAGTGATCGAGGAGCAACAATCTCACAAAAAAAGCGTAGATGATAGTACCCTGTGAGGGCAATCATCTAGAGTACAGGTGACAGATTCTCCCCACCATATATATACAGGGTGTAAATAGTTTGAGTGCATATATTTTAGGTGGAGATAGTATACACCAAATAAAACAAAAACTCTTATAACACTATGGTCTATAGGCCTTAATAAGCGAGAAACTTCGAAATAAATGTTAAGTTAATTACTGTCAAGCCGGCAACGTCGCGCTAAAATCACTTTTAGTGCGAATAATAAAGAAGTGAGTCATCACAAAAACATGAACACCTGTGATTTGTTGTGTATTGAATAATTATATTGTTTCGAGTGCCGTTAGATTTATTTAGGTAAATCAAAGTTTATGAAATATTATTTTCAAAAAAGTACGCTTTTAACAACTATCTATTGAAATGAAGATTTATATTTGGCGATTTATTTTTTGCATCAAGTTGAGGAGGATACAACGTTGTTTACATATGATATAGAAATAATTCGATACAAAGTATATTAAACAAAACATTTCTTATATGTACTTCTTTTATGGGTTAAATTATTCGAAAAATATTTATTACTCATTAAATTAATACTATTTTTGTTAGATAAAAACATACCCACGTACTTACAGGATATGTCATCATGATAGAGCTCAGGAGAACAAACGAATTCTTCAATAAATACTCAAAATTCATCATTCTTGCTATTACATCTGCTTTCCCCACAAATTAATAACATGTGAAAAAAGACTTTTATTATTTTTATTATGTCAGGGCTTTTCCTAATTCTGTAACTTGCAATTATTTGTCAGAAACTAATACCCTCGTACTCGAACTGATAATCCACAACCGATTTTATTTCTTTTTGCATTTTTTTTAAATTAAAATCTAAATCACGATATCTACATCGAATATCACGCAAATCACATTCACTTAAAAATAAATTTTCGCACAAGAACCGATATAGCAAAAAAAACAATCGTGGCGGCGGTCAGCTGTAGTTAAAAGTAAACATACAGTAAGTGATATTTGATGTAGACTATGTGATTTGATTTTTATTTTAAAAAATATATTGGAAAAACAAATTAAATCGGGTTGTGACTTGTCAAATTGAGTGCCAAAGTTATTTTGTGATAAATAGTGGCAGATGACACAATTAAGGAATGACCTAACATGTTATTCATTTATGGGGAAAGCAGATGTAATAGCAAGAATTTTGAACATTTACTATGAGCTCTATCATGATGACATATCCTGTAAGTACGGATGAATTCCCGGAAACGACCTAACACATTTAGTGCTCGCGAAAACTTAAAAACAAATATATATATATATATATATATATATATATATATATATATATATATATATGTTTTCGGTAGTTTCCGGGAATTCATCCGCGTAGTTGATAACTGATCCCTACCGGAATCGATGGTAAAATGACGACGTTTCGGCAGAGTCACATCTGCCCTCTTCAGGTCGGTTCGCATAAACTTAAAAACAAATATATATATATATATATATATATATATATATATATATATATGTAGCTCTCTTGATGGTCCGGGTGTTCGTCCGAAAGTTTTGTCCCTGTAAAGGAACGGTCGCCTGAAGTTTCGCCAAAATCTCACTTGGCATTTTCACTTCCACTTCAGACGCCACGGAGAGCAGACCAAGCGGAGAACGACCTAGCCGACGATCTCGGATACGAAGTAGTCCGGAAAGGTCCGAACCTGCAGTCATCCTTCGTGTTGGAAGAAGAGGAAAAGCCTTATGAAAATGCCAAGTGAGATTTTGGCGAAACGTCAGGCGACCGTTCCTTTACAGGGACAAAACTTTCAACGAACGAATTAGTCAGAACTGTAAGTAATAATGAATAAGTATATATGGAAAAAGTATAATTTATAACCTAAGAACGGTGACTAAGGTGTCGCAGCTCTTGCAGTTCTCACGGATGTTCGTCTGCGGGTAACTGGAGACGGACACGTGTTACGCTGAGTCAGCTGGGAACTTGTTGCTTGGTGTCGATGGAATTAACTTATATAACAACTCCCATCCATAATAAAAAGTTGATGCTACAACATCGACTTTTAAGGGAGGTTCTGCAATTCAATATCCTCGACAGGACTAAGGAGCTATGGAGTTTTACCCTGGGCTTGATGGTTGATGAACCTGGTGGTGGTGCTGGATCGGCAGAAGTGCTGATCGTTGGAGGCTTCTGGAATTCCTTTCTGATGATGTTGATGGAAAGGAGGGCAACCACAATTGCGGTTGTTGCTATTGTGATGATCGTAAACCAGGAGGTGTGTTTCTCCAAGAATGGTTGGTCTAGGAGCTTTTCCAATTCCCTGGAGTATTGGCTAAGCTTATGGTTAGCGATATTCAGGTCTCTGGCATCAAGTTCCTGTAGTCTCATGGGTTTCAATTTTGGAAGTTGATTGATGGTTGGCAGATTGTCGCAACAGTTGTAGGGGATGTTGACTGGATGACTCTTAAATGTGATGTTGTCAATGTTGTTGGTGGTCCTTCTGGCATGGACCCTGGTATTTCCGATGAAGGCATTGCAACTGGGTTGGATGGTCAATAGAGAATTTGTCGATATGGATTGGGTAACGACATCTTCTCCCTTGCACTTGATGTTGATGGGCAACTGTCCGGAAATCGAGATTAGCCAAAGGTTCGGGTCAATCTCTTGAATATTATATTCTTCGGCATATAATATTACTGGTTCACAAGTTGCTGGAAGTGCTGCTGGTTGTCGAAGAAGCTGTCCTTCACAAAGGGCTTCTTTGTCTATGGTGTGAGGAATAACTTTGGAACAGATCTTATGTTCTTTAGATAATGGCTTACAGTCACTCGGGTCTTCGAAAGATGCGTACAATAGCGAATCGTCATCTCTCGCGATATATCTTAATTTTGTTGGAAGAATATGGTGAAATCCTGTTCGATTATCCAAAACTGGGATAGGATACAAGCGGTACAATGTATAAGTTTCAGGATTGACTAAGGGAATTTTTAGTACAAAAACAATTTTAGTATCGATTTGAAAAGCTTCCAATTCTATTAGATCGATGTATCTAGCAACATTTGAACTATAGCTTGGAAGTGGTAAGTTATTTTCATGAAGTGACTGTGATATTTTCTGAAGGGAATCGACCAAATTTACTGGGTTTATAATTGAACTATGTAAAATTTTGAGACGTGCGAAAGAGACTGCAGTTCATACATCGTTAAGAGTATCTTCAATGTATACGTAACTTTCCATTAAGCTTTCACACAAATCTAAGACATTGGCCTGAAGTTCATAAAAAGCAAGATCGTCTGTAATGAACTCAATTGACTTCCTAATTGCTTCAATATTTTTCGAAAATATTTTCTCTTCGGACTGAAATTTTTGTAGTGTGGTGTTAAGGCTCTTAATGACCGAAGTTGTTACAGATAATTGTCGTTTCATTAAGTTTTCAATTTGATGTTGGTCTTTAGTAATTTTATTGATAGAGTCACTAAAGTATTGTCCGTCTGTTCCATCTAAGTTACCGGAAATAGATTTCCAAATCGATCCCACTCCGTTAATGAGTCCGCGTTTCTTTCTGTTGGTACTGTAAGCCTCAGTGTCAGCGAAAATTTCTGTATATTTGATGTTAACAGATTTTGATATTTGTTTCAGGAGGCTTACGTGAGTCTGTACTTTTGATTTGAAGGTTTTAACGTTAGTTTTGTTGTGGTTAATAGTACCTAAAAGTCTGTTCAGTATATTGTGTTTAAAATAGCGTCTCGAAATGGGCTTAGATCTTTGTCAACAAGGAGTGTCCATTTGTCATTAGAAATTTTAAGGGTTCCTTCTTCATGAAAGAAAACTCCTATAGTATTGTTAACAGGCGTAATGGAGTACTGTTGAAGGTTCACAACTGAAAACAATCCACAGAATCTGAAAAAGGGATTTATTCAAAATAATGTTTTAGTCTGTCAAAGTTAACTTTAGTTATTTGGTTTGTTTGCAAATTTATTACGGTGGCAGAGTTCTTTCGTTTTACGGTAATTTCGAAGGGGCCGTTGAATTTGTTTTCGGCTTTGTTTTTGATTTGGGACTCTTTTACGTAGACTTTGTCGCCTACTTTGTAATCGGGTTGTTTAGTAGAAACGTGTTGGTCAAATAGCACTTTAGATTTTTCTTTCTGTCTTTAGGTTTTAGCACGGGCGAGTCTGTAATAATAGTCCATTCTGTTATTTAGGTCTCTTACGTATTTCGAAATAAGTTTTTCCTGGTTGTAAAGGGTTTCAGCAGGCCTACTAGAAGTGTGCCCAAATATGAGTTCATAGGGCGTGAAACCGGTGGTTTCATTTTTCGTGTTATTATAACAGATGATGGCATACGGGAGGACGTTAAACGGATGTTCGTCTGGATGTTCCGCTGTATTTGCCCTTATCATTTCTGCTAAGGTCGCGTGAAATCTTTCAATAGAACCGTTTGACTAGGGATGTTGAACGCTGGAGAAAGTCAGTTTTATATCGTATAGTTGGCATAGATCCCGCATTAAGGTGTTATCAAATTCACGTCGATAGTCACAAGAAGATCTCAATGTTAATATGTTCGAAAGGAGTCTTGGGTGTTTCCGTAATAACAAAAGGTGCACTTAGGTTTTTCCTACAGAACTTTACTTTTTGGCAGGTTTCGCAGGATTTGATGAATTGTTCTACATTTTTAACCGGTCTAATTGTATTTTTTAGGTTGTTTTTACCAGAGTGGTATTGTTGTATTATTATAGGAATTTCGTCTTCGGTAGGAGTTGTAACAATGTTTTGGCAGATTTTCAGTTTGATTTCTTTGTCGGAGAGAATGAAGGATAGAATTTCAAGAATGGGAAGTTCTATGTTATTTTCTATGCAGTATGTTTCGGAGTCGTTGAATTGATCTTGGTTGTTATAAATAATTTTGAAAAGATGTGAGACGACAGTTTCAGGGTCATAGGGCAAAGGTACAACTAAGTATTTTCTATGCCTGACAGATTTACTGGCCATGATGTTAAGAGTGTCATTACTGAAATTAGGTTCTTCTTCGAAAAACTCATCAATAATTTTGTCGTGTAAGTCGTTAGTTTTGTTTTGCCAAAAGAATGTAACTATGCGTTTGTGGGACTTGTCTAAAAGTTGACAATTGGATATTTCAATTTTAGAGTAATCGATTATTGACTCAGTTTTGTAGAGTTGAACAAATCGATTAAACTCAGCGATAATTCTTTCGTCATGTTCGTCGTCATTGTCAGAGTTTTCAGGTTGTTCGGAGTCAGTTTCGTTGTTAGCGAAAATTTTGATTTTGGAAAGGAAATCAGCACATTGCTTGAAATGGTTGATTTTGATGCGAGAAAGAGCATCTGCGTTTTGGTTTACCTTGCCGGGCTTGTACTCAATCTTATAATTGTATTCCTCTAGCTTAAGGCGCCATCTGGCTAGAAGACTGCCAGGATCTTTGATGGAAAAAAGCCAAGTAAGCTGACGGTGGTCACACAGAAGTGTAAACCTTCTCCCAAAAAGATACGGTCTGTAGTGCTTAACAGCCCAAACTATGGCCAACAATTCTCGTTCGATGGTGGAATATCGTGTCTCTGCAGCACAGAGGGTGCGAGAAGCGTATGCACAGGGCCTTGAGAAAGAATCGCTCCAATAGCAAAAGCACTGACATCAGTAGTGAGCAGGAAGGGTTCTTCAAAGTTTAGATATATCAGGATTGGGTCAGATACAAGGGTTTGCTTCAGTTCATTGAAGGAAGACTTGGAATCTGTGTCAAAGATGAATTTGACGTCTTTTTGGAGTAGTTTAGTTAGAGGTTTCGAGATCTTCGCAAAATTTGGTATGAAGCGTCTGTAATACCCAGCGAGATCAAGAAAAGATTTGATGTCTTTCGGAATTTGGGGTTGCGGAAAGTTCTGAATACATTCAACCTTTGAAGAGTTTGGTTTTACACCTTCTTGTGTGATAAGATGGCCAAGACAAGCCACTTCTTTACGAAGAAATTCGCACTTATCAGGTTGAATTTTGAGGTTAGACTTCCGAAGTCGTTTAAAAACTTCTGTTAACCGGGAAATATGTTCATGGATGGTCGGAGAGTAGACGATGATATCATCCATGTAGACGACACAACGTTCTGTATACCCAGAAGGATATTGTCCATGACCCTCTGAAAAGTAGAAGGTGCATTTTTTAAACCAAATGGCATACGAACGAATTCGTAATGACCATTTTCGACAGAAAAGCCAGTCTTAGGAATATCTTCCTCTTGGATTTCCAACTGGTGGAACCCAGAAGCGAGATCCAGTGTCGAAAAGTATTGACACTTTCCAAGTTGGTCGAGAAGATCGGAGATATTTGGCAGAGGATATTTATCGTCTACAGTCAATTCATTTAATTTCCTGTAATCGATAACAACTCGCCACTTTTGTTTACCAGAAGCATCGAGCTTCTTGGAGACGACCCATACATGGGAGGACCAAGGAGATGAGGAGTGCCTAATGATACCTTGTTCAAGCATTTTTCCAATTCGGGTTTTCACTTCCTCTTTATGAACTTGAGGATATCTATATGATTTAGTGAAAACGGGCTTTGCGTTATTCGTATCAATCGAATGTTTAACCTCGTTAGTGAAAGTCAAGACGTCACCTTCAAGATAGAAAATGTCTTGAAATTCCAAACAAAGATTAGTGATTTGTTCGCGTTCTTCGTCATTTAGATGATCAGTTCTAATTTGTTGTCTAATAGTTTCTGTCTATGTATTGGGAATCATGATAATCGTCTGTATTGAAATTCAGAAGAGAGTGAGTTTTGTCAAGTGGTTCCAGTTTTAATTCGGAAAAGTTTACTGTTTTGGGCATCGCGTTAGCATTGATGATAGAAGTTAGAAATTCACCTTTTGAGTTAATGTGTACGAGTGCGTTTGGAAGTCGTACTCTGTCAATTTCTTGAGTTGGTAAGATGGCGTCGATGTCAGAAAGATCGAATTTAAGTTTAAATATATTTTCTGTTCGTGCCTCAATAGTTATTTTGTTTTGTGTGGGTGTTTGTGAGTTAATATTTGGCTTAAAGTTGGGTGTGTCGGATACATCAGTCAAGGGTTATCGTTATCGAGAACTTTGTGTAAAGGGATGGTTTTAAAATTTGTTATTAGCTGTTTAGATTTTAAGTCAACTATGCATTAATAGTGTTCGAGAAAATCTAATCCTAGTATGCCGTCAAACTCAATGTCCAAATCGTATATGAAAACTTTATGTGGGTTACGTGGAGCGAATGGAATTAGGGTAGATTGTGAAATAGGGATTTTTTCATGGGTAATACCTTGAATCGTTACCCTTTCAGGAGATCTTTGGGTGAAATTCTTTACGGTATTTTCTTTGAAGATAGAGATACCAGCTCCGGTATCAATAAGTAGTTAGAATTTAGAAGAAGCGTCAAGAATGTAGTAAAGGTTTTTAGAGTTAACGGTAAGAAGGGGGCTTAGAGAAATAGTTGCTCCGGGAAGTTCAAGTCGGGGTTCAAATCGTCCAGATTCAGATTTTGAATTTGGGTTTCGACGTCGTACAAAGTTGTTGTCGAATCGGGAGGTTGGTCTAGGCTCGGAAGCGCTAGAAAATCCTGGTATTGATGGCTATCAAAAGTCTCGATAGGGGTATCTTCGAAAGTTTGTTCAACGATAGGATAATTTTCATCATCCTCGTAGTCGTAAGTGTTGCTATCTTCGGTATAGTAATTGTAGTCTGGATAGTGGGAATAACCATCATTTTGATGTTGGTTGAAGTGGTGGGTCCTTTCAGGACGGTTGTTTGGATTATTCTGTAGACAGAAGGTCGAGAATAATTCGGGTTCATTTGAGACCTAAAAGGTGGTCTCTGGAAGTTTGATGGACGAAATTGTTGTCCTTGTTGAACGGGGGGATTGTTTGTCGGGAAATTTGGCCTTGTTTGTTGATTAGGCCCGACAGGATTTGGTCTATAGTTTTGATTAAATGTTTGAGAACTATTTTGTGTTTTCAAACGGCAATTTGCAGCTATGTGGCCTAATCGACCACAATGAAGACACTTAGGTGGTTGTGTCGGCAATCGAGGTGGGAAATTTGGTTTCAGAGGAACAGATTTGTTTGTTTTCTGATCCTCGAAATAAGAAAGTTGAAGCTCTCTCTTGAATACGGGAGTGTGCCTCTAGAAGGTCTTTAGGATTACTGGCACGTATAACCTGACCTAAAAGGGGTTCTAATCCCGGAAGAAGAGTATTCATGACCATTGTATCCACTAGAGTGGCCTGGGCGTCTTTTTGTTCTGGACTAAGCCCAGCCGTTTTGTGGATGCAGGAGTGCATTTTCGCACTCAATACCTGGAGTCTATTGTAAAACGTTAGTGGGGACTCGTTCGAAAGTTGCTTTAGACGTTGTAAGTCGTGAATAAGGGAAGAGAGATCACGAGAATCTCCAAAGTGTAGGGTCAAGAGTTGTTTGATTTCAAGGTACGATCCGGGGTTCCTTGAATTAACTAACTGCGCCGCTTTCCCTTTTAGTTTGTTTTTGATATGTATCACTAACAAATACTTTTGGTCCGCCGTGGACATATTATATGCGTAATTACACGCGTCTATAAGGGTTCCCAAGGAAATTTGGTCGCCTTCAAATTCGGGTATAACGAAAACTATTTCCGTTAACCGGTATCTTTCTGTTTCAGGGGTACTTGAATTTGGTGAAGCTTGTGCCATGTTTATCGATATAAATGAATTGGAATATAAAGTTTATAGAATAAAATGTTAAAGGGCATAGAGAATTAATAAACTGTAGAATACGTTAATGGGTTTTAGACAATTGTTTGAACCATATAACAGTATGGTATAAAATGTAAAGCAATAAAATCAATAGTTCAAATAAATCAGTTAATCAAATGGATAAATAAATCAATAAAATATCTAAATCAATATATCAAATAATTCAAGTAATGAAATAAGATCAATATTTCATTCAAATCAAATATACAAAAATCAAATACTAAAATCAATAAAAATCAATCAAATCAAATGTATTAAATCAAATTATTAAAAATCAATGCTCAAAATAAATCAAATAATATTTACTTAAAACGAATGACGATTCACCATTACTTACATCAACAGGAACATTGAAAGCGCCGTAGTCTACGTTTGATTGCAGTGAGGACTTCCGTCAGGTTCGTTGTTCTGTTGAGGGATAGGAATCCGCCGGTATCAGTTAGAGTACTCGTGTTCTAGTAACGTTAGGCGGATACTACTGAGCGCGCCAATTTGTTATATCACACTTTCAAAATTTATCTTTTTAAAAAAGATTTTATTTATACTTGCACAAATAATATAACTTTTAATACAAACTTGAAAATAATTAAAATAACAATAAAAACTTTATAACAATTAAAATGACAAAAATGAGTGGTAAACTAAACTAGACAGAACTGTAAGTAATAATGAATAATGATATAAGGAAATATATATATATATATATATATATATATATATATATAAATATATATATAAGGGTGTAAACGGTTTGAGTGCAAAGATTTTGAAGAACAATACTTCGGGCAAAAAGAACACATAAAGTTAGATTTTATGTAGCCCTTGCTACAGTGAATAATACAATAATTTCGATTTCAAAATGTCGGTAAATCTAAATATGTAAATACTCAATAGCTTATACATCTTTAATAGCCACATTAAAAATGAAAATTGATTATTTAAACTCGAAATATGCTTTTATAATTTAGTGTAAGTTTCTCCGGATAGATATGGCAACGTGGCATACAGACCAACTTATTTACTACATTTTTTACTTTAACGACGACTGAGAGTTACGATTGTTTTTTGCGATTTCGATTCTTGTAAATAAGAATAGATAAACGGTAAAGTGATTTGAATGATATAGCAAGAATGTTATACAGGGAAAGGTTTCCAAACAGACGCCTGCCCAATGCTAGGACATTCGTAGCTGTTTCGCAGAGGCTTCTGCAAACAGGTAGTGTAATACCACAAATAAACAATCGCGGACCACAGCGACATAATCGTATCTTAACTGCTGAGGATCAAATACTAGACCTTATCGACATCAACCCATATCGTAGCACACGGAGTATTGGAAGTGAGCTGCAAATTTCTCACACTGTTGTTCATAGAACATTACGGGAACAATTGCTCTATCCATATCACATGCAGCGGGTTCAAGGGCTTTCAATTTATGATTTTCAACAAAGACTCAATTTCTGTCGTTGGTTCCTCAGAAAACATCGACAATTTCCTTATTTTGTGAACAATATTTTAACAACAGATGAAGCAAGTTTTAATAGGAATGGTATAATAAATTTTCATAAAACGCATTCGTAGTCTGAGGTAAATCCGCACGAAATACGCCAGTCAGTATTTCAACACCAATTCTCAGTTAACGTGTGGGCTGGAATAGTTGGTGAATACTTGGTTGGGCCATTTATACTGCCTGCACGTTTGACAGGTGAGAATTACCTTTATTTTTTGAACAACACGCTACCAGATTTGTTAGATGAAGTGAACCTACAAACACGTTCCAATATGTGATACTTACATGACGGAGCACCTGCCCACGCAAGTCATCTAGTTGTCGACTTCTTAAATAGAACATTTCCCCGTCGTTGGATTGGTCGAAACGGACATATACGTTGGCCAGCAAGATCTCCTGATCTCAATCCTTTAGATTTCTACTTATGGGGACACATGAAAAGTAAGGTTTACACGACTCCAATTATTGACGAGAATGACCTTAAAGAACGCATTTTTGACGCCGCTGACGAAATCCGAAATATTCCAGGAATTTTTTTCTCGCATACGTGAAAATTGGATTAAACGGTGTCGTGCTTGTGTCGATAGTAATGGTGGGCATTTTGAACATTTGCTGTGAATAATCCGTTGTTTCAACTCAGTTCTATCATTATAATAAATTCGGTAAGTAGGATTACATATTTACTTGTCTAATATAAATAATATTAATTAAATCAGTAATAATGACTCTTCGAATAATTTAACTGGTAAAAAACTACATATACAGATCTCTTGAGTTGAATATCATATGTATTTACTCAACTTTGTATAATTGCATAAAAGAAACCGCCAAATACAAATTCTAATTGCAATACCTTGTATTAAAAACGTAAATATTTTCAACAAAATATTTCATACATTTTAATTTAATTCTAAGGTCAATATCATCAGTCAATACAAAAACACAGGTGTTTATTTTTTTGTCGGCGTAGTCATTCCTTTATTATTCGCGCTAAGAGTGAATCTGCTTCGAACGCGAGCGACGTTGCCGGATTGACAATAATTTACTTAATATGTTTTAGGGATTTTCTTGGTTATTAAGGCCTACTGACCATAGTGGTATAAGAGTTTTTGTTTAATTTGGTGTATACTACCTCCACCTAAAATATATACACTCAAACTATTTACACCCTGTATATATGTGCTAGTCAGGATGGCCGTGTCGGAGATAACGAAATAGTTGGTTTCTCAAGTGGTGAAGGTCTAAAGACTATATAGTTTATATTATCAGAAACAGGATATTTATGCTTTCGTACTTTTGTTTAGGATTATTACGTTTATTATATTCTATTACAAGTTTGCCAGCTTGAGATCGTGAGTGATTCATAATCGCTCTGCGTGCTGCTGGTTATGCGATAGTGTATGAGTCAGGTGTTATGCACGATGTTTTATGAGGATTGGTCAAGACTCATATCGAGAGGAACGAAGTCGGTTGTTTTCGAACTTCGAGCGTAGATCATTATGGTGCCTTCGGTCAATTTAGTGTGATTATTATTTGTCGAATAAATGTCCAGCCCCACATTTATTCCTTTTGGAAACCCGACATCAGAAGTGGGATCAGTGCCCGTTATATCCACGCGATAACTAGTGAAGTAGTGCTGCGGAAACAGTGGTGCTGCGGAAGCAGTGGAGCTGCGGTTGACGCGTTTTAGTTGTGAAATTGCTGGTTCTGACGCGGCTGTGTGGTGTTTAACTACTGGTTATGTGATGGAGGAAACTCCATTACAAGGTGGTACGTTATTTTCTGCGGTAACTCGTGCTCTCGAGGGTTTGTCTCCACAGTGGCTAGTTGCAGTTATGTTTGGAGCAGTTGAACTTGGTCGAGGGTAAGAGGACTTTATATTTCGATTAACATCGCACGATAATCGTTTGGAATGCACATCACGTGCCACTGGTGCTGTGACTGAGGATGCAATTTGATTTGGTACACTAAAACACATTGGTGAGTCCTTTCCATTTTATTTCGATTCCTGGGCCGAGTGCTCATTAATAAAAGAATCGCTAGCTTTAAGATTTTCGAGAAAAACTGTTAATGCAGTTCTAACAATGTAAGTGAGTTTCAAACTGTTAATATTGACAGTTTTATATTGGGGATGGTCTTTCACTTTATTTCTTCATAAAATAGTTTCGATAGTTATGAGACGAAAATAATTGACTTTTGTAACAAAATCGCTGACGTCTCGATAAGTTTCATATTGACGGTATAAGAGTGAATTAACTGCCACTATAAAAAGTTTACATTTTTATTACGTATTTTTCACGTACTTTAGAAAAGAGCAAGGTCCGTTTTTATAATAACTATCTCCTGCAATCTTAACTGTTATTACTTTGTTAGTGAAATTGAGATTTCTTTGGATTTCTTTATCTAATGTAAAGATGGGAAAATTGCGAAATGCAGTTCCTGTTACGCTTCTGTCTAAAGATGGATTAATATTATAGCAACAAATATAAAGCTTAGAAAGTAAGTAACAATAGTTGCAGTGCAAACGTAGTTTAAGTTAAATTTTTAAAATCTGGAAATGATTCTCAAATCTTGATATTTGAAATAACTCTTTAAATGAAAAAGCGATATATTTAGCAAAGTCAACATGTTTCGAGGGCTATAGTTTCAACCTAGTATAAAGTGTTTCTAGAGATTCCTCAAAAGGTATGAGAAAACTACAAACAAGTTAACTCAAATAAAAAAAATCTAGAAATCTGTGACACAACCATTATTGTTCTAAAGTCTAACAAGATAATGGTAATCCGTAAATTGAAATGTTGATAGTTTAGGGAAATACGAAAACTAAACCACAATACATGTGTGTCAGCACTGTATAAAAATCAATTACTTAATTCACCTAAATTATACATTATTAAACTCTGATAAAAACTAATTTTTACTAGAACTCGTGAGTTAATTGGTATAATGAGTGAATTGAGTTTTACAGTACTTTCTAAATGAAATCTATCCAACACAAAAAAAAGGCAAGCCGGAATGATGTTCCGCTGGAGTTTTGAGTGTCAAACAGGGAAATTAAAGTAATGATTAGCCCTTGAAAACGGAGCAAATATTAGGTTCGAATGAAATATTTGTAATAGTAAATACCTACGAAAGGTTGCGAAAATATCTCACATTATTTAAAAAAATGCGCTAAGTACAATTTGCAAAAAAATATAACTTTTGATTTCACTAGTATGAAAACCGTTATTTGTGGCTATACAACGTGTAATAATGACTTCATTAGTTAGATTGGCGTTTGGATAAGGGAATAGAGTATGCTCTATAAATCATGGTTCTATATGCAATTTTAATGGAATTATTGCACCTGAATAATTTGACATGGTGTATACCATAATTAAGTAGTTACTGGATTTAATGTGGACCCTTTTAAATTAATAAAGTGAAAAACAAGAGTTTCATAGGATACTTCAAAATTTTAGTTCGCAAAAAAAAACCTGACATAGTAGTGTGGATTTTGACAATAATTTGATTGACTTTTAATTGGTAAGGCCACCACACCTTAAGGACTATTAGCTTGTGATAGAAGAAAGAGTACAGGGAGTCAATATTATTGAAGGTAATGATAGGTATGAAAAGAATAGAGATGATAAAAGTAAAGGTCATTAAATTTAATTTTGGTAATTTTAATTTTTATTAAAAAAAAATAAAGATACAATCATGATAAATTGAGAAAAATGTCGGAGAGTTACATTCCTAGCGAGTCGGATATCTGAAGAGCGGACAGTGACAACTACGCCATAAATACACACGTTTCTGAGCTGCATTGGCAATATGAGGTGTGGAGGTGCGAGATCGAACACCGATATCACATGTGTCTATTTTGGTAGTGTGGTCTAAAGAAATTTAGATTTTGTTCAGTGTGAGATCGACCATGCTTGGAGTATTTCCATATTGGCCAAATATTAGCGATATAACTTGGGAGTACTAGTCGTTCCGTAACAAATGACTCCAAGGATTGTAACTGGCACTTGTAATACTTGTAATTATAAAGTCAATTCCTTAAACACATTTCATTTTATCTTGCTATTGAATTAGATCTTTGAATTGATGGATAAGTACGAGTACTTGTAATATTGAGTTTAATGTCATGGGAATGAATTTTAGATACACCCGAGGACGTGTGCTAGTCAGGATGGCCGTGTCGGAGATAACGAAATAGTTGGTTTCTCAAGTGGTGAAGGTTTAAAGACTATGTAGTTTATATTATCAGAAACAGGATATTTATGCTGTCGTACTTTTGTTTATGATTATTACGTTTATTATATTCTATTACAAGTTTGCCAGCTTGGAATCGTGAGTGATTCATAATCGCGATAGTGTATGAGTCAGGTGTTATGCACGATGTTTTTATGAGGATTGGTAAAGACTCATATCGAGAGGAACGAATTCAGTTCTGTTCGAACTTCGAGCGAGGTAAGAACGTAGAAGGTTATCGCGTAATCGGTCATCTCGCCGCGGTTCCGAGTAGAATACCTTGTGTACCAATTTAGATTAATAATGTCATATCGCTACGCCGATCGAATTTATGTTAGGTGGCACCCAAGAAAAATTGATCATCAACATTATCTATTGTTCGTATAGTTTGGAACTCCAATGGTAGATCATTATGGTGCCTTCGGTCAATTTAGTGTGATTATTATTTGTCGAATAAATGTCCAGCCCCACATTTATTCCTTTTGGATGAAACCCGACATATATATTTATATATATATATATATATATATATATATATATATATATATATATATATATATATGTTCTTGCTGACTAATATAGACAAAACTTGTAAATTTTTGGGAAAGCAGCAATGAACACAGTGTTACTCTTTATCTTTATTGACTCGAGCTTTCGATAATTATTTTTATCTTCATCGGGAGCACTACAAAATATGGCCTGTTATACATTAATATCGGACAGAAAGTACTATACTTACAAGATGTGAGATATTCATGTCAGATGTTCTACTATGGTACATAGCGACTAGTAATTGTGTGAATGGCGAAATCCCGGAGAAATGATGATAAGATTTATAAAACCTTTTGGCGGTATAACCTAAATTTTGTCTTAATTGTTCACCTTAGACTTTAGACTGACAGGAGGCAACTCCTCTTCTTAATTTTAATCTTGTAACAATAGTTTAATTTTTACTAGATATTAATGTTTGTGTAAAATGTTCAATGTGATTTTGTTTTTTATGCCATCAAGTTGAGGTCTAAAAATGTGTTGAGATGTTCCCTCCCATGAGGTCAAATCACAAATGTATCATCCACATATCGCAACCATAAACAGGGTTTAAGAGTTGCTGTTCTTAGTGCCAACTCCTCAAAGTTCTCCATAAAATGGTTCGCTATTACTGGTGAGAGTGGTGATCCCATTGGAGCTCCTTCCACTTGTTTGTATCGTTGGTTCTCGTAAATAAAATAGGTGTTCATCAGACAGTGCCTTGTTAAGTCCACAAGGTGTTGAGGTGGTTTGTATTTTTTGTGCGATCTACATTTTTTACAACGATGCCGCGATGAAGGAGTTATTCAGAAAAACATGACGGTAAAGTTCTGGAAGAATAACAGAAAAACACAGAATATCTTACGGAAAGCTAGTTGTGCCATACTTAGGGAAGCCATACATGATGTCAGAAGAGATTTGGATGTTCTTAATACTAAACTCTTAGATATCCACCTACAGGTAAGCAATAAACTCCACCCGATAATATGCGATAAATTCGATGAGATTAGCGAATTTAGGGCCGAAACGAATGCAGAGTTGACAACAATGCAACAACAGACTAAATTTAACAAATTGAAGCTCCAACAGAAGCCCAAAAACGATTTTTTTCTCGGAAAATAACGGTTGCAATCTAACCTCACGGATTGGAAACGAATAAACCCGTTTATAAGTTATCTTCGGTCCAATTGAACTCTACCTCGATTGGCGTGTTGGCTAAGGGATTCAATTACGCTATTGCTCCTTATCACATACCAACAGAGAACATAATATGTGGCGTAGAAACGGCAGTTTCAAAATTAGATGACAACACCGCTGAAATAATTCGACAAGATGTGACACATGTTCTAAGAAAGTCTAAACCACCCAAAAGGAACCTAGCTATAGAAGAAAATGAGAAATTTTAGATACAGCGGATTATTCAAACAAAATACAAACATTGCTACAAGATCCAGCATATAAACAAATTACTACTGACCCAACAACTTATCTAAAGAAAACAACCAAGGCCAAAATCCAAGCAAGTAGGATCGACAAAAATCTCCAACTGAAACTCATTCCGCGTGAAAAATCATCGAGATGTCCGAAATTCTATATGTTGCCAAAAGTACATAAAGAAGGTGCACCTTTGTGGCCAATAGTAAGCTCAATTGGATCCCCAACACCACAGCTAGCCAAATACCTGGTCCAACAACTTCAACCGTTTGCAGTGGGGGCAGACTCATACGTGAAAAATTCGACACATTTCATCGAAATACTCAAAAAAAAAACGGTCTTACAACCAGAGTGTCTTCTTGTAAGTTTTCACCAACATCCCTATCGACGAAGCCTTGGATATCATAATGAGCCAAGTGAATAAAATGTAGTAAATGCTTATACTAGGGCATTTGTAAGTAAATACTTAGGATTGAGTGAATAAAATGTGAAGTAAATACATAAGATTTACTTCTCCTTGTAGTAATTACTTAGCATATGTAACCTCAAATTTTCCAAGTATTCACTTAAAATTGAGTGAATAATGTGAAGTTAATACTTTCTGTTGTTAGTAAACACTCGATAATTTGTAAGGTAGCTGAACAGTGTACTTAACGTTTGATAAATGGCATATTTCGTGCATATACGTGCGAGGAAAAATTATCGAAAAAGAAGGAGTGTTAGTCCTAGTCATAGGAATTGTTTGTTAAGGTTTGAATCTGAAGATGTAGAGTTCTTATGTATCGAGTTTTTGCTAGAAAAGAATGAAGACAAAAAATTGAGATATTTCTTCGCTGTGTAAGCGATCCAGGCTTTCAGAGCGGAGTAGCAGAAGACTTTGGGATTCATCAAACTACAGAGTGCAAAACAATAGAGTGGGTTCTTAATAAAGTATGCAAGAAGGCAGACTGCTGGATCAGATTTCCAACAACTCTCATTGAACTAAATGAAGCGAAAATAAAATGGCAATCACGTTTCACAATTCCTACTGTGATCGGTGCGTTGGATTGCACTCATGTAAAACTAAAAAGGTCAGGAAGATTTGCTGACGAGTATGTAAATTGGAAAGGCTATATAAGTATAAATGTACAAGCTATCTGTGATGCCAGTGGAAAAATTTACAGTGGCCGGGAAGTGTACACGACGGCAGGATTTGGCAAAGTACAGTAAATCTAATAGTATCACAGTTTAATGGATTATTTTGTCTGCTTGGAAATAGAATCTCTCCATGGTTCTTGAATTAATTAAAACCTGCAAGAAATATACAACAAGAAAGATTTAACATATTACATTCTCGGTAAAGGGTGATAATAGAAAGGCTATTCGGACAACTCAAAATGCAATTTCCTATACTCAGTAATACTGTCAGAGTATCAACTGAAAAGATAAGCAACTACTTAAATTGTTTCGTTTATAATTAAATACTTCCAAGCAATCTCATTTATTTTAAATTGTATCATCTCCTTAACTATCATTGATGAGAATTCTCTTTTTTAAATCTATCATCTACTATTCTTCTCTAATTAAATCTATATAAACAATAATCATATTTTTCAAATTGAATATACACAAATTAACAATTACAAATATTCATTTACCTTAATTACTTTGGTTCATAGTCTTTCTTTACTTGACTTTTTTTTTCCACTATTATCCACTTTTCTTGTAATCTCCTTTATTTATTTATATCTACCATTTATTTACATTATTATATTTACATTCCATGTTATTTTCCAAACTTCAAATTTAATTTTACCATTTCTCGAAAATTAGTTTTCTTCTTATTATTTGGAAATTATGCATTCCTTCATTTCAAAATATTGTTTTGTGTTGCATATCACTTCACTTTACTTTTATTTGTAAAATTCCCCAAATTGAACCTTATTGATTCTTCCCACTCCACCATAACCTTTATTTTAGGTTATGGCTTCTGTCAAACATCACTTTACTATTTTAACAACAATTCATGGCAACTAGATTTTAACAAGAAAATATCAGATTGACGATACGTCTTCCACGACTGAAAAATGCAGACTCTCTCGAATGTTGCGTGCAGCTTGTATTTATCACCCCGGACATCTGAACATCGATAAAGCCACGCTAACCATAAAACAACAGACTTGATCTTGGAAAATTTTAAGCAATTATTTTAATAAATTTTGAATTTTCACTATATGTTTTGAAAATTGTCAGATTTTAAAGCTAATTTAATTTTGAATAAATTATTTTCTATCAACTATAGCTCTATTTTGGTTTGTAATTGAGATTTTGATTGATTTCGTAGGTTTTCTTCAATCTGACACTTTCCTTTCCATTTTGAAACTAACTATACCCTAAATCTTAAATCTAATGAGAAATTTCTATTCTATAAACTTCCTAATTTCCTAATTATATGGAGTTTTCACTGGCACAGTGTTTATTTTAGTTCCTTGAGAATGTTTGTCTTTTGGCTAGGTTAGATCACTTTAGGTTCACTTTATATTGCCTTTATTTGTCTCAGTTCACCTTTTTCACTCCTTATATGAGTGTTTTTATATTTTGTCAGGCACTTAACTTTCCTAATTATCCTAATTACAAACTATTACAACATTATTTTGTCTGGTTAGTGAATTTTCTTATGGAGCTTCCTCCTACATTTTATTTTCTCATAATTTACCTATTTGCTTTCCTTTTTTAACCGACTTCCAAAAAGGAGGAGGTTATCAATTCGTCGTGTATTTTTTTGCTTTTTTTGTATGTATGTTACCTGATTTCTTCTCCTGTGGTGCACCGTTTTGAATGAATATGGTCTTGTTTAATAGAGTATATATCCGGATTGGTGAAACTTCAAATTTTGGAAAAGAATTCTATTGGTAAAGTGATAAAATTTGTGAATGAACACATGCGTGCATGGAAATCGACCAATATCCCTTATGGATGTGTATAGTTTTTGAACGTTTAATCTATTAAGGAAGATCCTTAGGTGATCTCATATACTTTTCTGCGACGTGCAACTTGCAATTTTGCAGATAATCGCCGAAAATTCCAAAATTCTTATCAAAAATTTCATCGAAATGACATAACAGACATTTCCTCATAAATATTTTAATTCCAACGTAATAGTGCGGTAATTTTAGGCACTGGAAGTTTTAATTGCGAATTTGAAAATTTTCTATGTACATCTCAAACATATAGGTAGTAAAGCATAGTATTTTCGGCTCCTTAAATCAATGAGTACCAAGCTCGTTTTGTTTGTATACCAGGTAAATACCTATTTAAGAGCAAATTTTTCCATTTTGCAAAGACGGTACTTTTGGTTGTCTCATTCTCCCGGCCTAATAGAAAATTCAGTGACAACACATGTCAAACTTTAAACTGGTACTTGGTGGCCTATAGACAGGGTGTTTAGTTATAGCAAACAAAATCACAAAGTAAAGTGGCAGAAGGAGTTGCATTTATATGAAAATTGAAATATAGGACGGACTAGAATGATAGTGGTCCGTAGGCAGCCGTATATACAGGATGGTTGGAATATAGGGTGGACTGGACGTTTGGTGGTATAAAAATGTTGAAAAAAATGTGAAATTAAAATTATATAGGGTGATTAAAAAACTGTTACATGATGTGGACATAAGCAAATCATATACAGGATGGTTGAAATATATGCTGGAGTTGAATTATATTTATAAAGTGTGATTAAAAAATTATTTCTTTTATAGCCTATAAGAAGTTGCATAAAGTGTGAAGAGGAATTAATGTCACACAGGGCGATAACATAAAATGTTAAAAATGAAATAATTTATGGGGTAGCCCACAAGGAATTATATACTATGTTTGAAATATAGGACGGATTTGACTCCGTAAATATAGGATGGATTCTACTCCGTCCTATAGTTTACAGAAGGCAGCTAACAAATTTATGCTTGTCCGTGGGCAGTCGTATGTACAGGATGGTTGGTACATAGATTGGACTGGAATTATCTAGTTATACAGGGTTGTCAAAAAAAGTTGAAAAAAGGTTACATGGCGTAGTCCATAAGGCATAAATATATTTTGGGCTTATTAAGTCAACGCGTACTAGTACATTTTGTTCGTAAAGATTTACCTGTCAATTTAAATGATAAAGTATCATTGTGTAATGTTGAGACTTTCAATGTTACCTGGTTCTGTCTATTAAGGTTATACATACAAAATAAAAAATAAAGAATGAAAACTACCTGAGTTCAAAAAAACTAAAAAGTTGAAAATAAAACATTTAAAAAAATATATAACCGACTTCTACCTATAACTAAAAAGCTAAAAATAATTATATCAAAATACAACTCTAACAAATAAATAACACATTCAATGTTGTAAGGTACCTACCCAGGAAGTAACAAATGTAAACATTAAAAGGTGCTCATTCTGTACAAATTAATTACCTACCATTCTAGTATATTTTTGAAGTCGGTGCCAAGCAAATCTAAAATGCTTCATTGCGTACTTATCTACTAATTCATCAAACTTGATTGTTGCTTGGCACCGACTTCAAAAATATACTAGATTGGTAGGTAATTAATTTGTACAGAATGAGCACCTTTTAATGTTTACATTTGTTACTTCCTGGGTAGGTACCTTACAACATTGAATGTGTTATTTATTTGTTAGAGTTGTATTTTAATATAATTATTTTTAGCTTTTTAGTTATAGGTAGAAGTCGGTTATATATTTTTTTTAAATGTTTTATACCTTATGTATTGTATTTTTCTATGGTTTATTAACTCTATTTTAACTAATTCATCACAGCAAACTGTTCTGAAGAAATTTGTGAATTATTATTTATTGCTGCTATGCTGTATGTTTACTTATGCAGATAGTTTTTGAAATGTGCATTATTACTAATCAATTTTGCCTAATTTATACTTTTCAACTTAATTTGCATGATATGTTTAAATTATTCCTGGCATTAGATAGTTTTGTGATTGAAACTTTTGACAAGGTACGATAATACACTTCCTCAAAGAAACTTTCTTATTTGGTGCATTTCTACCCAATAAGTACTCAATTCTTGCCAAGTTAAATGATTTGATTCATTTGCTTTCTATTTTACTCTATTTATTTTTAATGGTAACTAGCTTTGCCTGTCTTTAATGTGTCTTATTTAAATGACCTGAACATTGTTTTATTTTCTTCATTTTCTCTAGCTGATGTAATTGACTGTTCTCTGAAATCGTGTGTTTCTCATGTTTCGACGTTTGAATGAGATCTCACACATCTTCTTCGGGATTACTGATGTTGTCACTCACTAAGCGTAGTACAAATTGATCTGCTGCTGCTTTGCGTCTCTGCTTTTATGCTATTGACCGGGGGGGGGGGCGTGGTCTTGTTCGCTCTGGCCAATCAGAGCTCTTGCCCTTTGACGGGTTATGGGTCAGCTTGTCATTACCCTATTGTTTGGTCTAAGAAGAGTATTGGCGTTATTTATTTTTTTTTCTGGAGATTTTATTTTAAAGCTAATATAGCGGTCTGTTAGTGCAGCTTTCCAAGTGGGTGGGAGGCGTTGCGCATCGTCCCTTTTATTAAGGTTTGTTTTATTACGTTTTTCTATTTCAATAGATTCCCTAACGAGCCTTGTTCTATAATTTTCGCTTTTTACTAACATCTTCATCTGGTCGAAATCTATTTGATGACCGGTATTTAGATGTTGTTGTGATAATGCAGACGTCGTTCTGTATTCTTCTCTCCGAACACTTTTTTTCTGTTCGTTTGACCGACGTACGCGAGGTTGCAGTCCTTGCACGGTATCTCATATACATCCTGATCTTCAAGGGGAATTTTCTCTTTAGGTGACGGTATGATCTCTCCAATCTTTCTTCCGTGTGCCTTGAAAACTGTTTTTATATTGTGTTTTGCTAGTACTTTTCCAATTTTGTCAGTTGTGCGCACAACGAAGGGGAGAAAAGCTGTCGAAATGTTTTCATCTTCTGTTGTGGGTTTTGTTTTTTGTGTAAGTGCTTTCTGTATTATGTGGTGGTTATAGCCATTTGATGTTAATGCTTAAGAAGTAACATCATATACCTCTACGGAGAGGCAGTATTATCAGACATCAAGACATTCGAGAGGCCGTGTACAAAGAAATCGAGACTGTTATGCGACCAGAAGTTCCCGTTCTGTCAAAGGGCTTCAACTACGCAATAGCTCCCACAAAAATACCAGTAGAGGACATTATCTGCGGGGTGGAAACTTCTACAACCAAAACAGACGAACATACAGCTGAAACAATTCGTCAGGACGTTACGACCATCCTACGGGAAACAAAACCTTCGAAACGAAACCTTTCGATAGAAGAAGTGCACGCCCTACGTGACCTGAAAAGAGACAACTCCATCGTCATACTTCCAGCAGATAAGGGCAACGCTACCGTAGTTCTGGACGCCAAAGATTGCAAGAAAATCAGGGACCTCCTAGACGAGTCATACAAACCAGTAAAAAATGATCCTATAACATACTTGGAAAAATCAACAAAGGCAAAAATCGTCCAGATGCCCGAAGTTATAAGGTCTCCCCAAACCAGATGCCCCACTTCGGCCAATATTCAGCGCAATAGGGTCTCCGACACATCTCTTAGTAAAATTCCTGGCTAAAGAACTCCAACCCTTTGTAGAGAAGATGAGATCCTATGTCAAAAATTCTCAACATCTTCTAAACATTATACGGAGTATGAATATACAACAAGGACATATTAGTGAGTTTCGATGTTGTCTCCCTCTTTACAAAAGTACCTGTGACTGAGCCCCTCCACTACATCAAAGAAAAGTACCACCCTTCAGAACATATCATCATCCTAGCGAACCACTGCTTATCAAACACGTATTTTACTTAAGCAAGACAACGTTACAAGCAAATTGAAGGCGCGCCAATGGGGTGCTCTTTGTCCCCAGTCCTAGCAAATCTTTTTATGGAATAGATCGAAAGGTAGGCTCTACAGAGCACGGAATACCAGTCTAAGCTATGGTTACGGTACGTCGATGACACTTTTATAATATGGCCACATGGTAGAGAACAACTCCACAAGTTTCTGGATCATCTAAACAAAACACACCCGAAAATTACATTTACCATGGAAACAGAACAAAACAACCAACTGCCATTCCTCGACCTATTAATAAAAAAGAAACCCGACGAAACCATAGGACACACAGTATACCAGAAAACCACGCACACAAACAGATACCTCAACGCAAAACGCACTACCACACCGCTGTTATTCTCAGTAGTTAAAAGTAGTTACAACCCTAACTCAGAGATCTAAAACTCTAACAGACAACGAAAACAGTAAGGCCGAGATGAACATTCTAAAGGAGACATTAACATCAAATGGCTATAACCACCATATAATACAAAAATCAAAACCCTCAATAGAAGATGAAAACATTTCCTAGACCAAAAAATAGCGCAATGACAAGCGGACCCATAACCCGTCAAAGGGCAAGAGCTCTGATTGGCCAGAGCGAACAAGCCCCCCCCCCGGTCAATAGCATAAAAGCAGAGACGCAAAGCAGCAGATCAATTTGTACTACGCTTAGTGAGTGACAACATCAGTAATCCCGAAGAAGATGATCTCATTCAAACGTCGAAAATGTGTCTTTTCTAAAAGAAACACACGAGATTCCCGAGAACAGTTAATTACATATATCCATGTCTAGTCGTAGGCTGTCACATTATTATTATTAATTTTTCGGTACGTGGTTAAATGAGGCATTTCATTGATGTCGTAGCGCTATCGAAATGTACTGTAGCATAATTAATAATTATTGTGTTGTACAACCCACCACAATTTAATTATTGAAGATTATTTATCAACAGATTCCCTGACAAAAGGAACGCTTCCTCCCATAATTCCAGATTTATAAAGAGTATTTATCAAATAGATTTCCTCACAAATGAACAAGTACGCACTAGTTTGCAATTTAGAGTTATGACAACAATTTTTTCGAACATTTGGTGCCCAACTATAGAGACTTTTCTTTCGAATTTTGAAATGGTAGCTACAAAAGCTGAAAATATTTTTAAACCTTTTCAGGTGATACCAGTATAACACTTATTTTAGAATAAATTAAATGAATTTAATATTAAAAAAGTTAGTGGTGTATTACCTCCGCTATTTCTAGTTCCAGTTAATTTTGTCATGGGGTTATTTATGCCTTATCTAAATCATTGTTTTGTTTACTTTCCGGAAAATTGTCAAGTATTGATTGATTTCCACAGAATGTCAATTTTTTTTGTGACTGAATTTCGAGTCACAAAAAATCGACATATTATAAAATAACTATTAAAACAATTTTTTTATGTATAATTATTCAAATACTAATTATTTATTTATAATAACGACTACTACATTATATTTAAAAATTAAAATGTTATAAGCAAATTTGTTTCAATAAAAAAATATATCTGAAAAATATACCCTTTGCTATCTATCATATTCGCTTGTAGCGTTGTAGCCGTCTGTTGCAGAAGGTCAAAGAGAAATTCATTTTCATTTGGAATATACTTTCACTACTTTCCAATTAAAATTATGAGCTCTTATTTACTTAACACACTACATAGACAAAGATATGTATTGAAAACCTTACCAAAATATATCAAAATGTGTACCGCTCCAATCTGGGTAAGAATGCAGGCTAGAGTTCCTTCAATAGTTTTCTTTGAACCTGAAAAACGTTACATAATATAAAGCCGATTATAAATAGTAATAGTTTTCTCATAAATAAAATATATAAAGAGCACAACTGATCGAATTAGAACGCTACTCTGAAAACACCAGGTCGAAACGGTTTTCAAACCCACTCAATAACTTCGCCATAAACCCCAATATCCAAAATGATACCATGGACCCTTTATCAACAACAGGAGTTTACAGACTACAGTGTAAATGTCGGCATTATAAAGCTTAGCGTATTGTAGAACAATTTTAATAGAGAAGATGGCCTACAAGAATTTGGTATCCCGCCTCGTGTGTATCTAAATCGGTATCAGCTACTTGTTTTAATTATTATAGGCATAATTTATAAAAATAATAAAAATTGATAACTCACCTGGCCAACAAGTTTTCCCATAATGTGAGCCTACTACACTAGCAGCAGTATCTCCTACACCAATAATTAATAAACCACTCAATAATGGTATGATATCAAATATGGCAGAATCAGTAATATCGCAAGGTGAAGGGTGCAACCACAACGGTAAAGAAAAGCTTACAAGAAGATAAATTGGAGTTAGAGCAAAGTTGCCAACGTCCTTTTCATCGCAGAAAACGACAAATCCATCCTGAAGATGCTGTCCGATTGGATAAACTTGAAAAATTCGCACAATCTACAAAATTTAAAATTGCTTTAACATTTTTTTTTTCATTTGACTGTTATATTGTATTGCATGAAATGTTGTTCGTTCATGAGAGGGATATTGTCAATAGTGACCAAATCATGAACATAAGCTTTTTTCGAATAGTTACTCGAATACTATTCGATCGAGTAACTAGAAGCGAAAGCAGAAGGCTACGACAATTATGCGAACCGACCTGAAGAGGGCAGATGTACCTTTGCCGAAACGTCGTCATTTTACCATCGAACCCGCCAGGGATCAGTTAATAACTACGCGGATGAATTCCCGGAAACTACTTAACACACACGCGCAGGCGCACACGAATACATATATATATATATATATATATATATATTATGTTTTTAAGTTTTCGCGGGCACTAAATGTTTTAGGTGGTTTCCGGGAATTCATCCGCGTAGTTGATAACTGATCCCTGCCGGGATCGATGGTAAAATGACGACGTTTCGGCAGAGTCAGATCTGCCCTCTTCAGGTCGGTTCGCATAATTCTCGTAGCTTTCTGCTTTCGCTTCTAGTTACTCGAATACTGTATATATATATATATATATATATATATATATATATATATTAGGGTGATTCAAATTTTAAATTTTTGTCTAGCAAACAGGCTCAAAAGTTTCAATTTGACGTAAAAAAATACCAGTTTAAATTTCAGCTCTTAATATTAATATTAAGACCGTCCAAATCGCGTTTTACTATTTTCCATAAGAATAACGGAATTTTTTTTTGCACCTTATGAATTTTATTGATAGCCTGTCGTGTATAATCAAAAAGATGTTTTGCTTACCTTTGTAGAGAATTGAACGCTCTACAAAAAAGGTCTCTTATGATTTTTCGAGAAACCTAATAGTTTAAGAGTTGTTTGAGACCAAAGTTCAATTTTTTGCAAATTTTAAAGTTTTTGATGCACTACAACAAATTTGATGTTTTTTTGGAACAAATCCCCCTAATAATTCATGTTTATCTTAAATTTAGTTACTTTTCGGTAGTCGTCCAAAGTGCTAAAATCAGTGACCACTTGTACTTAAATGAGGAATTAGCTGTTATATCTTTATTTGATAAGAATGTTTCCGTAGATATAAAAAGAAAGATGATTGAGAAAATTAATTCTTCTGCAACAATAAATCAGCGGTATCGAGTACTCGAAAATGAGCACGAATTATTTTTACAAAAAGATTTAAGTGATTTTGTATCAAAAAAATCATTGGAATTGTTTAAGAGATTTGATTTACCGAGCGATTTTTTAGAAAATGATACTTCAACTTGGCCTAATGATGATAGTTCCATCGAATGTGCTGAATTTTTTAAAACATTAAAAGTAACGAATGGCGTAGTTAAAAGAGCAGTTGCGTTAATCGAAGAATATAACAATTACCTTACTAAAGATGAAAATCAACTACAGAAAAAGTAAATATTTTTTTATTTACACAAAACCAATCGTCAGGTAATGTATTCCTTATGTAAGTATTTCAAATGGCTGAAGAAAATTGTTTGCCTTTAGAATAAACAAAAACGAGATGACTTATGATTAATATTTATTAACAATTATTGTCTAAGTAACTAAATTTAAAATAAACATGAACTTTTTTAGGGGATTTGTTCCAATAAAACCATCACATTTACTGTAATGCATCAAAAACTTTAAAATTAAATTGAACTTTGGTCTCAAATAACTCTTAAATTATTAGGTTTCTCGAAAAATCATAAGAGATCTTTTTTGTAGAGCGTTCAATTCTCTAAATGTAAGCAAAATGATCTTTATAATAAAGACGTTATAAAAATTTGTAATTGAACCGAAGGAAAAATTATTATATTTGGTGTTGGAAGTGGAATTAAGTGAAGCAAAATATTCAACTGGTCTATAGCGATAACTAGAAGAATGGCAGAAATGCACTAGCAAGAGAATTTTCAAACAAGTACCGATAAGCTGGACGAGAAAATAAGTTGCTGAAAAAATGCGACAAAAGGAGAAACAAATTCGAGAAGAAATCCTTCAAAGTTTAATACAATTTCTTGATGGAAAACGTAAAATTGAATTAGATCACCTTGTCACTAACATAGATGAAAAGCAACAACATAGTTTAATTGAAGGGTTATTTGCGAAATTTGAATTGAAGAGGCAAAAACTTATTAGAAGAAAAAGACAAAATGAACATGAAATATTAGAAGAAAGAGAGAGGAACCTGGAAACAACATTGAACAACTAATGTAATTAGTCATACATAGGTATCTAAGCAGTTAACCAGAAATTATGGATTATGAAATCAGATATAAGAGGGATAAAAACCCACATTTGATGGTAGTCCGTCTTGCACTAAGTATAAACGACAATTTAAAGCAGTGGCTACACCTAATATCTAATAAAAAATCTACTTCTCTTGTAATAGCTTTAAGAGGTCCAGCATTAGAATTTCTCCAAAGCATTCCTGTGGATAAACAAGGGAATTTCGAAAACATCATGGCGATCCTAGGTAAAAAATATGACAAAGAATCCTTGTCTCAAGTAACTGCAACTGAGTAGAAAAACACAAAAATCTGGAAAGTCTACAAGAATTTCAAACTGAGATTACACGTTTAGTACACCTGTCCTGTCAGATTTACCAAATGAAATTAGAGATCAATTGGCAACACAGAGTTTTATAAATGTCATCGGAGATGTTGAAGTGCAATGAAATCTGACTCTTAGTGACATAAAGAAGAGGAATGAAGCTATGCTTCGGAGTTTGGAAGTAGAGCCCGCCATCAATATATTCAAGCATTCAAACCGAGGATACGAGCAGTTTCCTCCAACCAGGAAGAATGAGACTCACCTTTTGTTGTTGTTGTTGTGTGATATGAACAAACTACTCTTATGGTCACAAAGAACTGAAATTACCGGAGCATGTTACCGTTGTGGACGTGGACGTTGTGACCTGGGTGGTCAGCGTCTTCAAGGCGATGACGATCACAGTTGTGATGCAGTGTTTAATAAGTCAGTCGTACTATCACATTGTACTGTGTTTTGTACTGGTTTCGTCATGAACCTTGCTTTATTTCAGATTCCATAAGCTATATTTTCTAATTAACTGATTAACTATCTTAGTAATTTGTATTACTGTTTGTATTTCACTTTCAACGTGAAGCTACATGAACGATCACTAACCAAGGATAAACAACAGAACAAACTCACCAACCAGGGGTAAACAACAGAACAACCTCACCAACCAGGGAACCTCCGATCAGTCACCATAAGGAAGCGAATGCTGACTAACCCTCCACCAGCCCCCATGTCAATAGAGGGCGAGGCAGATGTAGTAGATAGAGGCCAATAGAATCCGGCTAGAGTCCTAGTAGCAGATATTGAGAATAATTTTATATTGGGTATGGACTTAATTAGATAAAATTGACTTATGTTCGACGGAGATATGATGTTCATTGATATTTAAAGGAGGAATCTGTATTGAAAAGTCACGTCACCAACTCAGCGACTTCCAGTAAAATTGTAGCGAACTCCTCGACCAGAATTCCCGGACAAACAAAAAAAAAACAAAATATTCATAGGCAACTAGAAGGAAATCGTGGGAGCTGCATTGAAACAGAGAAACCCGTACAATTAGCTCATGGCTACAAGACAACATGATCAGCTTATGTTGTATTAGTGAAAAAGAAAGATGGAACCAACCGATTTTGCGTGGATTAAAGGAAATAGACATGATCAAGACCACATGACCACTCCTCCGAATCGATGATACTCTAACCACTTTAACGGGGTCCCATTGGTTCTCTACAATAGACCTAAAGAGTGGATATTGGCAAGTTGGTCTTCACGAAAACCACAGAGAAAAAGCGCGTTTTCCATAAATAAAGGACTACTTTAATTCACAGTCATGCCGTTTAATGGAGTATGTATGGATCGGTTTGACATGCAGGACATGGTTAGAATTAAGAATGTAAACCGAAGAAATCCGTACTAACGAAGACAAGATAGCAGCCATTCGTTATTGGACGGTCACGAGAGATAAAAATGAACTTCGAAGCTTTTTGGGACTCTGTTGGTACTAAAGATGATTCATTAAGGGATTTGCCACTATTGCCGCACCCCTACATCGGCAGACTACTGAAAAAGAGACCTTCCTTCAGGATTACGAAACCGCATTCAGACGATTGAAAGAGGCATTATGTTCCAGTCCAACCCTAGCATGTTCCTATCCAGTATGGCAATGTTGTTCTAGTCACCGACGCAAGCAACACCGGGTTGGGGGCCGTCCTATCCCAAGTGCAAAATGGTGAGGAGTGAGCGACCAACTACTACAGATGTGGATTCTCCAAACCAGAAAAGAATTCCTCTGTCACCAGGAAAGAGTTTCTCGCAATAATCAGGGCTGCAGGCCATTTCTACAAATATCTTTATGGTCGACATTTCCTAACAGAACCGATCATGTCGCCCTCAAATGACTATTAGCCATGAAGACACCGAAGGGACAACTGGCCAGGCGGATGGAGAAATTACCGTTCCGGCTGTCTGCATAATAATGCCGATGCATTGTCAAGAAGATCCTGTATAGTATCGGGAACTTAGCATTATTCTAATACCATTTTTGCTAAAAATTCCACAGGTGTTTGAATGGCTTTTCTTGAAGAAGGTACACCGTATAACACAAAAAAGTTTTGTTAACACATTTTTACTTCTTAGTTAATTATACTAGGTGTTTAAAATAGCAAAAACCCTCATTTTGTCAGTTTTTGTGACTTCTCAGCAACATAATAAAAATCTAAAGTATCAAAGCTAAGTGTGTTGTATGCGAATTTTTAGAACCTACTAAATGAAATGTTGATCGATAGGATTGGTTAATTAATAAATGAGTTATTCGCGAGTAAAGTGAAGAAAGGTGCAATTTTCAATCACTCGTAACTTATCCCAAAACAATTTAGAACGATAAAACTTGGCAAAAAGTTTAATTTGCCTACAGAAAATAACTTCAAAATTTCAATTTCAGGGCTTTGAAGATTTTCTCACAAAAGTAATTTTTTATCATTAGCTCTTTATTTTTGGTGATGTTTACAAAGCTCCTATTCTGCATCAAATTATTTTTTTATAAATTTGAATAGAACATGGTAATAATCAAATCTTCGGTACAACACATCATATATTAATATTATTTTAGGTTTGTTCTATTGTCTGTAAATTTAATTTGAATTTATGCAATTTGGTATTCGGCAACACATAAATATTAGTATACGGGGATCCTGATTTCCCCTCACGGTAGAATAATAATACCATGTCATCGAATTGATATCACGTTTAAAATATTTTTCCAAGCAAATTACATTATATACGAGGGTAAATCAAATATAAACGGTAGATTATGTTGTTTGAAGTAGATGTTTGGTTTATGGGCATTGGGGAACCAGCCGGGTATGCGCGTATGCTTGTCTTTGTCGTCAATAGCTATTGTATGATGTGAGGTCAGCACAGAGTACAGCCATGACTAATCTAGAGGTATATTCGTCTGTTGTGCAACAGATTATCATAAAGTTTTTAAGCAGTAAAAGCGTTAAAGCCTCAGAAATTCTAACTCATTTGCAGGCACAGTTTGGGGATAGTATAATCTCAAAATCTTGTGTATAGGTGGGTGAGAAACTTTAAGGGCACGAGAATGATAATCATGATTGACACACAAGGACAAGCCTTGCAGCTGTCCATGCCAATACTGTTCGACAGGTTTGAACGTGATCGCCGATTAACCGTGGAAGAATTTCCCCAGAATTGTGTGTCAGCTATGGAAGTGTTCAATCAATTATCATTGATCAACTTGGTTTCAGAAAAAATAGTGGTCGAAGGTCTTTTTGAAGCGCATCGTCTAAAGTGGAGAAAAAAAAAATTCAAAACTCGTCTCTCATGTGGAAAAGTTCCTTGTTACGATTTTTTGACACTAAGGAAATTCCCAACTCTCGGTGGAAAAAGTGTGTAGATCAGATAGAAAATCAAAGTCAACAATATAATTATGGCAAATCATTAATATAGTATAATATAGTTATGAACTATGAAGTTAGTTAACAAATGAATAAATGTAAAAAGTTTATAATGAAAATTATAAACAGCATCTATAGAAATGGTCTGACGTCATATTTTTGTAAAATGATTAGAAAAAAAGTAATATCGACAAATAAATATTTTTTTGTGAGACCTATAGTTTATCAGATAAACCATTTGGACGACTTTTTACCAAGATGGAGGCCGTGGGGTTGCAACCCCACAAACTTGAATTTAACTTAACACTAACCCCATTTTGATATCTAAAATATAAAGTTGCGTTCTCTGGTAAATGCACGCTAAGCCCAAAAATATGTAACATTTCAATGGACTAATTATGATATGCCACCGTTTCTGGCAATTGTATTAGGGAAAGAATCAAAACGATTTGAAATGAATGTCAGTTCAAATGCAGTAGTAAAGTGAGGTGAAGGTGCTTCTCCCAGCAGTACATTTTATTTAATTCCGAATTCCAAAATGCAGGCTTTCAAACTGATTTTACATACAATAAAACAAAACCAAAAGAAAATTAATTTATGAGGGATTGTACTGAAAGATATAATAAGATCTAATAATTAATATGTTGCTTTCAGATGATTAAAATGTTAATTTAGCTCAAAGTGGGAGCATTGTAAACTTCACGTAAAGTCAAAAGCCCTAAAAAAATCAGGTATTTGCAAGAAAACCTTCTGAACTGTAAATTTGAGATTGTTACCAATTATTTATCTCGTAGAATTGAAAGATTCTGCCGAGTTTCAATATTTCAACCTATCTTATGCAATAACTATGGACGACGGAAAATTGCGTATTTTTTACAGTTTTTTCCAAATAACTCAATAACTAATTATCCAATCGGCTATATGAACCGATCATTTGGTCGCTATTGAAATTACGTATAAAACAAACTTACCTTCGAAACTAGAACGTTTCATTCAGTAGCTGAAAAGTTACAAAAACTGCTAAAATTGCTATTTTTGCAACTTTAAATACTCTGTATAATTAATTAAAGAATAAAAATTTGTTAACAACAATATTTATGTGTCATGCTATATACATTCTTCAAAAAAAGCCAATCAAACACCTGTGGAATTTTTTTGCAATTGAATATACTAACTTCCCTAGAGTAGTAGAGCAGATTGCGGATATTGCCGGAAATTGGAACAGCGAGAGGGTATCTCCATCCGACAGATTCGTGTGCAGGTGAATGAGGACTGGACCAAAGGAACAATGTATCCAGGTCATTGAATCAATCCTATCACTCAAGAATGAAGGGACATCCAGGCCACAATGGGACGAGGTAGCTAGATACTCGGGCGTTCTGAAGTCTTTATGGACCCAATGGACCCCATTAAAAGTAGAGAATGGACTACTACAGAGAATTTGGGAAAGCAATGATGGCAGAGAAACCAAGTCCCCACTGGTAGTCCCAAAGAAAAAGGTACTCGCCCGGAGGTCTTATGGGCATCAATAAAACTCTGGACAAAATTCGCCAACGGTATTGCTAGGTAAATTATTTTGGGGACATCAGAGCCTGGTGCCGGAAATGTGACTCCTGTGCAGGCAGTAAGGGCCCGAGACCCAGACCAAGGACAGATTGCAGCAATACAATGTGGGCGTCCCATTCGAGAGGGGGAAAAATACATTATGGTCTGGCAATAGATTACTTCAGCAAATGGCCTGAAGCATACCCAATCAACCATGGTGGCGACGGTGCTGGTGGAACAGGTATTCAGCAGGTTTGGTGTCCTGTTGGAGTTACATTCGGATCAAGGATGGGATTTTGAATGTATTCCAGAAGATATGTATGATGTTGGGCATTAAGAAAACGAGAAGCGCACCTGTCTTCAACAATCAGACGGGATGGCGGAAAGATTCAACAGGAATAACATCTATCCAAAGTTGTCAGCAACAACCAGCGTGATTGAGATTATCATATTCCTCATACACAACAACAGATGACTGACTTGAGCCAAGAAGTTAACGATTATGCCGACCAACTCCGATACAGCATGCTGACTATACGCGAACTAGCTCGAAAGCAAATGTTGGTAACCAGCGATCGAATGAAGACACGATATGATATCAACGCAAATTTAGTCGGGTTCCAAAAGAGAGAGGTCTGGCTATACAACCTTCAGAGGGTCAAAGGCAAGTCTACGAAACTTACACCAGCCTGGAATGGTCCATACGAGGTAGTCAAGAGGCTCAATGACGTTGTCTATCATATTCGCTGGAATCAGAGAGCAAAGATAAAGGTGTTTCATTTGTATCGATTGGCTTCCTAACATGGAGAGGTTGATTCCGATAGAGACGATAAGAATTAAGGGGGGAGGGGGTAGTATTATAAATTTCATTTTACCCTGCTAAAATTAAGAAACCTTCGAGAAATTAGTCACCTTAAATATAAACTAATCTTGCGAATAAATACACGGTAAAAACCATTCAAATCAAAACAAGGTCGGCAAGAAACGGATTCCCGAAAATCCGAATATGATAAAAACGAGGTCAAATCCAGTCCATAATTAGAAATTACGATCAGTCCATAATTAGAAATTACGATTAGCGTACCAGAAAAGACAGAAACATCTCGTTTCATTGAGAGGATCTATAAAGGCAATTGACTGAGAGAGGACATGTGGAGTTGAATCCGGAGCGTTGCAGTGATCATCTGTTCGGTATTAGTCATCGGTGTTGGATGTAAAGTCGAATGTATTGTGATTTATTTTGGTTGAATAAAGACGTTTATATTGAGTGTAAAATTTTGTAATTGAACCTAAGGAATATTTATAATAACACACACACACACACACATATCGCAAAAGCACAGCCAGCTCCATTATCGATGTGACATTCGTTAGCAGCAACCTAATTAAAGGGGGCTGTGAGTGGCGGGTCGATGAGGAGTTTACTAATAGCGACCACCAAGCTATTATATGGGAAATCAACACCACTCCCAAACGAATATTGCGTGTCAGTCGTGCGAGGTCACAGCCAGTCGGTTGGAACAAAAATGCTTTCGATGCTGATTCATTCGCCTTGGTTATGGAGCAGGAACCATTGTCAATAGCAACAAGCGCAGAAGCCACTGCCAAAGAGGTAATGACAAGCGTTGTCAAGTCCTGCGATGCTTCCATGCCAAGGAGACGGCAGAACAACAGCCGCCCACCAGTTTACTGGTGGAACGACACGATCTCACAACACCGACGAGAGTGTCTCAAAGCACGAAGGCTGCATCAACGAGCACGGAGACGCGACAGGTTCACAACAGAAGAACTAAGGCTCGACTATGAGATCAAAAGACAACAACTACGAAGAGCGATTCTCTCAAGCAAGAGATCCTACTGGAGGGAGTTGTGTGACGAAGTTAATCAAGATCCATGGGGAAAACCGTATAAAATCGTGATGCATAAAATTAAGGCCCCTCCCATGACATCAACGAACTGCCCCGAATCATTGCACCGCATTGTCACTCACTTGTTTCCTGCGAAGCCTGAGCTACCCGCTAATCCTTCGTGGCAGGTGAGGGACGAAGATATACCATCAGTGACTATGAGTGAGCTGATGGGCGCGTGCAACCGGCTCCAAAACGGTAAGGCTCCCGGTCCAGATGGCATACCTAACATCGCGCTAAAATGCGCCATAGCCAATAGGCCTGACATGTTTCTACACATGTATGAGACCTGCCTAAAGCAGGGGGTTTTCCCGACTAAGTGGAAAAAGCAGAGGCTTGTGCTCCTCCCTAAAGGGGGAAAGAAACCTCCCGACGAACCGTCATCATATCGTCCCCTCTGTATGTTGGACTCTGCGGGAAAACTCCTTGAAAGGATAATAGCAGATAGGCTGGAGCCCTACGTTGAGCCGAAACTTTCCACCAACCAATTCGGGTTCAGAAAGGGGAGATCAACCATCGATGCCGTGAAACTCGTTACCAACATCGCCAGAGAGGCTATCTCGGGAAAGAGATGGAGAAGAGGTGGAAAAAAGTACTGTCTAATAGCCACCCTGGATATCAAGAACGCCTTTAACTCGGCCCGCTGGGACCGCATTTTGGAGGCTCTTGCCAGGATGGAAGTTCCGCAGTACTTGCGCAGAATGGTTTCAGCGTATTTCAAGGACCGCATCTTGTTATACCAAACTGAAAATGGGCAAGTAGACTATAAGATCACAGGAGGTGTACCTCAGGGCTCTGTTCTTGGCCCCCTCTTATGGAACGTAATGTACAACGACCTGCTCCTGCTCGGTCTGCCTGAGGGCGTCAGGCTAGGAGGTGTACCTCAGGGCTCTGTTCTTGGCTCCCTCTTATGGAACGTAATGTACAACGACCTGCTCCTGCTCGGTCTGCCTGAGGGCGTCAGGCTAGTGGCATTCGCCGATGATGTGGCATTGATCATAGTGCGCAAGCACATAGAGGAGATACAAACAACCTTCTCATTCGCTATAGCCACAATTCAGCATTGGATGCTCGCAGCGGACTTGAGTTTAGCAGAACAAAAGACCGAAACACTTCTTGTTAGCAGTCGAAAGGCAAGGGAAACCATCACCCTCAAAATAGGCGACACCTACATACAGTCGCAGCCCTTCATCAGCTATTTGGGGGTGCTCCTGGACACACGGCTCAACTTCAAAGAGCACATAATCGCGGCCAGCAAGAAAGCAGCTGGGGTACAGGGGGCATTATCTAGAATAATGCCTAATGTCGGAGGCCCTAGACAGATAAGAAGACAGCTACTGGCAACAGTAACTACTTCTGTTTTGTTGTACGGGGCACCGGTATGGGAGAAATCGCTCGAGCTACCATCGTACCGCCGGAAAATGAAATCAGTCCAGCGGCTCTCAGCGATTCGAGTGGCATCATCCTACCGCACTGTGTCTTACGAGGCGGTGGGTGTGATTGCCTCTACCCTACCAATCGACATCCTGGCTGCAGAAAGGGGACGGCTTTATCGCAGAAAGTTAGAGAAAAACCAACCGACAGGAAACAGCGATGAAAGAGCCATGAGTCTAGGGCAATGGCAGGAGAGGTGGGACAGCTCTACTAAAGGAAGGTGGACATATCGATTGATACCTAACATCAGTCGTTGGGTCAACCGCCAGCATGGGGAGGTTGGGTTCTACATCACTCAACTCCTGGCTGGACATGGATGCTTTCGAGCATACCTGCACAGGTTCAGGAGGGCAAACTCCCCAAACTGCCCACACTGTACGGACGTGGTAGAGGACGCGGAACACGTGTTCTTCTCCTGCCCCCGGTTTCAGGATCAACGTGCTGAAGTGGAGAGGATTCTGGAGACTAATATCGTTCCAGAACAATTAGTAGAAGCCATGCTGAAGGGCCCCCAAGCCTGGAACTTGGTATCAGATTACGCGGAGACTATCCTCAAAGAGCTCCGCAATACCTTCGAGGAGTAGGCTTTAGAAGCTTTCAATGGAAGAGCAGTAAACATCTGCAATGAACCACCCTTGCGAAGTAGTATTGACTAAGAGTGCCGCAGGGGACCATGGTTGTAGGAGAAAGAGGTTAGGGTTTTAGCGGGTATACGGTATACTGGTTTCAATGCAACGATCTACTCTTGCTTTGAAGTCATTGCATCGGGAGTCCCGCACGACGGCCAGCACGTGCTAGCTAAGTACGCAATGTATTTCCCCCCTCTTCGGATAAAAAAAAACACACACACACACACACACACACACACACACACACACACACACACACATATATCCCTCCCGGGGTGGTTGCTGGTCCACCACCGGGCGCCTCCCCAGGTGGCGGATAGGGGACGCTCTCCAGCAATGGGGAGTACTGAGGACTTCCTCAGGGCGGACCAAAATCAGATAGGGGAAGGAACCCCGAAAATAAACCATTCATGGATATGGGTGATAAGGTCAACTTAATACCCCAGGTGGGTACCTCTGCAGAGGATAATCCCACCACCGGTTCCGATCGAGTGAAAGCCTCGGTGGCCGGTGCACGCTCCACGGATTCTGGGGGGAGCGAATTATCACTGGTTCCGTCACATGGTGACAAGAAGAATAAGAACACTGCTAATGGTACAACATCGACCATTAAAACTAGAGCTGGCAGCAAGACACTATTCAGCCAAGTCCTCCAAAAGGCGGATAGTGCAGTTGACGCCTCCCAAAGGGCCACAACTGAGAGTGGCGCTCCAAACAAATTAGGAGCAAAGATCGATGAGCTCTTGAAGTTCATTGGGCCTAGGCACAATGTACATCATGAGATCAAGAAACTGGCACACGCCATTAAGTCAGAATATGACAAATATCAGACGTCAACGACGCGGCCACCTCCTGTAGCGAAACCTGCTACAACACAGACATCGCCAGTAAAGGTGTCAAACACTCAGACACAAGGTGAAAAGCAAAAGGAGGTCCCAAAAGCGGCTGCCTCAAAAGCAGCCAACTCAAAACCGACTGCATCAACACCGGCGGCCCCAAAGCAGGCGGCTTCAATAAAAGTAGCCTCAGTAGCAAGGACCTCGCCACCGAAGGCCTCGCCTTCAGTAGCCCCATCAAGTAAGGCACCACTAGTTAAAACTCTTAAACCGGTGCTACCTAGCAAGCTAAAGCCCGGTAAAGAAGGTTGCCAGAACATCGGGCAAACCACCCAGGCAACAACAAGTAGGGTGGTCAATTCAGAAGCGGAGAGAAACAATGTATTAAAACCCAAGTTTAAACCGCAGACCAAAAAACAACCTTCAAACCAGTCGACTGACTGGCAAGTGGTAAAGAGGAAAAAGGCCCCGAGGACCAATAAGCAAAAACCAGCCCAACATTGTACGCTGCTTATAAAGAAAGGCGAGAAGAGCTCCCATGCAGATATCTTGCGAGGTATCAAGAATGATCCCTCCTTGCAGGATATAGGCAAAAAAGTCAATAAGATCCGACGAACAGCTAAGGGAGATCTACTTTTGTTATTCGCCAAGGCAGACGCTCAGGAGATGGAGCGCTATTGTAACGCCATCAAGAATAAGCTCCCAAGCGGGGCCACTGTACAATCTCGAATACCCCAAATCGAGATTGAAATTAAAGACCTGGACGAGATCAGTACCAAGGAAGAGGTAGTAAACCTGCTCAAAGATAATATCGACGGCCTGGCAGAGATCACTGAGGAGGCAGTGAAATCACTTCGACGGGCATATAGATCAACACAAACGGCAGTTGTTTGTCTCCCAGAGGTCCAGGCCAAGAAAGCCATCGCACTTGGAAAGCTGAAACTTGCGTGGGGCACAGTACGTGTTCGCGAGAGGATCAGCCTTCGACGGTGCTTCAAATGCTGGCACTTTGGGCACAACGCCCAGGCGTGCAGAGGCAAGACTGACCGAAGCAGTTGTTGTCACAGATGCGGAGGCGCTGGTCACAATGCCTCGGCTTGTCAACAACCTGCCAAGTGCTTACTCTGCAAAGAGAAAGATAGTAGGTCAGACTGCCGGCACGTTGCGGGTAGTTGGAAATGTCCGATCTACCAACAGGCGATGAGAGCAGCACAAGCCCGTAAATGAAAGTACTGCAACTCAACCTCAACCATTGCGAAGCAGCCCAAGACCTACTGGTACAGCGGGTGCGGGAATTGGATTGCGACGTAGCCATAATCTGCGAGCAGTACAAAAACTTCGACACCCTGTCCTGGGTAAATGACACAACGGACAGAGCAGCGATATGGGCTTGCGGTAAACTTCCGTTCCAACAACTCCCAAATACCCCCGAACCATGGCTTGTGAGAGCCAAAGTGGGAGGGGTCCACTTCTATAGCTGCTATGCACCTCCTAGTGCACAGCTCGAGGACTTCGAGTTATTCTTGGACACCTTGGCGGAGGATGTACGGAAGCGTGAATCGGTCGCCATCGCAGGAGATTTCAACGCCTGGGCAATTGACTGGGGATGTCGGGAAACGAGCGCGAGAGGACGAGCTCTCCTTGAGACCATGTCTTCGCTCAACCTGGTACTCCTCAACACAGGAGCCGTAAGCACATATCGCAAAGGCACAGCCAGCTCCATTATCGACGTAACATTCGTTAGCAGCAACCTAATTAAAGGGGGCTGTGAGTGGCGGGTCGATGAGGAGTTTACTAATAGCGACCACCAAGCTATTATTTGGGAAATCAACACCACTCCCAAACGAAGATTGTGTGTCAGTCGTGCGAGGTCACAGCCAGTCGGCTGGAACAAAAATGCTTTCGATGCTGATTCATTCGCCTTGGTTATGGAGCAGGAACCATTGTCAATAGCAACAAGCGCAGAAGCCACTGCCAAAGAGGTAATGACAAGCGTTGTCAAGTCCTGCGATGCTTCCATGCCAAGGAGACGGCAGAACAACAGCCGCCCACCAGTTTACTGGTGGAACGACACGATCTCACAACACCGACGAGAGTGTCTCAAAGCACGAAGGCTGCATCAACGAGCACGGAGACGCGACAGGGTCACAACAGAAGAACTAAGGCTCGACTATGAGATCAAAAGACAACAACTACGAAGAGCCATTCTCTCAAGCAAGAGATCCTACTGGAAGGAGTTGTGTGACGAAGTTAATCAAGATCCATGGGGAAAACCGTATAAAATCGTGATGCATAAAATTAAGGCCCCTCCCATGACATCAACGAACTGCCCCGAATCATTGCACCGCATTGTCACTCACTTGTTTCCTGCGAAGCCTGAGCTACCCGCTTAAATCCTTCGTGGCAGGTGAGGGACGAAGATATACCATCAGTGACTATGAGTGAGCTGATGGGCGCGTGCAACCGGCTCCAAAACGGTAAGGCTCCCGGTCCAGATGGCATACCTAACATCGCGCTAAAATGCGCCATAGCCAATAGGCCTGACATGTTTCTACACATGTATGAGACCTGCCTAAAGCAGGGGGTTTTCCCGACTAAGTGGAAAAAGCAGAGGCTTGTGCTCCTCCCTAAAGGGGGAAAGAAACCTCCCGACGAACCGTCATCATATCGTCCCCTCTGTATGTTGGACTCTGCGGGAAAACTCCTTGAAAGGATAATAGCAGATAGGCTGGAGCCCTACGTTGAGCCGAAACTTTCCACCAACCAATTCGGGTTCAGAAAGGGGAGATCAACCATCGATGCCGTGACACTCGTTACCAACATCGCCAGAGAGGCTATCTCGGGAAAGAGATGGAGAAGAGGTGGAAAAAAGTACTGTCTAATAGCCACCCTGGATATCAAGAACGCCTTTAACTCGGCCCGCTGGGACCGCATTTTGGAGGCTCTTGCCAGGATGGAAGTTCCGCAGTACTTGCGCAGAATGGTTTCAGCGTATTTCAAGGACCGCATCTTGTTGTACCAAACTGAAAATGGGCAAGTAGACTATAAGATCACAGGAGGTGTACCTCAGGGCTCTGTTCTTGGCCCCCTCTTATGGAACGTAATGTACAACGACCTGCTCCTGCTCGGTCTGCCTGAGGGCGTCAGGCTAGTGGCATTCGCCGATGATGTGGCATTGATCATAGTGCGCAAGCACATAGAGGAGATACAAACAACCTTCTCATTCGCTATAGCCACAATTCAGCATTGGATGCTCGCAGCGGACTTGAGTTTAGCAGAACAAAAGACCGAAACACTTCTTGTTAGCAGTCGAAAGGCAAGGGAAACCATCACCCTCAAAATAGGCGACTCCTACATACAGTCGCAGCCCTTCATCAGCTATTTGGGGGTGCTCCTGGACACACGGCTCAACTTCAAAGAGCACATAATCGCGGCCAGCAAGAAAGCAGCTGGGGTACAGGGGGCATTATCTAGAATAATGCCGAATGTCGGAGGCCCTAGACAGATAAGAAGACAGCTACTGGCAACAGTAACTACTTCTGTTTTGTTGTACGGGGCACCGGTATGGGAGAAATCGCTCGAGCTACCATCGTACCGCCGGAAAATGAAATCAGTCCAGCGGCTCTCAGCGATTCGAGTGGCATCATCCTACCGCACTGTGTCTTACGAGGCGGTGAGTGTGATTGCCTCTACCCTACCAATCGACATCCTGGCTGCAGAAAGGGGACGGCTTTATCGCAGAAAGTTAGAGAAAGACCAACCGACAGGAAACAGCGATGAAAGAGCCATGAGTCTAAGGCAATGGCAGGAGAGGTGGGACAGCTCTACTAAAGGAAGGTGGACATATCGATTGATACCTAACATCAGTCGTTGGGTCAACCGCCAGCATGGGGAGGTTGGGTTCTACATCACTCAACTCCTGACTGGACATGGATGCTTTCGAGCATACCTGCACAGGTTCAGGAGGGCAAACTCCCCAAACTGCCCACACTGTACGGACGTGATAGAGGACGCGGAACACGTGTTCTTCTCCTGCCCCGGTTTCAGGATCAACGTGCTGAAGTGGAGAGGATTCTGGAGACTAATATCGTTCCAGAACAATTAGTAGAAGCCATGCTGAAGGGCCCCCAAGCCTGGAACTTGGTATCAGATTACGCGGAGACTATCCTCAAAGAACTCCGCAATACGTTCGAGGAGTAGGCTTTAGAGGCTTTCAATGTAAGAGCAGTAAACATCTGCAATGAACCACCCTTGCGAAGTAGTATTGACTAAGAGTGCCGCAGGGGACCATGGTTGTAGGAGAAAGAGGTTAGGGTTTTAGCGGGTATACGGTATACTGGTTTCAATGCAACGATTTACTCTTGCTTTGAAGTCATTACATCGGGAGTCCCGCACGACGGCCAGCACGTGCTAGCTAAGTACGGAATGTATTTCCCCCCTCTTCGGATAAAAAAAAAAAAAAAAAAAAAAAAAAAAAAAACACACATATATCCCGGGGTGGTTGCTGGTCCACCACCGGGCGCCTCCCCAGGTGGCGGATAGGGGACGCTCTCCAGCAATGGGGAGTACTGAGGACTTCCTCAGGGCGGACCAAAATCAGATAGGGGAAGGAACCCCGAAAATAAACCATTCATGGATATGGGTGATAAGGTCAACTTAATACCCCAGGTGGGTACCTCTGCAGAGGATAATCCCACCACCGGTTCCGATCGAGTGAAAGCCTCGGTGGCCGGTGCACGCTCCACGGATTCTGGGGGGAGCGAATTATCACTGGTTCCGTCACATGGTGACAAGAAGAATAAGAACACTGCTAATGGTTCAACATCGACCATTAAAACTAGAGCTGGCAGCAAGACACTATTCAGCCAAGTCCTCCAAAAGGCGGATAGTGCAGTTGACGCCTTCCAAAGGGCCACAACTGAGAGTGGCGCTCCAAACAAATTAGGAGCAAAGATCGATGAGCTCTTGAAGTTCATTGGGCCTAGGCACAATGTACATCATGAGATCAAGAAACTGGCACACGCCATTAAGTCAGAATATGACAAATATCAGACGTCAACGACGCGGCCACCTCCTGTAGCGAAACCTGCTACAACACAGACATCGCCAGTAAAGGTGTCAAACACTCAGACACAAGGTGAAAAGCAAAAGGAGGTCCCAAAAGCGGCTGCCTCAAAAGCAGCCAACTCAAAACCGACTGCATCAACACCGGCGGCCCCAAAGCAGGCGGCTTCAATAAAAGTAGCCTCAGTAGCAAGGACCTCGCCACCGAAGGCCTCGCCTTCAGTAGCCCCATCAAGTAAGGCACCACTAGTTAAAACTCTTAAACCGGTGCTACCTAGCAAGCTAAAGCCCGGTAAAGAAGGTTGCCAGAACATCGGGCAAACCACCCAGGCAACAACAAGTAGGGTGGTCAATTCAGAAGCGGAGAGAAACAATGTATTAAAACCCAAGTTTAAACCGCAGACCAAAAAACAACCTTCAAACCAGTCGACTGACTGGCAAGTGGTAAAGAGGAGAAAGGCCCCGAGGACCAATAAGCAAAAACCAGCCCAACATTGTACGCTGCTTATAAAGAAAGGCGAGAAGAGCTCCCATGCAGATATCTTGCGAGGTATCAAGAATGATCCCACCTTGCAGGATATAGGCAAAAAAGTCAATAAGATCCGACGAACAGCTAAGGGAGATCTACTTTTGTTATTCGCCAAGGCAGACGCTCAGGAGATGGAGCGCTATTGTAACGCCATCAAGAATAAGCTCCCAAGCGGGGCCACTGTACAATCTCGAATACCCCAAATCGAGATTGAAATTAAAGACCTGGACGAGATCAGTACCAAGGAAGAGGTAGTAAACCTGCTCAAAGATAATATCGACGGCCTGGCAGAGATCACTGAGGAGGCAGTGAAATCACTTCGACGGGCATATAGATCAACACAAACGGCAGTTGTTTGTCTCCCAGAGGTCTAGGCCAAGAAAGCCATCGCACTTGGAAAGCTGAAACTTGCGTGGGGCACAGTACGTGTTCGCGAGAGGATCAGCCTTCGACGGTGCTTCAAATGCTGGCACTTTGGGCACAACGCCCAGGCGTGCAGAGGCAAGACTGACCGAAGCAGTTGTTGTCACAGATGCGGAGGCGCTGGTCACAATGCCTCGGCTTGTCAACAACCTGCCAAGTGCTTACTCTGCAAAGAGAAAGATAGTAGGTCAGACTGCCGGCACGTTGCGGGTAGTTGGAAATGTCCGATCTACCAACAGGCGATGAGAGCAGCACAAGCCCGTAAATGAAAGTACTGCAACTCAACCTCAACCATTGCGAAGCAGCCCAAGACCTACTGGTACAGCGGGTGCGGGAATTGGATTGCGACGTAGCCATAATCTGCGAGCAGTACAAAAACTTCGACACCGTGTCCTGGGTAAATGACACAACGGACAGAGCAGCGATATGGGCTTGCGGTAAACTTCCGTTCCAACAACTCCCAAATACCCCCGAACCATGGCTTGTGAGAGCCAAAGTGGGAGGGGTCCACTTCTATAGCTGCTATGCACCTCCTAGTGCACAGCTCGAGGAGTTCGAGTTATTCTTGGACACCTTGGCGGAGGATGTACGGAAGCGTGAATCGGTCGCCATCGCAGGAGATTTCAACGCCTGGGCAATTGACTGGGGATGTCGGGAAACGAGCGCGAGAGGACGAGCTCTCCTTGAGACCATGTCTTCGCTCAACCTGGTACTCCTCAACACAGGAGCCGTAAGCACATATCGCAAAGGCACAGCCAGCTCCATTATCGACGTAACATTCGTTAGCAGCAACCTAATTAAAGGGGGCTGTGAGTGGCGGGTCGATGAGGAGTTTACTAATAGCGACCACCAAGCTATTATTTGGGAAATCAACACCACTCCCAAACGAAGATTGTGTGTCAATCGTGCGAGGTCACAGCCAGTCGGCTGGAACAAAAATGCTTTCGATGCTGATTCATTCGCCTTGGTTATGGAGCAGGAACCATTGTCAATAGCAACAAGCGCAGAAGCCACTGCCAAAGAGGTAATGACAAGCGTTGTCAAGTCCTGCGATGCTTCCATGCCAAGGAGACGGCAGAACAACAGCCGCCCACCAGTTTACTGGTGGAACGACACGATCTCACAACACCGACGAGAGTGTCTCAAAGCACGAAGGCTGCATCAACGAGCACGGAGACGCGACAGGGTCACAACAGAAGAACTAAGGCTCGACTATGAGATCAAAAGACAACAACTACGAAGAGCCATTCTCTCAAGCAAGAGATCCTACTGGAAGGAGTTGTGTGACGAAGTTAATCAAGATCCATGGGGAAAACCGTATAAAATCGTGATGCATAAAATTAAGGCCCCTCCCATGACATCAACGAACTGCCCCGAATCATTGCACCGCATTGTCACTCACTTGTTTCCTGCAAGCCTGAGCTACCCGCAAATCCTTCGTGGCAGGTGAGGGACGAAGATATACCATCAGTGACTATGAGTGAGCTGATGGGCGCGTGCAACCGGCTCCAAAACGGTAAGGCTCCCGGTCCAGATGGCATACCTAACATCGCGCTAAAATGCGCCATAGCCAATAGGCCTGACATGTTTCTACACATGTATGAGACCTGCCTAAAGCAGGGGGTTTTCCCGAGTAAGTGGAAAAAGCAGAGGCTTGTGCTCCTCCCTAAAGGGGGAAAGAAACCTCCCGACGAACCGTCATCATATCGTCCCCTCTGTATGTTGGACTCTGCGGGAAAACTCCTTGAAAGGATAATAGCAGATAGGCTGGAGCCCTACGTTGAGCCGAAACTTTCCACCAACCAATTCGGGTTCAGAAAGGGGAGATCAACCATCGATGCCGTGACACTCGTTACCAACATCGCCAGAGAGGCTATCTCGGGAAAGAGATGGAGAAGAGGTGGAAAAAAGTACTGTCTAATAGCCACCCTGGATATCAAGAACGCCTTTAACTCGGCCCGCTGGGACCGCATTTTGGAGGCTCTTGTCAGGATGGAAGTTCCGCAGTACTTGCGCAGAATGGTTTCAGCCTATTTCAAGGACCGCATCTTGTTGTACCAAACTGAAAATGGGCAAGTAGACTATAAGATCACAGGAGGTGTACCTCAGGGCTCTGTTCTTGGCCCCCTCTTATGGAACGTAATGTACAACGACCTGCTCCTGCTCGGTCTGCCTGAGGGCGTCAGGCTAGTGGCATTCGCCGATGATGTGGCATTGATCATAGTGCGCAAGCACATAGAGGAGATACAAACAACCTTCTCATTCGCTATAGCCACAATTCAGCATTGGATGCTCGCAGCGGACTTGAGTTTAGCAGAACAAAAGACCGAAACACTTCTTGTTAGCAGTCGAAAGGCAAGGGAAACCATCACCCTCAAAATAGGCGACTCCTACATACAGTCGCAGCCCTTCATCAGCTATTTGGGGGTGCTCCTGGACACACGGCTCAACTTCAAAGAGCACATAATCGCGGCCAGCAAGAAAGCAGCTGGGGTACAGGGGGCATTATCTAGAATAATGCCGAATGTCGGAGGCCCTAGACAGATAAGAAGACAGCTACTGGCAACAGTAACTACTTCTGTTTTGTTGTACGGGGCACCGGTATGGGAGAAATCGCTCGAGCTACCATCGTACCGCCGGAAAATGAAATCAGTCCAGCGGCTCTCAGCGATTCGAGTGGCATCATCCTACCGCACTGTGTCTTACGAGGCGGTGAGTGTGATTGCCTCTACCCTACCAATCGACATCCTGGCTGCAGAAAGGGGACGGCTTTATCGCAGAAAGTTAGAGAAAGACCAACCGACAGGAAACAGCGATGAAAGAGCCATGAGTCTAAGGCAATGGCAGGAGAGGTGGGACAGCTCTACTAAAGGCCGGTGGACATATCGATTGATACCTAACATCAGTCGTTGGGTCAACCGCCAGCATGGGGAGGTTGGGTTTTACATCACTCAACTCCTGACTGGACATGGATGCTTTCGAGCATACCTGCACAGGTTCAGGAGGGCAAACTCCCCAAACTGCCCACACTGTACGGACGTGGTAGAGGACGCGGAACACGTGTTCTTCTCCTGCCCCCGGTTTCAGGATCAACGTGCTGAAGTGGAGAGGATTCTGGAGACTAATATCGTTCCAGAACAATTAGTAGAAGCCATGCTGAAGGGCCCCCAAGCCTGGAACTTGGTATCAGATTACGCGGAGACTATCCTCAAAGAGCTCCGCAATACGTTCGAGGAGTAGGCTTTAGAGGCTTTCAATGTAAGAGCAGTTAACATCTGCAATGAACCACCCTTGCGAAGTAGTATTGACAAAGAGTGCCGCAGGGGACCATGGTTGTAGGAGAAAGAGGTTAGGGTTTTAGCGGGTATACGGTATACTGGTTTCAATGCAACGATTTACTCTTGCTTTGAAGTCATTGCATCGGGAGTCCCGCACGACGGCCAGCACGTGCTAGCTAAGTACGCAATGTATTTCCCCCCTCTTCGGATAAAAAAAAAAAAAAAAAAAAAAACACACATATATATATATATATATATATATATATATATATATATATATATATATATTTCTAAAGATTGTTTTGTTGTGTCATAACATTTTTTCAAATATATTTGAGTAAAATATTTTAATATAGTTCTAAAATAGTTGATATTTGAAATATTTCAATTGTTTCTGAAAGATTTGTAAGTTCACACATAAAATCTTGAAATATTTCTGTAATATTTACAAAAATTATGTGTAATGTATAACATTTCAACTCTCTCTGTTATGAATATAAGAATATTTCAGTGTGTGGGCAAGCTGTAAAATAATTGAGAGAAACAATAAATTCCTTTATCGAATTTGATGATATGAAAAAAGTAGTACATGCAGGAGCGGATCCAGACATGTGCTTCCGGTGGGGATTTCATGCTTCAGAAAGAGGGGGTGCGATCCTGTACTAAATTTACCTAAATATAATTATAAACACAGATTTCTTAGGCTGTTACATTAAAAATAGTTGTTCTGAGGTTTAAACCCATAGAAGTTCTTCTAGGCTCTTGGTGTCAAGATTACTTCGTTTCAATAGTAAATTTACTAACTTTGATGCTCTCCGGGGAGAATCGCTCCCATCGCCCCCCCTCCTGGATCCGCCCATGAGTACATGTTTGATTAAAGTGTATTGATAATAATTAACTGATACTACAATTGCAATTTTCACAAATTACGTTTTTTGAAAACTGTCCGACTGTCTTTGTCAAGGAACTAGACTAGGGTCTAGTTCCTTGACAATTAGTCATTAGTCGAAACGCGTCGGACAGTTTTGAAAAAACGTAATTTGTGGAAATTGCAATTGTAGTATCAGTTAATTATTATAATGAATTTCCAACAAGTATCGGCCGAATCAATTCAGTATTTAAAGTTTATTGCCCAGCATTAAAAGTCTACATTCGGTATTTGCTACCTAGAGTATTCTTCTAAGTGTAACAATACATGATAAATCAAAGATTCTATTACATATTTATTTTAAGAACAGCAAAATGAGTGAAATGTTGAATATGAATATTTGGTAAATATAACATATTAGTGTTATTTGAACTTACTTCCAAGGCAAAGAATATCCCTATCACAACTCCACTAGCAAGATATAATAGTGAGCAACTATGTAATAATCCAGGGATAAATATGAAGAGAGCTAAAACATGGAATATTTTTCTAGTTCCTGTAGATGCTTTACGAGCAAATTTTATTTGTTTATTAACAGCCAATATGGTTATTATGCAACAGAAACTCCAAAAAAATGTTAATTTCATCTGAAACATAAGTCACTCATTATTGCAATTTTGACTGAAATTGTGTGATCAATCTTTTAAACTAAATTATGATTATACAATACAAATAATTAGATTATAGTATAACTCACAGTTGAAATGTCTTGAAAAAGTAACTCAAATATCCATAGAAGTGGACTTCGATTCAATAAAATATGTAAAGGTAATAAAATTACACAACATATTATAAGAGTTGATAACGTGTAAACAGATGCAGTTTTTTTTACGTTGAACAAATTCAGTGTCGCCGCAATTGTACCAATTGCTAAAAGTCCTACCTAGAATACATCTAATGAATAAATAGAGAATATTAGAACTGTATAAAAACTTACTTCTATAATAACAGTTGAAATCTGCATGTTGTTACTGAAGTGCTTATCATTATGTAAGAAATTGAGAACATTCACAACTAAGGAGTTTATTAAGATTGTGATACCCTGACTTGCCATTCCTGCTTCTCCCAATGAAAAACATTCCTTGAAATTTCTCAGTATAAATAAAAAGAAAAATAAATACAGGAATGTCACAGTAATACTGCAGAATATTGAAAATAACCAGTCTGAAACAAATAAACAATATATTATATGTTATCAATAAATATAATTCAGAATAAAGTAGAAACTGAAATGTTACGATTTTGAGAAATAACCACACCTTAACATTGATATATAATTTCTTTATCTGAATTCATAACCTTGTATAAGTATATGTCAATCACTGTTTATTACAATGATAATAAATATATTACAATAATTACAGCAATTTTTAATATATATTTGAATTAAATACAATATCTACAAAAAGATAGTATAGTTATGTCTTGACATCTTTTTATTAGCAGTTACGTATACAGAGAGAAAATAAATGGACTTAACAATTTTAACTGAAAAGAAATTGGGTCTCAGACTATGTATATGATATACGAAACAAAACATATTTAAAATAGATTTCTCGCCTTTTTTCACCAAAGTTTGGTTACAAAAAGTTTAGGTGTTATTTTGGCATAATCATTTTTAAACAGATTCTTACATTGAGTTAAGTAGTAAGTGTTCACAGATTTGTGGAAATAACCACTTATACAACTCTGAATTCTTCAAAAGCCCAAATGCACGAGGGTCTAAAGCAGACCTCATTGTTGTAATGAAAAATATTCTCAAAACTTAATGGATATGTGACGCATTTGGACTGGTGCCACCCCTCTAAAATAATTAGTTTACAAATTTTGATGCAATGTTTTTTAAATCATGAAGCATATAAATGTCTAAATTATGTAGACATTTGAATTGTTAAATTAGAAAAACAAGGCCTAGATAAAATTTACTAACCAAAAATTTTAGGGATTAATTACTCAAATTCTGATCAAACTACTGTAGTGTCAGCCATTTAAAATGACATATTGCTAATTTTGTAAAAATATGTTAATTAATAATGGATTATTTTATGTGCAGAATGATTAAAGTAAAATTTAAAGCTTTTTCTAATATAGTGAAAAGACTGTGGGAAATATTTCAGTTATTTCAAGTTAAAATGAATAAATTATTCAAGAATTTCAGCATTTAATTATTTATTAAAATAAAACAAAATAAGTTAAGAAAAAATGATCACTCCTCGGATTTGAGCTCATGACCTTCAGTTTATAGATTGCAAGGAAAAATTGTTCAAAGTTGTGTATCAAAGTAACAACTTACGTGTGTATTTACCCATTTATTTGAAATACTGCAACAAATTTATCAAGGCAACCTTATATTTAATACTAACATAGGAACGGAACACTAGATAAAAATAATCCCCTACCAGTCTTATCAAATGGATATTAAGGGCACCAATTACTTATACAGAGTTAATGGAACAGAAAACATGGCAACAATAAAGGAATTATAGCGGAAGGTTATGGTTCCGTATTGCAAAAAGGTAAAGTGATATTTATTTATTTTGAATCGATGAGTTTGCGAAATTCCATGTCGCGATTGACCACAAAGCTACATCGGTCGTACCAACAGGCGTGTCAACCGTCGAGTATATCAACACTCCGTTAGTTCGTAAAAAAGATCCAGCTTCAGCTCTCACACATAATCAAATCAAAACAGGACACTACCAATTTCGAGGAGAGCAGGAAATCAAAACAGGACACTACCAATTTCGAGGAGAGCAGGACTATCATATCCCTTAAGGCATTTACTATTCGCGTAGCTATAGAAATAGAGAAATGACCCTCTGTCTTAACCGACTTGATGATGGTACTTGCCTTCCTACATCATGAAGCTCCGCAATAGTCAGTCTAAATAAGCTAGATGCACCCACCAATCACCAAACAGTCCTGTTATCACGTGAGATCTCGTCTTAATCGACTGAAAGAGAGCAGATTCACACACAGTTCAGTTATCTAGTGACATTTGAGGAGTAGGCAGATGGAGACCCCGAGTTCGATCTAGACTCTGAAACTCTTTTAAATCAGTCTTTTAATAAGACTCAAGGAGTAGGCCGACTAAGTTATAAGCGGGTGACAACCGACCGTGAACATCAGTAGTGCCACCTATAAAGATTCAAAAAACTGTGGCAGATTGCATAACCTCCATTAATAAAATAATGTTTGCAGCAAAACCATGTACATAGGTGCCTACTTGCCTAGTAAGCTTTTTTTATATTTGGTTTCGCCACTGGGCAGACTGAGACCCCGAGTTCGATCTAGAACCTGATTTTCGTCAATTTCATTTCCTTTTTTAATTTTGTCTCTTGATAATGGCTCCAAAACATGAGTCGAGTATTTCATAAATTTAGCCCAGTTCATAATTGTAACCGCGGAAGTCTCTCAGAACAGAAAAAATTTGGGTTGATGGATTTTGACGTTTGAGGTATCAAACTGTTTGTTTGGAAAAGAGCTTTCAAAAAATTGCCGGCGAAATTCCCAATTCAAAATTGCGGCTCCAATATGGCGGCTAGAAAGTGGGAAAATTTCAACGGTAAAGATTTTTATTCCTATAGTTGAATTATTATTTTTGTGTTTAAAAAATAAACTGTTTTTAAAAGGTGAATTTTGAAAGTTGTTATATAAAAAGTGTCACTGTCAGTAGGATTCCATTACGTTGCAGAACCGGTGTTAGAAGAAAAGTTTAACTGCTAGCGATGGATTCCAATCCTTTGTCTTCTAAATGTTATTTGTGGCACATTCGTGATGATTTTTATGTTTTCTTCACACCACAATCGAAATAAAAGGCTGTATATTGACAGAAAAACCAAACGTTCCAAAGTCGATTGTGACTTCGTTGTCAATGGCTTTAAAATATGTATTGAAAATGTAAATTGCATATTGAAAGTTTGATTTATGACATTTAAGTTGATATAAGAAAAAAATGTTGTTTTTAGATATACAGGTAGCACAAAAAATACTTAAGATAATGTATTATAGTTAAACACCATTCAAGTGGAAGAAGTTGAAAGAGAATTTATAGGTGGCGTTACTAGGTACGAGTTTGTTATAAGATAGCGCATTCGCCAAAAATTCGATCAAAGAATTCCGCTGTTTCAGTGATCCCATTAACGTCATAAGGGAGAACCTAGGAAAAACCTTATGAACTATCTCGATACTGGGTTGTTCAAAAAGAGATGACTATTAATAATTCCTTCCTTAATTGTCGGTAACCAAATACGACTGAATTCTACAGAAGTAGAAGCGATACAATCGTCTTCATTCAAAAGAATTAAGACAGACTTTTATTTTTCGTATTGTGTTATGTTGTTCTTTGTGAAGTATAGTTGTATTGTCAAATTGTATTTTATGGCCTAGGTCCTATGCGATTTTTCAAATTATCGTTTCTTTATGTAATTCTTGTATTCATTTATTCGTAAGGAATCTTGTATATGCAGTTTCTTGAGTTCTGAGCTTTATTGGTTAGTTTTGATTTTCGATATTAGTGATTTCAGTGTATTTCTTGTTTGGAATGTTGTTTTAACATTAAGTCTGTTGCCCACTCTTTTCAATCTTTCTGACAGACCCTGTATATATGGTATACTTGTAACTGTAATGTGGTTGTCCTGAGTAGCAGCGTTAATAAGAGAAGTTCTGAATTGATTCGGAAGGCTTATTCTCTGTTCAAATCTGTTTAACTCTTTGTTGATAAATTTTGTGCGGTAATTGTTTCCAGTGAGAACATTTTTTATAATTGTTTTTTCTTTGTTGAATTTATTATCATCAGAACAGTTGGTCTTTGATCTATCATATAATGACTTAATAACACTTTTCTTTACTGTATTCGAATGATTCGAATTGAAATTTAGGTATCTGTTGGTATAAGTTGGTTTTCTATAAACTTCTGTTATGAATGAATCTGTTTTTGTTATCAATATGTCCAGGAAGGACAGTTTGTTATTTTGTTCAATTTCTAGGGTAAATTTAGTTGGTTCTTTGTTATTTATGTCATTTAATAATTTTATAAAAAGAAAATAAACCTTTAGTTTGGTGGTGTTACGGTTGACGACGTTTTCGTAATTTTGGAACACAATATTGAAGAACTAGATAAATTATTAAATGACATAAATAACAAAGAACCAACTATCAAATTTACCCTAGAAATTGAAAAAAAAACCAACTGTCTGTCCTAGATATATTTATAACAAAAACAGAATTTTCATTCGAAACAGAAGTTTATAGAAAACCAACTCATACCAACAGATACCTAAATTTCAATTCAAATCATCCGAATACAGTAAAGAAAGGTGGTATTAAATCATTATATGATAGAGCAAAGACCAACTGTTCTGATGATAATAAATTCAACGAAGAAAAAACAATTATAAAAAATGTTGTCTTCTAAACGTTGTTTGTGGCATATTCTTGATTGTAACGAAAATTATTATTATAATAATTTTCGTTCTGCAATTTAAACGTTTTGCAATTTACATCAATAAATATAAAGCCATTGACAACGAAGTCAGAATAGACTTTGAAACGTTTGGTTTTCTTTCAATATACGTCGTTTTATTTCGATTGTGGTGTTATTGCAGAAAAAAAAATAAAAGTAATAAAAAATGTACTCACTGGAAACAATTACCCCACAAAATTTATCAACAAAGAGTTACTCTCTTCGAGGTGTCATTCCTTTGTAGGCAAGACAATATACATTATATATTATATATAACATATATTGTTTCTGGTCAGGGAACCTTCATCAGTTAAATTTGAAGAAGCGAGATGTAAGACAGACATCTAGGATTTTCGAGAGAATTAGCACACAAAGGTTCCGAATCTGAAGCCGTTCCGTGTAATTGCTGTTCTCCCTTTTCAGGTTACTTCATCTGTCAGAGAGAACAGCAATTACACGGAACGGCTCCAGATTCGGAACCTCTGTGTGCTAATTCTCTCGAAAATCCTAGATGTCGGTCTTACATCTCGCGTCTTCAAACAAAGAGTTAAACAGATTTAAATAGAGAACAAACCTTCCGAATCAATTCAGAACTTCTCTTATTAACACTACTCAGGACAACCACATTACACACATTACAGTTACAACTATACCATATATACAGGGTCTGTCAGAAAGATTAAAAAGAGTGGGCAACAGACTTAACGTTAAAACAACATTCCAAACAAGAAATACACTGAAATCACTAATATCGAAAACAAAACCAACAAATAAAACTCAGAACTCAAGAAACTGCATATACAAGATTCCTTACGAATAAATGAACACAAGAATTACATAACGTTACATAAAGAAACGATAATTTGAATAATCGCATGGGACCTAGGCGATAAAATACAATTTGACAATTCAGTTATACTTCACAAAGAACAACATAACACAATACGAAAAATAAAAGTCTCCCTTAATTCTTTTGAATGAAGACGATTGTATTGCTTCTACTTATGTAGAATTCAGTCGTATTTGGTTACCGACAATTAAGGAAGGAATTATTAATAGTCATCTCCTTTTGAACAACCCAGTATCGGGATAGTTCATAAGGTTTTTCCTAGGTTTTCCCTTATGACGTTAATGGGATCACTGAAACAGCGGAATTCTTTGATAGAATTTTTGGCGAATGCGCTATCTTATAACAAAGTCGTACCTAGTAACGCCACCTATAAATTCTAAAGACAACTCTTTCAAATTCTTCCACTTGAATGCTGTTTAACTACAATACATTATCTTTAGTATTTTTTGTGCTACCTGTATATCTAAAAACAACAATTTTTTCTGATGTCAACTTAAATGTCATAAATCAAACTTTCAATTTGCAATTTACATTTTCAATACATATTTTAAAGCCATTGACAAAGAAGTCACAATCGACTTTGAAACGTTTGGTTTTTCTTTCAATATACAGCCTTTTATTTCGAGTGTGGTGTTATTTCCCAAGAAAACATAAAAATGTTCCAATCCTTTGAAGGAAAAAAAAAGAAACTTTCGAGGCGTCCCAACTACAACTGTAGGACACGTCAGCTTCAGTACAACAATTAAGTAATCATCTCGCAACTATGTGTTTTACTAAATTTATTTTGTTTTATCAGTTAATATTTTTGATTTTATTTATTTTTCTGTTCGGACGCTCAATATCTCGAACCATTTTATACCAAATCGTAGTATTTCCCATTTGGTCTCATTTTACTTTATGGGCAATTTTTGCTCCCTTTATATTTTAAAATTTTACGTTTTGATAAATTCTAAATATTTCCTTTAATTTTGAACATTTTTATTATTTCCCTATATGTTTAATAAACCAAAATAATGGCACCAAAAATTGTTCAGAACCCGAGCCTGAACCCTACCGGTTTTCGGAAATATTCTCCATTGTCCCCGAGTTTGAGGGCGATCAAATCTCGTGAGCAACATGCGCGTATAATATGTCAACGGGCGATCAACGATATCTTTTACTTATTTATATTAAGAACAAGCTGAAAGGAATTGCAGCCCAATTAATTCACGCAACCCCTGACCTGTTACAAGCTCACGTACAAATTCGGCGTGAACTACAACTGACATACTTTGAAAACCAGAAAACACCTAAACACATTCCCCCTAAGCCTAGTCAACCCTTATACGGAAATTAATAAGAGCTTATCGTGCGGAAGATTCGGACATGACACATCTGAATGTCGCACTCGAAACAACCAGACACAAGTCTATAACAATAGTAGCAGCAATAATAATAATTTAGACCAAACAGTTTCGCTAACAATTTTTCTCAAAATCAGAGTCAACAACCTAGGCAAAATCAGTTCTCTAACCAGGCAAGAACGTTCCAACAAAGTACGCAACATCCAACGAAATCCCAATTTTCGCCCAAATCCAAATAAGAAATATCACTTAAATTATAAAAATTACACCAACAAGGACGATCATTATTATACAGCTAATAATCTACCAAATGATGATTACCATAAAGCTGATGATCATAGAGAATATAATAATAATACGCTCACTCAAGCGGGACTGAAAAGACAGCGCATGAAATGGACTAGCGCCATGAATGAATTTATAATGCGCACGTTTTACAGAATTACGAACCTTGGCCAGGACAAGACTGGAAATTGACAAACACTACAGCAAGAGTTCTGTCGGAGTACCCAGAGATTCAAGTTACCGAACAGATAGTCGCAGATCAATATCGAGTCATCTTGAGAAATGGCCTTATTTCGCCTGAACAACTGGACACAATAAAGAGCGAAGTGGAGCGCGAAGTATTTGGTCGAAATGCAATCGATCCAGCAGACCCTGAAACACCTTTGGCTCAAAGACCGGATGAGACTCAAGAACTTCAACAAGAACAGTCATCCAACGCTGACCTGCTTGAGAAGATCCAAGCAGAAATGGAAGGAGCTCATAGAGAGTTTAGTGGAACAGATCCACTGACTAGGTCAACTCTTCTCAAACTAAGATCTTCTAAGAAACTGGGTATCGTCTTGCAGGCTATGAACAAATTTATCTTGCCAAACTATGTTTTAGGTGTTACGAGTCGCTACACACAATCATCTACTGTGCTGCAATTTCCATCTGCAGAACAATTGGGGTCGCAATAACACCAAAGCAAGACCCTCCTCAATTTAGACAAACACCCCGAATACCACCTTGACAAAAAAGACTTGAAAGGAAAATTAATTCTCTTCGAAAAGACATTGGAAGAAAGACCGAGTACCAACGAGGGGTCAGGAACAACAGAATTGAAAGACTTGTGAAGACTATCATGGACAATAACCGAATACACTCTCTGTGGGATGGAGAAAACATCACAACTCAGCAGTGTCTGGATAAATTACGACAAAAGCTCTCCGTCTAAACAAGTCGATTGAGAAGGTACAAAACCATTAACCAACGGAAACTAGACAACGCACTATTCCGAAAATCAGAAAAAGAATATTATAGAAAACTCAACATCAATAATAATGAAACCCAGTAAAACGGCCATCGAGCAGTTCTGGAAAACACAACTTTCCACAACAGTTTCCCATAACTCCAGAGCGAGCTGGATTAATGAGGAGGGGGCTGCATTTCATAATTGTGATAAGATGCGACGCCAACCATTTACAACGAAAGACACGTCCAACATAATGAAACATCTCCATAACGGGAAAGCACCAGGACCAGATGGTGGGCAGACTTTCTGGATAAAGAAACTTTATGCCACTCACAAAAAATTAACAGTCCTTATTAATGATATAATTATCCATCCACACAAGATGCCTAGTTTCCTTACGCATGGTGCTACATACCTATGTACACAGTGTGAGCTGAACAACATAATTACCGAACAACAAAAGGGATACTTGATTCCGGTGTCTGCAATCAAGCCCACGCCAAACGGCGAAATCACTACATGGCATATGCGGACTACAAAAAGGCCTTTGATTATGTTCCACATGATGGGCTCATTCAGGTGCTGAAACTCTATAAAGTAAATAATTGTATTGTTCACTTTTTAGAATATGTCATGACTACCTGGCAAACCAAAATCTTTCTGAATGAAGCCGACTGTTCGATACAAACCGACTCTATCCCAATCTGAAGGGGTATATTCCAGGGAGACTCTCTTAGCCCGCTGTGGTTCTGCCTTGCCATGAACCCACTCTCACACAAACTGAAAGCGACTAACTTTGGGTTCAGTCTCAAACATAACAACGTACAAGCACTAAAGATAAACCATTTGTTATACATGGACGACTTAAAGTTGATGGCAGCTACGAAACAACATCTGCATGATATGCTTAAAATAGTAGTAGGATTCTCTAGTGACATCCATATGCAATTTGGCCTAGACAAATGCCGAATTATTAATATAGTTAAAGGCAAAATACAGCAGGGGCTCTACGAAATGAGAGATGGCACCTCAATTGAATCCATGTAGAAAGGCCATACTTACAAATACGTTGGAATAAGGCAGGCCCAACGAATTGATCACTCCACCATAAAAAGGACCTATCAACAGAGTTCTTTAGAAGGGTAAGACAACTGTTGAAAACTAAGCTTAACAGTAAAAATCTGTTTCAGGCTATTAACACCTACGCGTGCTCAGTACTTAGTTACTTATTCGGAATAGTTAAATGGTGCAAGACTGACATTGAACAACTACAACGGAAAGTTCGAGTTCTGCTAACAAAAGCTCAAAATTACCATCCAAAGAGCTATGTCGAACGTACAACGTTGACACGGTATGAAGGAGGAAGAGGATTGGCAGATATAGGCAAGTTAAGTGATCAACAAATTTCTAATTTGCGTAATCATTTCCAGAAACTCGTAGAATTTGCTGATCTACACAGAGTCATATGTCAAAGTGATGACTCAACACCTCTGCGTCTGACATAACAACAAGTTCAAGTATATCACCAGACTACTGATCAGAAACTTCTCAAATGAAAAGAGAAGCCGCTTCATGTAAGACATATAAATGACGTCAACCAAGTTTATGTCGACAGTTCAGCGTCCAACTACTGGTTGATCTCTGGTCATATGTTTCCTGAAACGGAGGGCTTTATATTGGCACTCCAAGATCAAGTAATTCCAACTAAGAACTATCTAAAGTACATGGTTAAAGACCCTTCTATCAACAACGACCGATGCAGATATGGTTGCCAAACATCTGAATCTATCCAGCCATATCACAGGAGTTTGCCAAGCGTTCGCTGCAACTGAATACAAAGAACGACACGATGCTGTGGCAAAAATACTGCACCAGGAACTAGCGCTTAAACTTGAGCTATCACAGTCGGTAAGAACACCCTACTATATATACAAACCAGAATCTATTTTAGAAAATAACAACTACAAGCTATACTGGGACCGGACGATATTGACCGATCGGACTGTTTCTCACAATAGACCAGATATAGTTTTGGTAGATCAAGTCTCAGTAAAACAACCTTAATTGACATAGCAATCCCTAACAACAATAATATAAATATTAAGCAGGCTGAAAAAATTGCCAAATATAGGGATTTAGAATTTCAAATACAGAGACAATGGGACATGAACAACACTCGAACGGTACCAATTGTTATGTGAACAGGAGTAGTCCCAAAACATCTATTAAACAATTTGAAATACCTCGGTCTGGACCAACTGATGCAAAAAGCCGTCCTGTTAGGAACAGCCCGGACGGTCAGAAAATTCATGGGGAACTGCAGCCACGACGCCAACCACGGGCCTGATAACCTAGCAAGGGTTCTCCCACAGAGCTAAACCCTTTTGATATGTAGTATATCTGGGGTTTAGTGAATTTTTCCCTAAAGGCACACAATGTGTGCCTTAGAGGGAGTGTGAAGTCATACATTGTATGGTCAAGTCAGGATACCCATGGTGCTACATACCTCTTACCAAAGGACAACCTATGTACACAGGACCCAGTAAAGTAGCGACCAATTACTTGCCTCCCAACCTTATACAAACTCATAACATCGTGCATTAATCATCGCATTTTCAAACATTGTGAGCTGAACAGCATAATTACTCAACAACAAAAGGGATCTGCAATCAAGCCCACGCCAAACGACGAAATCTCAGAGCATACAGGGCATATGTGGACTACAAAAAGGCCTTTGATTCAGTTCCACATGATTGGCTCATTAAGAAACTGAAACTCTATAAAGTGAATAATTGTATTATTAACTTTTTAGAATATGCCATATCCACCTGGCAAACCAAAATCTCACTGAATGAAGCCAACTGTTCGATACAAACTGACCCCATTCCATTCAGAAGGGGTATATTCCAGGGAGACTCTCTTAGCCTGCTGTGGTTCTGCCTTGTCATGAACCCTCTTTCAAACAAACTGAACTCGACTAATTTTGGGTTCAGTCTCAAACACAACAACACAAAACCAATATAGATAAACCATTTGTTATACATGGACGACATAAATTTTAAATTTGGCCTAGACAAATGTCGAATTATTTATATAGTTAAAAGCAAAATACAACAGGGGCACTACGAAATGGGAGATGGCACCTCAATTGAATCTTTGAGGGAAGGTCATACTAATAAATACCTTGGAATAAAGCAGGTTCAAGGTGTTGATAACTCCACCAAGAAAAATGACTTAACAGAGTTCTATAGATGGGTAAGACGACTGTTGAAACCCAAACTTAACAGTAAAAATCCGTTTGAGGCTATTAAAATTTATTGTTCAGTGCTCAGTTACGCTTTCGGTATAGTTAATTGGTGCAAGACTTATGAAGTTCGAGTCCTACTAACAAAAGCTCAAAATCAACATCCAAAGAGCTCTGTCGAACGAACAACTTTGCCACGGTATGAAGTAGAGTGAGGATTGGCCGATATAAGCAAACTACTAGATCAACAAATTTCTAATTTGTGTGGTCATTACCAGAAGCTCGCAGAATTTTCTGATCTATACAGATATGCCATGCCAAGTTGATGCCTCAACACCACTGCAACTGACAGAACAACAGGTCCAATTGCAACACCAGTCAACTGATCAAGAACTGCTCAAATGGAAAGAAAAACCCCTTCATGGAAGACATATAAATGACGTCAACCAAGATTATGTCGACAGTGCAGCGTCGAACTACTGGTTCATCTCTGGTCATATGTTTCCTGAAACGAAAGGCTTTATATTCGCAATCCAAGATCTAGTAATTCCAACTAAGAACTATCTAAAGTACATCGTTAAAGACCCTTCTACTAACAACGACAAATGCAGATATGGTTGCCAAACATCTGAATCTATCTAGCATATCACAGGAGGTTGTCAAGCGTGCGCTACAACTGAATACAAAGAACGACACGATGCTGTGGCAAAAATACTGCATCAGGAAGTAGTACTGAAACTTGAACAGTTGAAGTCGGTAAGAGTGCTATACTATATATAGAAACCACAATCTGTTTTAGAAAATAACAACTACAAGCTGTACTGAACCGCACGATACTGACCGATGGGACTGTTCCTCACAATAGACTAGATATAGTTTTAGCAGATAAAGTCTCTAGAAAAACAACCTTAATTTACGTAGCAATCCCTAACAACCATTATCAGCAATATCTTTGGCTCGCATTAAAATGTCACATAGTTCAATCATTACACCGGCAGATTTGGTCGACTCCCTTCAAATTATCTCTTTCTTTGCACAAAGACAATTTGCATTATCTATTAATGCCCATAATATTGCACAATATATCGAAATTATTGAATTAGAAGCATTTCAATTAGACACGAAAATAATTTTTGTATTAAGAATCTATTTCGTAAACCCTGAAACTTTAGCGTTTTTATATCCAATTCCGATACTTCATTATTGTATACTTCATTTCGGAACTTGGGCAATTCCAAGTCCTTAAGCCAAGTTCAATAGATTTCTTCAGAGGTGCTCCAAAAACAGGTTTCCATATTATACGCCAAAAACTACAATGTATACAAAATTAGCTCAAACGTGTGGCCAATTACTGTTTCTGATCTTCTATCACTATAACGCGCAGTGGAAACAGCGTTGTACACTTAACATTTACAACGAACTCAGCCCTAAGTTTGCAAGCCGACTGTAACGAATTCATTGGCCACACTCGAATTCATTCCAGTAAGTTAATTTACAATTTACAAAAATTACCTACAAGACCCATCCGATCCAAATACCGTACAACTGCGGCAAATCTATAGCACCGAAAAACTATGTCTCAGATCTAAAGCCATTGAGACTAAACAAGATCGACACAGACAACCTCAACATAGCCCAACATAAGCTCAACCAACAATAAGAGGAGCTAAATAAATTAATAAACCAACTGTTTATTAAGAAACACATGCCATGGTTCACGATTTTATCAATTATATCAATCGTTTAATTAATCATTATCTACATTTTCTATAAATTCAAACAAAGAAAACAATCCAGATTGTTAGCCATAACAACAACCGGCGACGATCCATAGTCACCTTCACCAATGCCATGTTGTAGCGAAACCAGAAGCTACAGATTCCTCCCCAGACGACGTCCACGTATTCAACTACCGGAACCCACCGAAGATAGTATCAATATTGAGCCTACGTAGGATTCTCGCAATACTAGAAAAGAACGTTCAAAGAAAGTCTAAACCACCCAAAAGGAACCTATCTATAGAAGAATTGAGGCCTTGAACGACTTCGACTCAACAAGGACATTGTCATGCTACCTGTGGATAGAGTGAATGCGACTGTAATTTTAGATACAGCGGATTACACAAACAAAATCCAAACATTACTGCAAGATCCAGCATACAAACTCATTACTACTGACCCAACAACCTATTTGGAAAAAAACTAAGACCAAAATCCGAGCAAGTAGAATCGACAACAATGTCCAACAACTCATTCCACGCGAAAAGTCATCGTGAACTCTGAAATTCTACGGGATGCCAATAGTACATAAAGAAATTACGCTTTTGAGACCATTAGTAAGCTCAACTGGATCCCCAACACAACAGCTAGCCAAATACCTAGCTGAACAACTTCATCCATTTGCAGATGGGGCAGACTAATACGTGCAAAATTCCATTGAAATACTTAGCAAAACGGTTTTGCCACCAGATTGTCTTCTTGTAAGCTTTGACAGTGTGTTTCACCAACATTCCTATTGATGAAACTGTCTGAACACCAACGATACAAATAAGGAGCTCCGATGGGATAATCACTCTCGCCAGTAATAGCAAACCTCTTTATGAAGAACCTTAAGGAGTTAGTAATAAGAACAGCAAATCTTAAACCCAGTTTATGGTTACAATTTGTAGATTTGGCCTCATGGGAGAAAACACCTCAACACATTTTTAGATCACCTTAAAATGCATCACGCAATTTAATTTACCATGGAGGTTGAATGCAATAATCAACTGCAATTCCTTGATATTCTGATAAAGAGGAAATATGATGGTCATATAGTATATAGAAAAGCAACTCGGAATAACCGATACTTTTATGATAATTCTCATCACCACCCAGCCCAACTACAAGCCGTCGTCAAGACTTTAGTAACTAGATCACAAAGACTAACTGACGAGGATAACATCAAACAGGAAATGGACAGTTTAAAAACAGCTCTAAAACAAAACGGATTTACAGACCGAAATATACAAAGAGCACTAAAGCCAAAATTGAGACAAACAGACGAGGAACATGAGACACCAATCAACAAGGCTTAATTACCGTATGTCAAGGGCACCAAGTGATTTACAGGACAATTTAAAGATACAACATTGCGGTACTAACTATTCGATTCAGTGTACATGTAAAAATATCACAATAATTGCATACCGATTTTCGACTTGACCATACAATGTATGACATCACACTCCCTCTAAGGCACGCTATGAGTGCCTTTAGGGAAAAATTCACTAAACCTCAGATATCCTAGATATCAAAAGGGTTTAGCTCTGTGGGAGCCCTTGCCAGGTTTTCAGGCCCGTGGTTGGAGTCGTGGCGGCAGTTTCCCATGAATTTCCTGACCGTCCGGGCTGTCTCTAACAAGACGGCTTTTTGCATTTGTTTGTAAAGATGTTCGTCCAGACCGAGGTATTTTAAATTGTTTAATAGATGTCTTGGGACTAGTACTGTCGTTGACATAACAATTGGTACCGTTCGTGTGTTGTTCATGTCCCACTGAGTCTTTATTTGAAATTCCAAATCTCTATATTTGGTTATTTTCTCAGCCTGCTTGGTATTATTGTTGTTAGGAATTGCTATGTCAATTAAAGTTGTTTTCCGAGATACTTTATCTACCAAAACTATATCTGGTCTATTGTGAACAACAGTACAGCTTGTAGTAGTTATTTTCTAAAACAGATTCTGGTTTGTATTTACAGTATGGTAATCTTACCGACTGTGATAATTCATGTTTCAGTGCTAGTTCCTGGTGAAGTATTTTTGCCACAGCATCGTGTCGTTCTTTATATTCAGTGGCAGCAAATGCTTGACAACCTCCTGTGATATGCTGGATAGATTCAGATGTTTGGCAACTGTACCTGCATCTGTCATTGTTAATAGAAGAGTCTTTAATGATGTAGGTAATTCTTAGTTGGAATTACTTGATCTTGGATTGCCAATATAAAGCCTTCCATTTCAGGAAACATATGACCAGAGATCAACCAGTAATTCGACGCTGCACTGTCGACATAATCTTAGTTAACGTCATTTATATGTCTTCCATGAAGGGGCTTCTCTTTCCATTTCAGCAGTTTCTGATCTGTGGTCTGGTGGTGTAATTGGGCATGTTGTTGTGTCAGTCGCAGTGGTGTTGAGTCATCAACCTGGCATATGACTCTATGTAGATCAGAAAATTCTGCGAGTTTCTGGAAATGACTACGCAAAATAGAAATTTGTTGCTATAATAGTGTGCTTAGATCTGCCAATCCTCTTCCTCCTTCATTCCGTGGTAAAGTTGTACGTTCAACAGAGCTCTTTGGATGGTGATCCTTGAGCTTTTGTTAGTAAAACTCGAACTTTTCGTTGTAATTTTTCAATGTCACTCTTGCACCAATTAACTATACCGAAAGAGTAACTGAGCACTGAACATGCATAGGTGTTAATAGCCTGAAACAGATTTTTACTGTTTAATTTGGTTTTCAACAGTCGTCTTACCCTGCTATAAAACTCTGCTGTTAGGTCCTTTTTCATAGTCAAGTGATCAATACATTAAGCCTGCTTTATTCCAAGGTATTTATAAGTGTGACCTTCCCCCATAGATTCAATTGTGGTGCCATCTCCCATTTCGAAGTGCTCCTGCTGTAGTATTTTGCCTTTAACTATATTAATAATTCGGTATTTGTCTAGGCCAAATTGCATATGGATGTCACTAGAGAACCCTTCTACTATTTTAAGCTTATCATGCAGCTGTTGTTTCATAGTATATATTATTAAAATTATTGCACATAACAGAAAATGGTGATTTCAACAAAATGTTTGTTCTGGCTCTTGGTGGCTTTAGTGCTAGGTGTTTCCTTGAGTGAAACATAGGTACATTAAAATTAATTTTATTTAACAATTCCGACAGTCTACCATATTATTTACTAATTTAAACAGGAATACAACAGATGCACAATTTCTCCTTAATTGCAAAGAAGGCAGTTGAAAATGTTCACATAACTCATCATTAGGTATATTCCTTTCTGGATATAATCCATTGCTTTTGAGAACCAAATATTTCAGGAATTTTCTTTGGACCTTTTCAACATGTTTCCTATGAATATCATAATATGGATGCCAAATAACACTTGCATATTCAACTTTAGAATGAACATACCCAAAATATAACGTCTTCAATGCGGAAATATTAGTAAAGTCTCAGCAGTTTCTCAATATAAATCCATAGGACTTTAATGCTTCAGATGATTTTACAGATATGTGCTCTACAAAGGTTAATTTATCATCAAAGATAACTCCCAAATCCTCGATACTAGTAGATAGAAAAATCAGCATGGTGTTGAGGAATCTGAAGATGAGGATCTTTTTAGAACAACAGGCAGTGTGCAGATTGTCACCAAACCTATTTAGAGCAAACTAACAGACAAATTAAAGCCAGACATTATAAAGGTGAGAACAACATTAGAAAGCAAGAAAAAACTGTCAATTGTAGAACACGCCACCACGACCTCACACCAAATAGATTTTGTGAATATGAAAGTAAGGTCTCACAATGCACTGACCTGGCCCTGTTCTATAACAACTTAACTGGAAAGGGCCATCAGCAAGCGGGAGGCTTGGACACTGAATGCTGCCAAGTTATTTGTTTAAGAAAAGAAAAGTAGCAATTATATAAATAAACACTGGATTTTATATCAAGAAGATTAATAAGTGTGTGTGAAGAACTGAATATATTAGAAGGTGTGAGTAAATTTCCCTAACATTTATAATAGAACAGTTAAAGTTGTATAAAGTAAAACCTAATTCTCATAGGTATAACAGAGAGATGATGTTATTTGCTGTGTTAATATTTATTTAGTTTTCAGCTGCTCATTTCTGTTTATATAAAAGTAAGACCATATTTTTGCCACATCCAAGAAATAAAAAATTAATATATATTTCTTGAACTGTTTTGTTTGAGCCCTTTTAATTGCATATAACTTCTAGAGGGTTCGTTTTAGGGCACATGTTAATAGGGAATTTTTGACTTACTTTAATGAGTTATATACACAGCAGAAGTTTGGGAGCCTATATGTATTAGAAACACCTGGTATTTATTTAAAAATTTGCGGTAAATTTATGATTCTAAATTTTAATTTTATGTAAATGGACATTTAATTATTTAAAATTAATTTGTTATATTAATTTACCTTTCTGAAGATATAAATGGATGACCAAAGCTGTTAATATTGCCCCAAGTAAACTTCCTAAGTTCCATATCTTAAGTGTTTGATTTTTTAAAGTTTTATAGTAAACTATAAAAGATGTTGTTACAAATCCAATACAATACAAAGATGTTAATTTGTAAGTTGGCGTTAATATAATGGGATGTCTTATCACAGACGCAATGATTGAAATTGGTAACAAAAATAAAACCCATATTCCATTTCCAGCATCAGGTCTAAAACATATATTAATATGCAATGGGAATTTATATAAATGAAGTAATACCTGGGAGTTATATCATTCACAGTAAAAAAAACTTGATTTTGTGTTTTCATGTTACATTCAATAAAAACATTTTGTAAAAAAATACAATATCTTTTTCATACATCTAGCTATTTGCTCCTGCACTCAATATTACCATATCCACCATATCTAAAAAATACATGTCAAATTCTCACTTTCTCAGCATGAGAGATTATTTTTTTCATATGCGTAATTACACCGTGTGCGTAACCAACAAATTTAAATTTGTCAAGAACCTGAGTACTGAGTATATAGTTGGTAAGATTGCAGAAGCAGAAGAGGAAGAAAACTTTGTAGACAACCTGAAATTTATATATTTTAACCTAAAATATCTCATAAACGTTTTTAAAAATTATTTATAACAGTGTAGTAATGGGCTAAATATTTATTTTGGGCGAAATTTTTTAAAATATTCTTCGTGCTTCATTAGAAATACATTCAAAAATGAACGATATCAAAGAAGATTCTCGTTTTAGAAGTTACATAGGGGAAAGTGACTTGGAGGTAAGTAAACAAATTGTTCACGAATAGAATTCCTTTAGTATCATGTAAATCAGCAGCAGCAACTGATACCTTTTTTATTTTTGTTCGATCTGAGGCATTTATTTATTGTGTATTCTTTTTATATTACTTCTGATCAGACACCACTATAAATGTTGAAGACCGTTGTTATTCTTGTTATTATGCAAATGTCTGAATGTAACTAGTAATAATAATTAGCTTGATATATCTAAGAAAACTCAAAGTAAATGCAAATATGTTGCTGTCAAAACTTGTGAAAATAAATAATTTTAGACATTATAGTCTTGATATATTTTAATAAACTATGCTGTTAAATCAAAAGAATACCACACTTTTCTAGATTTTAAAACTTCCAAATGTTTAACATTTTAATTTTTAAATGTTCCTATTTTGCAATTTCTTTTTATTGCAAATGAGAACATGGACTGACCTAGACTCCAAAACAATTGGAAGGTTTGAAATATGGAAATTATGATGAAATCATGCCTCAGAATCATATTCAGCCAGTACCATCCATAATACAATCAGTCAAGATGGCACTGGATTAATTTAAATTTTGAGAGCTTGAATTTATTTCAACTCATTCTATATGTATTGGTGATGTGCCGGATATCCGAGGGAGAAGACAAATCTGTATCTGTATGTTTTTGGCGGATCTTTTACCTTATTAATTTTTAATTCATAGATAAAATTTTATATATAGGTAATTGGGTAACAATGAAAAACTGTTAAATTCCATTCTAATTTTTTTTTCTTTTAATCGTATTTGGCACCTTTATATTGCAAACATTTATTGTAGTGAAGTGAGTACCATACTGATACTACATAACTCAAAGGTAATAACTCAACTATCTTTATAATAAGATCAATCACACATCTTGGTAATAAGTTTATTAAAATGATGACATATTTAAACATTTATTATAGGAAGTTTTTATAAAATATTTAAAATATCTTTATGTATTTCAAAAAGAGCAACTGGGCAGCTATGTCCCCCAAAAGTCTGTTACAATGTGGCCATAAACAATTATTGCTGCACTAAAAAATTGCTTGCTTAGAACGCTTGTCGCAGGTGATGATAAATATGTGCGAGCAATGTGACTGACTGAGACCTCCAAACTTTTTACTGTTAATCTGCCAATTCAAGCTGATCTTGATCTCTTGGTAATCTTTTTTCTGGATATATTCTATAAGGAAATTAGCTTTCATATTTTCGGATTGCTCATCATCATCATTATCTAATATATTAGCAATAGACTCTTCTAGACTCCCAATGTTCTTTTCTAACAGGAATTGGTTTGTCTTCAGTACTTATTGTAGTTGCTGTGAGATTTATTTCATTTTCTAAATCTGTAAGCAATTTCTCATTTATTTCTTTTATGAGAATATCACTGAAGAATTTACCTTTGTACTGTGGGTCTAAAAATGGGGCTACTTGAAACAATACATTTTTATCAATTTCAGACAGACACAAAATCAAAAACTGGGCATACACGATATTGAGACTTTCCTGGATCTCGCTATAGATTTTATTCAATGCTTGTACCAGAGGAATAACGTTAGATATACATGTGTTCTGTGAGCTCAATTTTTTTGTAGTGTCGTCCAGAGGCTTCAGCACTTTTACTAATTCTTGAATTAAAATCCCGTCATTGGCATCAAATTGTTCAATTTTATTATTACAAGAATAAAGCGACAACGAATCCTTGATGCCATCAAGTCTTTCCAACATGTAATAGCTGGATTCCAGAGTGTCGGCAAGTCTTGTAAAACTTTTAAAACTTTTTGATTGAATCAAACTTGTATTTTTTGTAATTCTTGCTTTGCCATTGTGGAATGGTTGAAATTGCAATTTTCCTACATTTTGTAAGTAACACGGAGATTGTATCAACTTTTTTAATAGCTTCTTTAACCACCAAATGTAACTGATGTGCTGTACAGTCGATATTATGTATTTCAGATAAATGACAGGCGCGCTTCATATTGGATCCTCATCTCTCACCATACAGTGCACATTTTGTTTCAAATTCCCCATTATTCTAACATACTTTGAAATGTTTCTGAACTGTAATCTCCCGTTTGACGTTCGTCAAGAACTTCCGCTTTTAAAACGATATTTTTTCATTCAAAATCGTTGGTAATAGCATGACATGTTAATTTGAAGAACAACGAGTGTTTTTTAATGGGAACACCTGTTTTTGGCACTGGATTTGGAATGAGGGGGAAATTTTACGTCTGAAATGGTATTATACAATTTTTGATTACTCTCAGGAAGTCATTTCAAGGTCAAAAGCAGTAAAACGCTAGAAACGACTATTTTTCACATTTTGTCGCTAAATAACAAAGACAAATTACCAGGATAATAAAGATCGCATTGCAGTAATTGGAAAAAATATTTTCAAATACATTTTCTTGTTTTCTGTATAAATCATTTAAGACGTTTTTGCGATATGTAATAATCATTGCCTATTTCGTTTACTGCTTGTACCAATAAGCATTTAACATAGCATAAAAAAAGAAAACAATCTCTGTACACTTGTCCTATCAAAAATATTAGTAAAATGTAAAAAACAAAGGAACTCATTTTAAACAAGCACCCCAAAGGAAACAACTTACCATGTCCACTTCGTTAAAACTAAGAAAAATACGGTAAGGTTGTTGTATTACACATTTGTTTGTTCATAAATTCTGTAAAGCTTGAAGGCAGTAGTGTTCAGATTCTACGTCTGGTGTAACCTATTTCATCATTCTAAAATTTTTCATTATTAGACCTGTTCTTGGAAAGTTTCGATAAAAGAAAGAGTGTCAAAAACAAGGATTTCAACGATAAACCCCCTTGACCTTCAAATAACGTTGAAAAACTGTCTCAAAGTCAGCCTTTTTAAGGACTTCTGAGTACTGGGATGCGATATTAGTCGCAAAAATGTGAAAAATATCCGTTTATAGCTCTTTAAAGCTTTTGACCTTGATATGACCTCCTGAAGGTCACAAAAAATTGTATTAATAGCATTTCAAGTGTAAAATTTCCTGCTGTTCTCTAATCCGGTGTCAAAAATAGGGGTTCTCATTAATAAAAAAAAACACTCTGACCTTGAAATGACCTTGGAAATGAAATTCAAGATCATAATTAATTTCACCAAAAGGTTGTCCCCTTCGCCATGATCAAGTTTTTTATGAACTTTTTTTCATACCATGCTTAGGAACGAAGTGATACATTAAAATGGCCCACCCGGTATAGTATAGTCTAGTGTGCTTTATATTCCGTTCTGTATAATCTTGGTTAAAAATTACTGACAGGAGACCTTTTTTGAGGATTAATTCTATGGGGGCGCTATTCCATTGTTTGTGTATCTGGTTCTTAGGCATTGCGTATTAATTTTGACCAGCCGTTTTAGTAGTTCGTTTCCTGGCGTCTTGACATTCTTCATTTCCTTGACCTGACACTACTTTTTGCACTAGTAATTTGTAGGTCGGCTGCAATCGTCTTCAGTTTGTGGTGTTGGTTTCGTTGTTATATCCATCTATTTCTTTCGCACAGCATTGTATTCATTATTTATTCTTGACTTTTTCTACTAGTGCTTGATATCGGAATTTTCTTTCTGCTTATTACTGTCTATGCTGTTGGTTAACGTTTTCCTGGTGAATTTGAATCCTTTTCCTTCATATTAAGGACAAATCTCGCTCTGACAAGCGTATGATATCTTCCTTTCCTGAATGTATTTAAGCTTTGATAGTGCTGATATTGTTTGTCAACTCAAAGTTAATTTCATTTATGATTGAACCATTTGGAGCTTCCTGGAAACACTTCCTCTTTATGAATAATTTAATTAGCACATTTTCTTATAGTGTACGAATTAATCTCTCCTCTTTCCTTGCATTCACCATGCCAAAAGTGACTCACTAATACCCTCTGATGTTTTTTTTTTCACTTTGGCGTTAGCTGGTTAGTATCTAGTGCCATTTTTAGTACTTTTCGCTCTCTTCTTCCGAATGGCTTATTGTCGGATCAAAAACTTCGGTTATTTCAATTTGTTAAAGTAGCGACTTGATCTAATAGGTATATGGGAAAATCCAATAATTTTATTAGTCCATCTTTTATGGATGTGGAATCGTACGCCGCTACTTCTTCTAGTTGATGTTGTGGGATGGTAAAGAGATTACCTGATTCAAGTGTTATTAGTTCTTCGTTTTCCCCCTTCATTTATGTCAATGATGTCCTAATAGATTGTTGTACCGTTCGAGCTAGGTTTGATACTGTTCCACAGTTATCAGTTATAGTTATATGTCGCTAGATATAGTATAATCGAATTTTTGTGTCACGAGTAACCTGGAGGTAGACCAATACCTTCGTGTGGGCTTGTGTATCCCCCTAGGGTACAATTCCGAATGTTGTGAATCTACATGTTTGGGGATGTGAGATGTACATTATCACACTACCTTTATGCGGGTTGGTATGGAACAATTGTGCTCTTTCTCCAGGGCAACCGGCTGCTGACTCCCCGCAACACTGCTGTCGAAGTACTTGTTCTGGTTAGACACCATTCCTATTGACACGTTGTTGTAATAGTTGTTCTGGTTCTTATTCTTGGGCTGTAGCTCTTTGGACGACAGATCCGCATGTTGTCATATCCAGCGGCGGCTCCAAACATGTTGTTGCCATTTCCCCAGAAGAACTGATTAAAAACCAGACCATCATTTCTGCGAACTTATGAATGTAAATGAAAAATTTTGAAACAAGTCACTTTGTTTTTATATATAAAACTACACTTTTTGAGTAAAATTATTCACATGCCCCTTGAACCCTCTAGGCATAATAAGTACCCCTAAAAAGATTTAGTGAAAATGGATATTGTGATAACACGTTTAAAAAAGTTTTCAATTCTCTTTTCACCAATATAGGAATTCTTGATTTTTGGTGGAGGATACTCAAGAAAAAGTAAATTGATTTTCTACTAACAAGTAGCTCTCGATTTAAATACATGTCACGATTTAGTAGTCTATTAGTTATAGTTTTGCCAAGAAAGTAAAGTCGAATCTTTTTGTGACATTTGAGACGTATTTAATATTTAATTTATTTTTTTAATATAAGCCTTTCCGAGGCCCAAAGAATTGAGATATTAATATTAATTGGAGTGGGTGATAAAACAAAAACGCATTCTGAGGTATACAGAATATTTAATGAGAACTATCCTGACCGTCACATTTCCCAGTATACGGTGAGCAGAATAAAACAAAAATTCTGTCAAAGATCTTGTCAAACCTGGAAGATCAAAGGTTCGTTCCAACAGACCGAATTACCGATAATCTTCGTACGTGGTGACGAGTTACCGTTTACAATATTGTTACGCGCAATACAATTACGGGTTGCTTATCGGTTTTACGTCGGGTAGGAACACGCCTCAAAAGTCAATGACGATAAGAAATTGGATATATTGTTAAATGGTGACAAAAACCCATAAAAACTTACAAGACAAATAGATGGTGATAATGATGTAATTAAAAAATCTGTATTGAGAATTTTGAAAAAGATAAACACCATCCTCTGATGAGGCAACGTTTACTAAACCCGGAATGGTCAACAAGCAAAATTGTCGCTATGGAAGACACAACATCCTCACTGGACAGTATGCAGCAGCAGTACGAGCTTATCTCAATCAAGTTTTGTCGTATCGACCGATCGGTAGATTGCGAAATTGAATAGCCACCCCATTCTTACTATCTGTTTCCACTGAATTATTTATTGTGGGGCTATTTAAAATAAAAAATCTACAAAAGTAAACCAACTAACGTTTAAAATTCCGAATAAGGCAAGCAAATAATCAATTCAACGCAAAGTTGTTGCAAGACGTTGGCAAAGAATTTCAACATCGTCTATTTTTTTGTCAAGAAACGAACGGTGCCCAGTTTGAGCATATAACTTTAATTATCGTGAACTACTTCAAACTTCATTTCTTAATTATTTTACAGATTAAACAATTGAAAATGGGTTTTTCTTATTAGTAACGTCAAAAAATCAAGAAATCTTATACGAGGTCTGGTTATTAAATAACGAGACTGCGCGCGCAGGGGTTCCAGAGGGATAGGATAGCTGGAAGTGTCTTCGTTTCTAGTACGATAATACGTTTTAGCCGTTGCCGTAGTTTTCCCTATAGGTGTTAAAAATAAACTTTTTTTCCTCGTTAAATTTTAAAAATTCTCACCTAGTTCGATAAATTATTGAAAGTAGTCACCAGGAATGAAAAAAGCAAGGATGTCGAAATCAAAATATAAGGTGATGCTAATATATTTTTTTCGATATCAACGGCATCGTGATGACTGAATTGGTTCCAGAGGGTCAAACTTTAAATCAAACTTTCTATTAGTAAGTTTTGGCAACACTACAAGAGCGAGTTCGAAAGAAACGTTCGGAGTTGTGAACAGATCGTCGTGGATTTTGCACCAGGACAATGCAGCTGCCCATAAGGTGCTGTCTGTGAAGCGCTATTTAGCGGCTAGATGCACTCCAGTGCTCGAACACGGGCCGAACTTGCCTGAATTAACGCCCTGTACTTTTTTCTTGTTTTCGAAAATCAAGTCTCCCTTAAAAGGTTCGAGTCGATGGAGGAGGGGAAGCAAAAATTAGCGGAACTCCTGAATGCTTTTACAACAGAAGACATCCAGCATTGCTTTGACCAGTGGAAAAAAAGGGAATGGAACGGTGTGTGGTGAGGGAGCGGAGTACATTGAAGGGGATTGTAAACTATTTTTTTAAATAAAACTGTTTTTCATAAGCAGTCTCGTTATTTAACAGCCAGACCTCGTATTGTAGAATAGAGAATTGAAAACGCCATGTCACACGCTACCCATTTTCATTTAGTTTTCTATTACCTCTAGGGGATTGAAGGGGCAGGTGAATAATTTTATTCGAAACACATTTACAACTACGTAGAAAATGAATGTATTCGTTACTTTAGGACCGTCTCAACCTAAAGTAGCCACACAAACAACATATGTACTTCATAAACAATATGTTCTCATTTCTATGTTAAACTATAAACAGTTTTGTTTATATTTATTTAGAATTATTATTGTGACGGGAATTCATCCGATATTACGTGGAATCGGCATTCGTCCGATATTTCGGGGAATCCGAAATGTTTGTCTATCGACCCGAGGCCGGCGGCTGGCGTTATTGTTAAAAAGAAAGACGGTTCGATTCGATTTTGCGTGGCCTATCAGCAACTAATTCACGTCAAGAAGAAAGATAGCTATCCTCTGCCAAGAATTGACGATACTCTGGTTGGATCGAATATGTTTTCCACCCTGGACTTGAGCGGTTATTGGCAGGTGGAACTTGCTAGAAAAAAACCGAGAAAAGACTGCTTTTACCATCGGATCACGACTTTACCAATTCACGGTGATGCCTTTTGGGTTGTGTAATGCTTCAACGACTTTTGAAAGATTGATGAAAACAGTCTTAAAAGGGCTTTCATGGAAACTGCGTGGTATGTCTTGGCGACATTATCGTGGTTGGAAAATCGTTTGAGGACCACTTGAAGAATCTAGAGGAGGCGACTTCGAAGTTCCAGACTAAAGTTAAGCCCAAAGAAGTGTCAACTGTTCCAAGAAGAGGTGCATTACTTTGGACATGTGGTTTCGGCAGAGGGAATAGCTGTCGATAAACAGAAAATCAAAGCCGTCCAAGAATGGCCGATCCCTAAAGATATCACTCATCTAAGAAGCTTCCTGGGGTTATGCACGTACTATCGTCGGTATGTAGAAGGATTTGCCAATATCGCCAAGCCACTCACTAGACTCACAGAAGGGAAGGTGCGGTACCAGTGGGACGAGCAATGCCAGCGATCATTCGAGACACTGAAAAGAGCATTGACCAGTGCACCCATTTTAAGTTCCGTTACCAGATGGGAACAAATCCATCTTGGATACAGGTCCCAAAGAAAAACAACCAGTGGGTACCAGAGACATCTTCTATTTGGTAACGAAAACATTCTCCCAGGACAAACCAACATATAGCGATCTTGGGAAGACTTTGGTAGAATTGAGGACTGTGATGATGGAGAAGAACCTGATGAAATTGGATAGCCTGTGGGTTGGATGAACTGAATTGAAGTATGATGGAAACTATCTTTGGATTCAGTGGCATCGACATCCTTGTATGCTGTCTCAATATTTGCAACCCAGATTCGAAGACCGTTGACTGTTACTTCCACCGAAAGTCCCGTTATCGAAATGGAGAGTCCTGCAGATATCGCCATACCATGAAGAATTCTGGAACATTCCATGAAGAAATTGTCTTAAGGAGGGGGCAATGTGACGGGAATTTTACCGATATTTCGTGGAATCGGCATTCGTCCAATATTTCGGGGAATCCGAAATGATTGTCTATCGATCCGAGGCCGGCGGCTGGCGTTAATGGAAATTCATTGGATTTCATCGAATCTTCGAGAACATATGAAGGATATTTTTCGATCGCTCTTTGAACTTCTAGAGAATTCTGACAAGAAATATATAAATAAGGAGAGCTAACGGAAGGGCTCATTCACAACAGAGGACGTAACATAACATGAAATCTTAGGAAATGAAATATCTTAGTGAATGAAATATCTTAAGGAATAGCGTAGGGAAAATTATTGCAACAGCTCAGGGAAAAATTGAATGTAATATAGAAAACAAATAGAAATACGTATCAAAATATAGACTATGAGTAAGAACTTTATAAAAAAATTCAACTCTGATAATAAACACATGACTAACTAAGGTCTTATTTAGTATGCGACTGTCGTAATTGTTCTATAATTGTTTCATAATGCACTAAATATGTAAAAGAATTTAAATACAATTTTTAACCATAATTATCTATTTAATTTTTCAGTCAATTAATTTAGATGATTCCCAAAGAACAAAATTTCTGGAAGGTAGGATTTTTCAAAATTGAATTAGTTAAAGACTTATTTAAATCGTTATATTATATTTTAGGAGAAACTGTAGTATGTGAAGCCCAAAAAGTTCAAATGTATGCACCGCTTACTGATAGGAAAAAATACTTTACTGGAATATTAACTGTAACGACATTTAAATTGTCATTTACTTGTGCTGCAGATCCAGAACCTTCTAATTGTTTCCAACGAAACTTGTTATTAGGCATAAATGATATATGTTTGTCTTCCATAGATTTCATTTATCAAATAAGTGATCGTACAAAGAAAAAATTACCACCTCGCCAGAATGTTAATGGAAAAATAAAAGATATACTTATCGTATGTAAGGTAAGTACATTAAGAAAACATTGCTGGTTTCTTTGTTAACTATTTTAACTTGTTCTAGAATATGAAGTATTTCGAGTTTGGCTTTAAAATGAGTGATCAAGATAGTGGAAAAAATATTGTAAATGCCCTACTTCATCATGCTTATCCAAAAAGACACACCTTATTGTTTGCTTATGATTTTAGGTAAATATAAATCTTTCACACACAAATACAGGCTATTAATACTATGTTTTCTTTATCCAAAAGACAAAATATTTACATGCTTAGAGTCACTCTAGCCAGATTAGAATAGTGTCAACATTGCTCCCTTATGCTGGCTGTCCCTGGTGGAGAAGTAGTTGAGCTTGCTACCCCTGGTTGGTAATCACTCAGGTCTCACACTGCAATGGAAATGCCCTGTAGGTACAAAACGGGAACATACCCTTCTAGTTCGACCGTATTTTGTTTGAACTGCTTGAAGAGCTCTTACCATTGGTTTGGACATTTGCTGGTCTGTTCCATGGCTGTTTCAGTATTTCTCGTCGTACTTATTGATCCCACTTCTGACAGCAAATTGTTACGTACTCTGTGTTTGATAATGCGCCTTTATTCCCAAAAAAAATATATTTGCATCTTGCACACTTTAAATTCCGCAAATCAATAAATCACAATACTTCAGTACTGTCAATTTAACACCTACCAAAAATAACCCTAGACTATCGCTTACTAGACTCCTCGATCTTTTCTATCTGGCCATTTATACCAGGCTGACCATTTCCCAGAATGATCTTGCTTTCTTTGTTGATGGGTCGACCTTTCTGAAATTGCCTTATCAAAAACGGTGCGACTTTAGTTTGTGCATGACTTTATTTTGGGGGAAATTTCCACTAGGTCTACCCTCTATGGTTTTGGAAGATAAACCAATGCTCGTGTAGGCAGTGGTGCGTTCCTGGCGTAGATATTGCATGTTTGGGGATTATAGATGAATATCTAACATTCTACTCGCGAGGACAAAGTGTAAGTCAAAAACTCTTAACCAAGATTGTATCGATATTGTATAAGACATACAGAAGGAATCATCAAATTATACAAAAGATCGTTTTGTGAAATCATCCACTTTTCGATGGTGGCTGTTCGTGCTAGTTTCACCGAGAAAATTATCCCAAAGCCTTCCAAAAGAACAGCGCGGAGAATCTGATAAATTAATTTCAGTCCTCGATAGAAGGTCCGACAATAAATCTCTGCAGTTATGAATTTGTCTAGTTCAAGGGTGAGAGCAGTGAGTATCATTATACTACCGGGATCTCTTGTGCGAGATGAAAAAAATATTCGAACAGATGACTCGCAACCATTTGTTGAATGTTTCCGCTGAAGTCGCAGAGGCCATTTAAACAGGTACTGGATAGACTGCCATAACGTTGATTATCCAACAACCAATTTAATAATAACCTTTCACCAGCCCTCAACACAGTCATCAGATTATAGTGCAGTCATTGAAGCATTATGCCTTCTAAATTTTTTACTAGTAATCGATTTACATGAAATTTTGGAATTAGGCTCATCTAACCTCTAACTTCAAAAGTGATATTGACCCGAACTCCGCTTTCACCCTGGGGGTGGTTGCCACCCCTTCTCGGTGGTGTAATTTTTGTGCAAAATAACCTCTAATGTCGATAGAAGACCTAATTTTAAGCAAAAAATGTTCTATAAAGTTTTTCCAAAAACCCAATACTTTTCAGCAATTGAAAATTCGGAATTTTTTCACGTTTTTCATTGTTTTTTTGCAAATATCGCCAAAAATATGCATTTTAACAAAATTTTATGTTGAACAAAATTGTAGCAGGTAAACCGGACAAATCGTTCTAAGTGCATTATTAAGCGAGATATTAAAGATCAAAGCGGTTTTTTATTTTATCTGAAATTTAATCGATGTATTCAATGCATTCTAGCGGCGAGCGGATACATTTTATGCATTTGAATGAAAAAGTCTTTTGCACGTAAAATGAGTGAGCTGTAATGCAAATAAGAGGAACATCTAATGTTTTTTTTTTAATCAATGGGTTTTATAAGTTTCAGTTCCACCAAAATTAAAATTAATCGAATTCCGTCCAGAATTAACTGTAATATAAAGAGTTTAATAGATTCTAGCAGTTTGGCTGATTTAGGACACATATTTTTCAAAAAAAATACGATTAAAAAAAATCTAATTTTAAAAAACCTATAGGTTTATAATATCTGAAAAATAATGAAACATACGTAAAAAAGTATAATGATGAAAAATGTAGGTCTTTTTTGACAAAAATTTTGAGTTCTTTTATTTTCCTGTGACATAAAAATTGACTGAGATATGATTGTTTAAAGAGCGCGGCAGCGCCATCACATTCTCTCTAGAGACCTTTGAACATTCACCGTTTCAAAATAAAAGGTTTTTCACTATATATTGTAATGAAAAAAGTTGTAGCTCTTTTAATTACCTTCAAAATGAGTTGTGATAGCTTCAAAATTAAAGGAGTTATGGTCCAAAAACTAATCGTATTTTTTTCTACTTGGTAAACTGAAAATTTCGGACGTGAATATTTGGAGCAAAGTGAAAGTCCACAGTAATATAGACCCAAAACTATTGTCTCATATATATATACTATATATACATATATGGCATATATATTTTAGAAACATAGGGATGAATACATACCAACGTTCATACATGTATATAGTACACATTTGAATGAATGTAAGTATGTGTATTGCTTGATTGGTCGACCACGAAAAAGCCAGGTGATCTGCTCTGCGTGCTCCGTTTTTTATGTATTGTAATGCTAAATTCTTTATAATTAATTACTTATTTGATTTAGTGCATTTAAAGATAATTCATAAGTTTATATTTTATTTTTTAATAAAAAGTGTGATTTTTTACTCTATAATCAAATTATTTTTAATTGTATAAGCTTATATTTTCAATGTTTTAATTTAGGGGTAGTTTTAAGGGTTAAAAAGCTTAAATATATGAAAGTCCTTTTAGAGAACGTGGAACAGGGGTTGTTTTTAAGGGTTGGAAAGGGGTTAAATCATGACAAATAAGTTAGGTAACGTAAAACAATATTTACTCTATATTTAAATTTTTTAAGTTATATAAAAGTTATTTTTCGTGTTTTTTCAATTTAGAGGTCGTTTGTAGGGGTTGTAATGTTTTTTAGGAGTTAAAAATAAGTTAAACATGAGGTAATTGTGTTAGTGAATACTTCAGAATGGCACTCCTTTATATTAATCATGTTTTCTAGCTATAAAAAGGCTCAATGTTAATTTTTTCATTAAAGGGTTGTTTTTACCCCTTAAAAATAAAAAGCGGAGTTCGGGTCACTATCACTTTTGAAGTTAAGGGTAAGATAAGCCTAATTCCAAAATTTCATGCAAATCGGTTACTAGTAAATAATTTAGGAGGTAAAACCCTATTTTCGCTTCCATGACTGCACTAATTAAGCGTTTGCGCATACAGCGCAATTTGGTCATTGTTTCAAATGTTACTGTATTCATTGTCAAACTCAGAGTTTTGGGGCCATCCGAGATCCAGTCCTAGTGCGGAAATTTTTGTATGAGGAACTTAAATTCATGAAACATACAGGTATCTGTACTGCTTCAATGAGAATTTCAACAAATCCTTGACAAGTTATTCCAATAGAGATACACCGTTCAATACGATATTATACCATCGTATAACAAGATTGCGAAGATGGAAATTGGTCCAGATGTATGGATAAAAACAAAGGTAATGCAAGTAGGAAAAAACAGTAGAAGATGTGAGGATTATGCTGGAAGGGCAACAACAGGAACAAGTAAAATAAATAAATTAAATAAAATTAGCCTTTATTCCTGTTCCAGCCACCTTTCTGAGATCGTCCTCCAATCGTTTAATTTGTCGCCCTTTGTTTCTTTTTTCATCTCTTGAGTACCACAATTTTGGTCCATTTCTCTTGATTTTCGTGTCCATGGCCATTTCTGTGTTCGATATAATGAATGTGTCTGTTTAAATTGTGTGTTGTTTTTTATTTCTGTTAGTTCAACTTTATCTCTCTTTTGACTCTGATAACACTCCTTTATAAGAACAGACGTTTATTTGTTAAGCTTTCTTTAATGCCCAAGTTTGACAGTAATAAGTAAAGCATGGCAGAATGCCCATATTGTTTACTTTTCTTTATCTTTAATTGGCATGTTCCTATGCTTCATAACTTCACTTATTGACCAGTATTTTTTCTATGTATTGGCTATCCTCCTATCAATTTCTTTGTGCATGGTTTTAGTGAGTGATATTAACAGTCCTAAGTGAATATACTCATCTACGTATTCTATCTCATGCACGTTTACTATGCTCTTTTGGTCTTGGAGGAATTTGTCCTAATTTTGGTTTTGGTGAAATTTATTGTTAGCCCTGCTTCTACACTCTGGTCTGATAGCTGTTGTAGCATTTGTTGTAATGTACTAGGACATTCGGAGAACAGTATGAGATCGTCTGCAAAACGTAGATGGCTTAGGTTTTCGCCATTTATGTTAAGCCCATGTTCGTTCCATTATAGGTCCCTGTTTATCATCTCTAGGCCTGCCAAAAATAGTTTAGGCGAGATAGGGAGCTTCCCAGATATACTGATGTTCTAGGGAGTCCAAAGCCTGATTAAATTCTACAAAACCCAATAGGAAAATGTATTATATTCATTATATTTTTTGTAGAATTGTCAAAAATAGACCACCAGTATGTGTGGCAATTTTCTTCGGAAACCTGCTTGCTCTTTTGGCTGGTTTTCGTCAAATACCTACTGTAGTAATTCTGGACAAAATAATTTTTGAGAAAACTTTATAAATCTTGGACATTAAGCTGATTGGTCGATAGTTTGCGATTTCTTCTTTATCTCCTTTCCTATATAACAGAATTATTGTTCATTTTGTCCAGTCTTGTATAATTTCGTTACAGAAGTCTGTTAATATTGGTGCAATTACTGGTAGTAGCTTTAAGCAGTTTGTTGGTTATTTGATCGGATCCAGGTGTTTTGTAGTCTTTTTGTGTATTAATTGCTTTCTTTTTCCAATATTTTAGGTAAACGCTTAGAATTTATTGGATTATGTTGTTTTATAAATTTTCGTGGATTCTTTGATATAATTCCTTATAACTAGCGATCGCCCAGTGGTCGAAATTCGACCAATTGTGTCAATTCCTAACAAAATTCAACTTGTTTTTCATATGTAATTAATAGGACTTTATTTGTGAGCACATTCTTAATGCTTAGCTTAATGATATGAGGTATGGCAAAGAGGCAGTAAGTGGAAATTAAAGACAAACATTTAGTTAACATGAAATTTCTTAAAAGTAAATAATTCAGCTGTTAGCCGGTAGGATAATATAACAAATAAAAGTAAATGACAATTCTATTTGAATAGAAATTGCAAAATAATCTGTTTCATTTTACTACTAATACTTATTCAATTTCCATTTTTATGTTTAATTAATAGTACATGGACCGAGCTTTACTCGTAAATTCAATGGTTTTTCAAAAATGTTGGTAGGTACATACATATACACATATAATCGTATATTTGGTCTAATTTTTCTCAAGATGAAATGATTCAGTTTAATTTCAACTTATTAAAATACTCATTATAATAATTCCCCTTTATAATATATTTCCACCACCCTGTATATGTAACTGCCTATGGAGTACTCAATATATATAATACACTGTGTGTATGCAATTGTTTATGGGCCACCTAATATTACATTTGGTTTCTAACATTTCTGGAATCACCCTGTATAATTATAACCTACATCGCCTTATACTTCAATCAATTTATATATACATATGTAACTGCTCAAGGCAACTTCATTGAGTGCCTCAAATTAACATAAGAACACATAACTTTTTACCCATTCAAAAATCGCCTAACAGCACTTTTTACTTTAAAATCTTGAAAGGTTCAACTGTAAAAATGTAATGCTAGAAAAATATCAAGTAGTGACAAAGTTCTTATAAGATCCTACACATCAATTTGTATTGAATGAATTTTTCTAGAGCAGTTTTATTCTCAAGTAGGTCACAACATGGAATGAAACATAGTTGTCAGAATCTCGTCATTTCTCGGTAATACGATTGATCCCGATTTGTACATGCCAAAACCCCAAAATGGAATTTCAACAAAATATATAAAATAAATAAACATTATAGGTATTATATTATTAGATAAATAAGAAAAAATATATTTGCAGCATATCACATCTCCTTAAAAGAACATTAAACAATTTCTGACTAATTTGATGAGATGTCAAAATTAATTTATAAGATTACCTTATATCAAATGAAACAGCAAATTGATTCGTCTTATTTTATTGCTAATACTGTAATACTTATTCAAGTTTTATTTACACATGGCATAAATATAAATAATTAAAAATATGTTTGCATAACACATCTCCTGAGTGTTTTAGTACCTTCTGATAATGGATGCATATGCAAATTGTTATTAGATTTGTGAGACATTCATGACTGAAAGAATGTACATAGTTAACTCTTGGAGGTTGGGAAACCAAATGTATCAATTAACTTTATTAGAATCTCTAAATTGTGTACTTACATAAAACTTTTGATCTGGATTATTCTGTAAATGCGCAAACTTCGTATAAAACAAATAATATATTTGGTCACTTCCGTAATTACTGTCGTCAACGATATTGTAAAAAATTAACGTCACAAATGAATAGAAAAGAAGGCTTTTACATCTTACATCTTTATAAGTAAAAGTCGATTATTTTAGTAATATTTTTTATGCCTTCCTGCGATTGTCCAAAATTGGATTTTTACTGTTGAATGTTGAAATTATCTCAGGTATTTTTCTTATATGGTTTTTATTCTTAGTTTTTACTCTTAGCATGCATTCATTTTTCTCTTTTAATTCTTTGATAGCTTTTTTACGCCACCAGTTCTTTTTATGTGTTTTTCCTATGTTTGATGTGTTTTCCTTTTTCTGTCTTGTCTAATACTTTCATTTATCTTTTTACTAATTTCTGTTATCTTGTTTCTCCTTTCTCGATTATTTTCCTTTGATTGTAACAATTTCTTCCTTCCAATAGCTGTTCAGTTTCTGTAGAGGTTACTTTTTTATTTACTTTCCTAGTTTCTGTTTTTAAGTACGTCAAAGTTTTTCATATTTTTCTTCAATAGGTATGGTTCTTTCTCCAAACATTTTTACCAATGTTGTTAAGTTAGTTATAAGCATATCGCTATTCCTAATACACTGAGCTATAATTTTGCCATCTCTTGTTCTTTTTCTGTGAAGTGAATTGAAATTTAGGTTCTGTATAATACATACATTTTTAAACATTTTGATGTTGTTAGACATGATAAAATCTATTTCATTTTTATACAGACCATTAGGAGAAATCCATGTCCATTTCTTTGTTTCCTTTTCTTAAAGAAGCTATTGAGAATAGAATAAGTATAATTTTTCTATTTTTGCTATATCTTCTTTGTTACTTGATTCTGGTAGCGAATATGCTTGAATGATTTTTCTTCTTTTTTGACAGACAGTGTTATATTAAGGATAGCTATTTTTTCTTTGTGACTTCTTTAATTTCAATAATGCTATCCGTTAGTTTCTTTTTAATTAAGAAGCCCACTCCATATAGTCATACACCTATGTGGTGTAAAATGTAATTTCCATAGTCATGTATAGTTTCCCCAGATCTTCTCATTTCGCTTATTCCTATAATGTTCCATTTTATTTTCGATATTACCATTTCAAGCTCTTGAAGTCTCTCAGGTGTCCTGTATGTATATCTGATGTTTTTCTATGTTTCTTTATAGGGTCTTGGTCATTTTCCCCCAAGAGGAGCATTCGGCTGGTGGGAGGGTTTTTTGTTGTTGTATGTTTTAGTTCATTATTTGGTTTTTGATTCCGATCGCCGATAGCTAGTTGCTTTTGTTATTTTTCGAATGAGTGTATTGTGGGAGAATTAGACCGACCTCTCATTAAGTCAAATGCATTGGTTCTGTTGTTCTTTGACAAGGTAGTCTGTTGTGTGTTTTTTTTTGTTGATGACTAGCATATGGGACCAGGACCCCCCCCCCCCCTCCCGCTGGCTAAGGCCTTGCTAGAGAGCGTAAATTATATCAGTAGGATATAAGAAAATGTGCTGACAAATCAAAATACATATGATGTACATATATATATGTATTGTATTCTTCGTATGGAGATTCTTCTCAAACTCGATGTGAATGGAGTACAAACTATTTAATTTTGAGGTTGGGTCTCGATGAAGATTATTTCCGTGCCTTAGTTTAAAAAAATGTGGGATAATTATTTTAATTCGATTTATGGCGCTCCAGACATGTAATTATGCACTAAATTCAAAAGTCGCATCGTTTACAACTGCTTAATACTAAGTATTCAATTATTCCCTCTCTAAAATTTTGCTTTCAGGGAATTCTTAAAATTGCATATTTGAGCCTTTTTTAAAAGTTTCCAGTTATTTTTCCGAAATTTTACAATATTAATTAGTATTTTATTTCTGGGAATTCTCACTGGAGTTGCTTTGATTCACATCTGTTTGGTGGAATAAATTTTCATGATTTGCTGTTTACATACTATTGTAATGTTTTTATTTTCACACTCGGGTTCAGTTCTTGGATTTATTTAAAAACACAGTCTAACTTATTTCCACTACTTTAACACAATTTATATTCACCGAACTATTTACAATTTACCTCTACTTAAATATACGACAGTCGAATACCGAATGAATCCTATCTCCAGCTGTCCATATTTATATATTTCTCTCTGAATTGTCTGGTAAGTCAACGAACCATCGGGAAACTTCTTTCATGTGTTCTGGAAGCTTCTAGGGAATTCCCAGTAACGGCAGCGGTCGGCCTAGGGTCGATAGACAAACAATATTTCTGCTTCTCAGAAATATCGGAGCAATGTTGCTTCCACGAATTAGATGATGGCCCATTGCACCAGCTATCGGATGAATTCTCGTAACATTGCCCCCTCCTTAAGACCATTTCGTCCCGGAATGTCCCAGAATATTCCTCCTGGTGTGACGATATTTGCAGGACTCTCCATTTCGACAACGGGCAGTCTGGTGGAAGTAACAGTCAACGGTCTTCGAATCTGGGCTGCGAATATTGAGACAGCATACAAGGATGTCGATGCCACTGAATCGAAAGATGGTTTCCATCATACTTCTCACTACCCTCCAATTCAGTCCATCCAACCCGCAGGCTATCTTTGGGACCGCCAATTTCGTCAGGTTCTTCTCAATCATCACACTCCTCAATTTTACCAAAGATCGCTATATGTTGGCTTGTCCTGTGAGAATGTTTTCGTTACAAAATAAAAAATGTCACTGGTACCCACTGGTTGTTTATCTTCGAGATGAAGGACCTTCCCTAGCACTGGATCTTGTTCCCGTAGCTTCTAGAACTGGCCGTACTTTTTGGCAAACACCTTGGCTATTCGTCTGGACATCCGGAGATCTCCAGCCACACAATGAGCCGGGGCATATTCTATGGGCACCTTAAACAGGTCTCGGGGTTCCTCTCTTGTTACGTCGTGCTGCACTTTCTGCCCATCAGAGTACAATCCCATAAACTGCTCGAAAGTCATCACGACATCGGGTGGTTGGATGCTGCGGACTTGGAGTTGGTCAACTTCGCTATCATGACTTCCGGCATAAGGGGCTAACCTGTTGAAATGTATCACCTTTGGTTTTCCTCGGGGTAGCTTCTTTATTCCGTAGACAACATCGTTGATTTTTTTCACAATTTGGTACGGCCCCTCCCAAGGTCTCTGTAGCTTGGGCGAATATCCACGACGACGTTGCGGGTTATACAACCAAACAAGATCATCAGCTTCGGGCACTGACATTCTCGATATTTAACTGGACTCGTTGATGGATGCCGTTCATCTTTTGACTTAGCTGACTGACATAGTCTTTACCTGCGGTCTCTTGTCCTGGAGGACATCCAAACTTCAAATCGCATGGTAGTCTTAATTCTCGTCCCATAATGATACTGGCCGGGGTCTGGCCCGTGCACTCGTACATAGACGAACGATATGCCATTAGAAACAAGTGCAGATACTAGTCCCAGTCTCTTTGGTGGTCAGAGACTACCTTTGACAAATGGCGGTTAATGGTTCTATTCATCCGTTCTACCATTCCATCGGATTGCGGGTGTAATGCTGTCGTCCGTGTTTTATTGATTAAGAGCTTGCAGACGACTTCGAAAAGAGTAGACTCGAAATTTCTACCTTGGTCCGAGTGCAACTCCAAGGAACCCCAAAACGACTGATTCATTCCTTGACAAGGACATCCAGCAATGGTCAAGGCTTCTTGATTCGGCAAGTCATACGCTTCGGCAAGTCATACGCTTCGGCCCATTTACTAAAATAGTCCATCACTACCACAATGTATTTATTTCCAGAGTCGAATTCAGGAAATGGACCGGCAACATCAATGGCTGCTCTTTCGAATGGACTGCCCACGTTATTTTGCTTCATGGGAACTTTTGGTAGCGTCTGAGGCCCATTACTTGCTACACAAACCGTACATTTCCGGCACCAATCAATCCTTAACATCTACTTGGCAGTTTACCCAATAGAAGCGTTCTTTCAACTTCCCCAGGCTTTTCGTTACTCCCAGATGTCCTCCAGTTGTACCATCATGTAGTTCTCGTAAAACCTCTGGTCTCCTATTTCTAGGAACTACAATCTGTTCTCTGTCGTTTCCCTCCTCTGGAGTTTCCAGGACGCGCTTGAGAAGTCCATTTTCCAGGATGAGGGAGTTCCACTGAGCCAGTACGACTTTATGGTTGGTGAGTGTCGAGAAATCTCTTGCCACGTAGGTTTGCGGTCTTCTTCCTTCCACCGGATAACTTCTTTTAATTCCGGATCCAATTTTTGGTCTTTCTGGATCTCGTCAAGTTGCCATTGGTCATCGACGACGGTAGTTCTACAGAGAACAGCCCCTTTTTCTTCAGCTCGCTGACAATGTTTGCAATCATCAGGGCATGGTCTCCTCGATAAGGCATCAGCATTCTTATAGCTTGTTCCTGCGCGATGTTTAATCTCGAAGTCGAATTCTTTCAACCGCTCAATCCACTTAGCCACTTGTCATTCGGGGTTTTTAAACTGAAGGAGCCACTTTAGTGCAGCGTGATCAGTCCTCACGAGGAATCTTTTAACATAGAGGTACTTTTAGAAATGTTCTATCCCCTTTACCACAGCCAAGAGTTCCCTGCGAGTAACACGCAGTAATTGCGTTCAGGCTTGCTCAAGGTCTCGCTGAAGTATCCGATGACTTTCTCCTGACCTTCTTGGATCTGCGAAAGCACAGCACCCATTCCGACATTGCTTGCGTCGGTATCCAAGACAAAGTTCCCCTCTGGTAAAGGATACCTTAAAATGGGGGCACTCGTCAATGCTCTTTTCAATGTCTCGAATTATCTCTGACATTTCTCGTCTCACTGGTACTGCACCTTCCCCTCTGTGAGTCTAGTGAGTGGCTTGGCGATTATGGCAAAGCCCACTACATACCGACGATAGTACGTACATAACCCCAGAAAACTTCTTAGCTGGTGGATGTCTTTAGGTATTGGCCACTCTTGGACAGCTTTGATCTTCTGTTTATCAACCGCTACTCCCACTGCGGAAACCACATGTCCCAGATTTTGGACCTCTTCTTGGAACAGCTGACACTTCTTTGGCTTAACTTTAGTCGGGAACTTCGAAGTCTCCGAAATACTTCCTCCAGGTTTCTCACGTGGTCTTCAAAAGATTTTCCAACCACGATAATGTCGTCAAGATACACCAGGGACGTTTTCCATGAAAGCCCTTTTAACACTGTTTCCATCAATCTTTCAAACGTCGCTGGAGCATTACACAACCCAAACGGCATCACCGGTAAAGTCCTGAGGCGATGGTAAAAGCAGTCTTTTCTCGGTCTTTTTTAGCAAGTTCCACCTGCCAATAACCGCTCTTCAAGTTCAGGGTGGAAAACATCTTCGATCCAGCCAACGTATCTAGGGTGTCGTCTAATCTTGGAAGGGGATAGCTGTCTTTCTTTGTAGCGTTGTTTAATTGCCGATAGTCCACGCAAAATCGAGTCGAACTATCTTTCTTTTTAACCAAGACAACTGGAGAAGCCCAAGGGCTGTTGGATGATTCAATAACACCTTCTTCCTCCATCTCGCGGACTATCCTGTCGGCTTCTTCTCTTTTAGCTAGCGGTAGTCTTCTCGCTGACTGTCGAATAGGTTAAGCGTCCCCAGTATTAATTTTATGTCTCACCAGATCAGTTCCTCCTCTTTAGCCGTTCCCTTCATCGAAGATATCCTGATAATTTCTAACGATGTCCCTCAATTTTACTTTCTGGTTAGGTTTCAAATTCTTAGATTAATCGGTGATGGGTTTTTCCAGTTCCTCAGATAGTTTACCTGGTGTTATTTCTACATACTGTGTGCTTGTGACTACAGAGGAAATGTTGAACAATGGCCAAAAGTTGTTCCTTTCCTTAGCACAACCGAGTAATGGCACACTCTCCTTGGCACGAAACAGAGTCTTCCCCAGTACGACTCCTCTGCCTACATTTCCGTCGTTAAGTTCGGGATCAAACATCATCACTGTTCCAGCTTTAGCTTTCCCATCTAGGCAAGCATCTAGAATGATTTCAGCTCTTCCCAGAACATTTACATTCTCTGCCAAGATTGCTCGAAGCATTATGTCGTCTTTCCCATGAAGCACCACTTCTTCGTCATTCACTGCAGAATTCCATCATTGAAGTTTAACTGGAATCCCTTAGAGCTCATGACATTCATTCCAATGATGACTTGGTCTTCAATGTCCGCCACTAATGCCCTATGTTGGAATGCTGTATTTCCCAGGACCATTTCAACATCTATTTCACCATGGACCTTAGCTGCTTCTCCTGTCGCTGTTCGCAATTGCCACTTTGTTGGTTTTATCATGGTCTCATCTAAAACAATGTTAGGCCTAATGACTGTTTTCGTCGCACCAGTATCCAGCAACATTGCACATTGCTTCTTATTAATAAGGCCATCTATAAAGACACTGTTAACGTGGTTGCGTAGCGAAGCGATATATGCGTTGGCAGTTAGAGCTTTTTGGCTACAGGTCGACGACGGTCCCTTTACATTGGCCTTCTTTAGTTTCCCCTACGAGTAAGTCGGTACTCCGTTGCTCTCCTTGCAACGACTCTGGATTTGTCCTACCTTACGACACTTCCGACATCTCATTAGTCTTTGTTTTGTAAGGACTTCCTCTACTATCTTCCTTACAGAGGCTTCCTTATTTCCATCCTCTTCGAATTCTTCGTCAACGATTCGTACTCTGGCTTGACCTCTGCAGGTATTTTTCGGAGCCTCGAATTCCAGAACTCGCGACAGTGCATCCACTAATTGGGTCGGTCGAGCTAGGGTCAATGCTTGTCTGGCTTCGTGGTCCCGAAGTCCATCCAAAAATGCTTGCACTGCTAACCTTTCTATTACATTTTCCGGTGTGGCTGCATAGGCAGGGCGAACCAGACGGGCAATATCCGCTTATCCGGTTCAAACTCTTGTAGGGATTCATTAGAATTCTGGTGGCGATTTTTCAGTTGAAAGTGATAAACATGCTCCAAATGGGTTTGTTCATACCTCAGTTCTAAATGTTTGACCAGTTGTATAATTAGCCCATGGCGATTTTCCATCAAATTGGGGAGGTTTCATTTTGTGTCTTGTCCCCTCGAGGCCAATTTTCGAATCCACTACTTCTGGACTGTTTCTGCTTTCGGTTTTTGATTGTGTTTCTCCCCTTTGTATTGTGACCATCTGTCGTTGTATTTTGCTGATCTCACTCTCCATTATCTGTTCAGCTTCATTCTCCACTATTTTCTCTTCCAGCATTTCTGAATTTTCCTGCACCATGCTTTTCAAATTTTCTTCTAGGGATTTAGAATTTTCTGCTAATTTATCTTCTAACGGCTCTTTCAAATTTTTAGAATTTTCTAGCAATTTCTCTTCTAGAGTTTTAGAATTTTCTAGCAATTTATGTTCTATGGTTTTAGAGTTTTCTTGTAACATTTATAGCTTATCTCCCAAGTACTTAGAATTTTCGAGTAATTTGTCTTCTAATGTTTTAGAGTTTTCTAGTAATTTATCTTCTAAGGACTTAGCATTTTTTAACAATTTCTAAGACCTCTTTCAAGTTTTTAGAATTTTCTTCCATTTGTTTTAATAGCATGCTCATGTCCCCAGTACCAGAAATTAAAATAAATATTATATACTATTATATAGATTACATTAAATTACATTACATTTCATGATCCATAATGACACCTAAGGCAAAGCCTTCTGTTGTGTTCTTTTCTTAAATCCGCCACTTTCAACTGGTCTAAATTCACTGCTTTGAACATTGTTAGTCTATTTATTTTCCATTTTTAAAGTTCCACAAATACACCTACACCTGACACCACTGTAATGTTTTTGTTTTCACACTCGGGCTCAGTTCTTGGATTTATTTAAAAACACAGTCCAACTCACTCTAATTATTTCCACTACTTTAACATAATTTATATTCACCGAACTATTTACAATTTATCTCTACTAAAATGTACGACTGTCGAATACCGAATGAATCCTATCGCCAGCTGTCCAGATTTATATATTTCTCTCGGAATTGTGTTGTAAGTCAACGAACCATCGAGATACTTCTTTCATGTGTTCTGCAAACTTCAAGGGAATTCTCACAACGGCAACGGCCGACCTCGGATCGATAGACAAACAATATTTCTGCTTTTCAGAAATGTCGGAGGAATGTTGCTTCCACGAATTGGATGATGACCGATTGCACCAGCTATCGGATGAATTCTCGTAACACTATTTTAGATTATCTTCTCAGGGATGGTTAGGGTGCCTCTTCGCTCCATTGACAGAATGTCATTCTACATGTAGAAAAAAATTATCACCAAAGGTGAACTGTTAATTCCAATTTTATGTACTACTACATTTATTTCACACATAAACCTTAGTTTTTTTGTTCAATTGTCTATACCTTCGCGGAATTTCACGTTATTCAAATGCATGTTGACGAAAATTATAGAGGATTCTTTGCACTTTAAACATGCTCTAAGAACCGTCCCATGCCGGTAAAAATCTTAAACGGACATTTGCTCGATTTTCATGTTTTTTTTTCAATTTCACTCGCAAACCACTGTCTTTTAACAAACTGACAAAGGACCCTTTTTAGGAAATTTATTTTCCTTTGATGTAACGCACCGCTCGCGTCGCCTAAATCGTGTTTACGTTAGACACCACCTTAACACATGACTTTAAACTATTGTTCATTTTTTTCTCAATTTTATTGTATTACGAATATTTAAATTTTTCAGGGAACCATATGCAAACGATACGTTGTTTAAAGAAGTAAAACTTTTCTTCTCAAATTGGGACTGGGACTGGGAATTGAGAAGAACTAAATGTCAGAACTGGAGAATATCACATGTAAATTCAAACTACCATATATCTCCACTATTAATAGAAACCCTTATAGTTCCACAATCTGTAACTGATAGTATAATAGAGGAAGCTGTCGAAAAATTTAGAAATCGATTTTGTCCAATATGGGTGAGTATTAGAACTATGTTAATTAAATTCTCCCATTTGGCGAATTTTATAACATGGTGGTTTAAGACAATAGCGAATCTGGCAAACTGGCAGATGCATAATTAGATGAATCTCAATATAATGTATAAACTTGTATTGTGAGCGATTATCAGCGGTAGAAACGTGTCGATGTCATTGATTAATTTATAAGTAAATATCTAAAAGATAATTTCACATTCGCTTATATTGTGTGTGTGAACTATTAGAAGGGGTTTCCTAATGCTGCCTCAAGAACTGCTACTTCAAGAGAAGGACAGGTACTTCATGCAAGAAAATGGATTGCCTATGGGCTCCCCGTTATCGCCAACCGTCGCCAACATCTACATGGAGTGGTTCGAAGAACATGCACTGAAGAGATACGAGAAGCAGCCCAAGCTATGGTTGAGGTATGTCGATGACATTAAATTCACCATGAAGATGGAAGAAGGTGGGTGCCTACCATTCCTAGATGTAAAGTGTCAAAGGACTAGGACCGGAATCCAAACAACAGTCTACAGGAAGGCTACCCATACAGGACTGTATCTACATTACAATTCTAACCACCCATCAACAACGAAAACTGGCATAATCAAAACTCTAATCCATAGAGCCAAAAAAATCTGTAGTACGCCAGAAGTCCTCAAAGAAGAATAAGTGAAACTTAGAGAAGACCTTTTGGCGAATGGATACCCGGAAACCATCATTAACAAGGCGTTTGAAGAACTGGACAAACCACCTAGGCAGGAAGAGGAAACCACGATAGCAACTCTATTATTATCGTACACTAAAGGCTTGTCGGAGAAACTTAGACGAATTGCACACAGATATGGAATCAGAATGATCTTTAAACGCAGCAACACTCTAAGGAGCATGATCACAAGAACGAGGCCGGACGCTCCAGCAGTACCAAATAACTGTATATACAGTATACCTTGTGAATGTGGCAATCTTTACATTGGAGAGAGAAAGCGAGCGCTGGACGCCAGGGTTAAGGAACACCGCACAGCGACTCAAAGGGCGGAGCTAACGAGGTCTGGGCTACCTTACCACGCGTGGACCGAACACCACAACATTAACTGGGGCCAGGCCAGGGTAATTTACAAGGAGGAGCAATGGTATAAAAGAAAATTTATAGAGACAGCATATATAATCTCGAACGAGCATATAATTAGGGAGCCCAGCTTCCTAATTAAAAACATTTGGATACCCCTTCTTCGGCCACTGTCGCTACGCATCACCGACAGTCAACCGCCAGATACGACGACGCTGATTGGACCGGATGAGACCCAATGACCATGACCGATTAAAGGTATAAATACCACGGATAAACTGAATTTCCCATAATTCACCTGATGACGATAGCAGATACAAAGCTATTGAAACGTTGTGAGATCAACCTTTTCAAGACGATGGAAGTCCAAGGAAACTTCGAGGAACGAGGGACATTGTCTACCAGATCCAGACTAACATTAGTAATATGTAATCTTTCGGGAATCTATGCAAGCTCCATTTACCTCTCAAATCTCTAAGAACAATTTGAACAAAAATTAAATAATTTAACAGTTCATCAAAATCTTGAATCTCAGATTCCTACCGAAACTATTATTCCTGAGGCCACCGAGTGATTTAAGCGTGCTAATAATGTATATGCTTTAATGTCCCAGAGAGTAGATCCGCTGTTGCGTCAGAGCGTGACAATCATGACCGAAATGTTATTAAACGCTTGTTACAAGATATTCCTAACCTTAATCATCATCAGATGCTCGTATAATTCGTTTGGGACAAAGTTCAGATCTTAACAATATTCGTCCTTTACGCTTAGCATTTACAGATCATGAGCAGGCTCTAAACATTCTTCGCAACAAACGTTCTATTGTTACAAAATATTTTAACAAATATAAATATCGCTTCTCTAAACTCTAAATTTTAAGAACTTCTGCTATCAGTGAATTTTCATAAACCTGAGATAATTCTTTTAAGCGAAACTTGGATGAAGACTGAAATAAGTGACAGTGATAGAGATCATTCTCGAGGTGGTGGTGTTTCGAACTACATAGGCGGCTTTCAATCAACTTCCGTTATGTTGGATAAAATTTATGTTCCTTCTCTTGAATCGGTTTGGGTGGCAGTTAAAATTGCTAACGTTACACTGAACTTTGCATGTACTTATAGACCTCCCAGCTCTAATTGTGAACAACATATCTATCTTTGTAACACTCTCACAGTAGCCAGTACCATACTGTATAATCCATTAGTATTTGGTGATTTTAATTTCCCTGTACTTAGGTGGATATCTCCTACTCTGGTAAACAACAACCCTCAGGCAGAATTCTTTATGAATATGTATTTGAACTCCAACTTAAAACAATTTGTTACCGAGTCAACTCGCTTTAGAGCCAACAACACTCCCTCTCTACTAGATCTAATTTTTTCCACTGATCATAATCTCATATCATCATATCATATCAGTCGGTTACTATCTACCTATAGGAGCCAGTGATCACATTACCATAATTATTAATTCTCAGATGAATCTTAGAACACAGCTTAGTAAGAAACCATTTATAACTTCTAAATTTTAAACTACAGATCAATTAATGAACATTTGAAACATCTACATTGGGGCACTTCCGAGACTAACGGAATTTGGACTAAGTCAGCGTCAGACTAGTTAGTACCAAAATTATTTTCTAAACCATTTGTTTGACAAACGGTGGATGAATAACAACATTCGCCATGAGATTAATGTGAAAAGGAAGTTATGGCATAAATACCGAAATAGTGGATCTGAAATCGACTATAGTTTGTAGAAGTCCTGGTCAAACAATGTAACGGCTCTGATCAGAAATAGTAAATCTACTTTTGAAAACAAATTAGTTGACAGTAAAAGCAATAAAAACTTCTTTGAATATGTGAAACGTAACCTAACTAGCAGAATTTTTGCTATGACACTCAAAAATTCAACAAGTGAATTGATCAGCGATCCTAAGGAGGTTACCGATTTATTTGCTGCAAAATTTTCCAATTCTTTTTCTCTTGAACCTCAAATTAACCAAGCTAACAGCTCTGTTCTTCCGGATATCGAATCAACAATTGACACCTATGAAATTTCCGAAAACGAAGTTCTTGTCGTTCGTAGAGAGATTTGTTTGGATTGTAGCACATGACCAGATAATATTGACCCAGTGTTTTTTCGAAGATGTGAAGATTCTTTGCTTAACCCTTTAACTAATTTGTTGAAGCATCCCTTTGAAGAGTCTTGTGTTCCGCCTGATTAGAAAAACTCAATAGCCGTTCCAGTTTTTAAAAAGGGTGACAGGTTAGTAGTAGCCAGTAACAATCCTCAAGTTAGTTTAACTTGCATTCCTTGATAGTAACGAAATACGGCGGGTGATATACCACTGTTAACGTCAGAGTTAAATAAGTTGGAAAAGAATGAGTTAATAGACATAATTTTGTGTTTTAAGGTGCCAGTGACGACATCTAATGTTATATTGGCAAACTATATTGATAAAATTAGTGCAATAGTGAAACGTAGAGGTGAAACATTTCAAAATGCTGACGAAGACATAACCTGTAGACGGTGTGACAAATTATCTACTACTAGTGAACACAATCGAAAGGAAACAGAGATCGTGAGTAAGCTAAACTATCATTTAGAAAAGAGGTGTGAAGAGCAAGAGTCTTTAATTTCATTATTAAAAGAGAAAGTAAATATTAATTTACAGTACTAGAAAGAACGCAAATCCAACAAACACCGCAAAATTAGATACCTTAAACTTCACTAACAAAAAAATTGAAAACATAAATCGGAGAAACCCAGAAGAAACAAAAAATATTTATGGTGAAGAAATTGGTACACAAATTGATAAATTCTTTGCGGAATTCCCCAAATAAACACAACGCCCATAAATTTAAAGCAATATTTGGAAACAATGACGATAAAAGTTTAAAAACTATACTAAGAGTGGGACATTTACATGTTTCACCTATTTTACCTGAAATGAAGATAAATGATTTTAAAAAGTTGTTATCAGATACATCACCGAATGTGACAGTTAAATGTGAGGAGTGGAATAGAACAGAATACGTACAAAATTAATTTCCATTGGAAAATTGGGATGAGGGTTATCCATTAATTTGGCCTAAAGGATTTGTGATTAGGCGGTTCCAGTTTAAAAATAATTTGAAAAAGAAGAAAAATTTTATGGTGAACAATACGATACAAGAAAATTCATAACAGTAACAGACAATAAAAAATTAGATGATTATTTATTAAAATTAATGAACTGTAAAAATTCGGTGAGTGTGTTCCATACTAACACCCAGTCTATGTCTAAAAAATTGAAATATTTGATATATTTTTGTCTGAAAATAGTTTTGATGTTGAAGTGTTTCGGAGCACTGGCTGGGAGAAGCAAACCCTATCAATGTTAATCTTGATGGGTACGTTCTTGCACATTTTTTCTGTAGTAAGATTAAGGAAAGGGGTGGTACGGCAATATTTGTAAAAAGTAATTTAAAATTTAAGCATATAAATTTAGACGAATTTAATTCTGAACAAAATGCCGAGTTTTGTGGAATCGAATTATTAAAATCACAAACTATTGTTATATCTATTTATAGATCTGGATAATTATAATTATGGTTGATTTAAATATTTTTTTTGAAAGAAATGAAGGACTTACTATATTCTTTTAACTTAGCTATTTGTATAAATGAATATACAAGAATAACATCATTGAGTGCTACTTGCATCGACAATATCTTTACAAATTGGGTGTTATTGAACCTGGATTTTCAGATCATCGTGCACAATATATTATTTTTGACGTTTTGCAAACTGTTGTCGAATACAACTCATCCAAAAAAAGAATCATAACAAAATCAGAAATTGAAAGACTCATTACTAAATGTATTTTTTTTTTTTTTTTGAAAAAAATGAGAATGTCAACTTACTAGCATTGTTTCTAACAAACACTTATACCAATTTAATATGTAGTGATTTCCCCATGAAGAAAGCATCAATTAAACAGAAAAGTTCTCCTGTAAATTAATTAAAGGATTCACTTAGAAATATGAGAAAAACCTTAGCCACCTTAAAAATGATTTCCGAAATTAGAAATGAACAAGTATTCGTTACAAATTATCATAATTATAAAAAACAATACAAACATGAATTGCAATATTGTAAATAAAACATTAATATATATATATATATATATATATATATATATATATATATATATATATATATATATAAACCGACTTTCAAGTATAACTAAAAAGTTGAAAATATATACCAAAATACAAACCTAGACAATAAATAACACATTCAATGTTGTTAGGTACCTACACACAAAGTAAAAAATGTAAACAGGGAAATGTGCTCATTCTGTACAAATTAATTACCTACCTATCTAGTATATTTTTGAAGTCGGTGCCAAGCAAATCTGAAAACCTGCATTGCGTACTTATCTACAACTACATCAGACTTGATTGTTGCTTGGCACCAACTTCAAAAATGTACTACATAGGTAGGTAATTAATTTGTACAGAATGAGCACCTTTTACTGTTTACATTTTTTACTTTGTGTGTAGGTACCAAACAACATTGAATGTGTTATTTATTGTCTAGGTTTGTATTTTGGTATACTTATTCTCAACTTTTTAGTTATACTTGGAAGTCGGTTATATCTATATACTATTATAAAATTGTAGTTGTCTGTTTGTTTGTTTGTTACCGCATCACGTAAGAACTACTGAACTGATTTTGCTGAATCTTTTTTTGTTGTAAAGCTTATTATAGTTTGACTTAAAATCTGGTATACATTTTATCTCCCTACATTGACACAAACGGTAGATATAGGAAAAATCTACTACCATGTTCCGTAATACATACACAATTAGTCAATTGGTTCCACCGCATGCACCAAATTTGAGATACTTGCACCAGTTTAGCTTTTATTCAAAATTCGGAATATGCCAATATAACATGTTTCAATTTTTAAAAAATTCCAACGGTAATTTTATAGGGTGTTCCATATATAGGATAGGTAAAATTAAATGCATTTAAAAAATCTTGGAAAAAAGGTAAATTAGGTGGCCTGTAAGTTGTATATACACAATGTGGTTAAAATAATGGGGAAGTATACGGGGTGGTTCAAAAAAGATATATTGAGTGGACCATAAACAGTTATATACAACTATATGGTATATATACCAGGTGGTTGAAAAACGGGTGGAGTTGAATTATATTTATAAGGTTGGATAACAAAATTTTATATTGCTAGGGTCATAAGTAATTGCACATTGTATATAATGTGGGTGAGATAGGGGTAAAATAGAATTAGATTTATAAGGGGGGGATAAAAAAATATGTTATGTAAGCAGTTAGGATATTTGAATTTTCTAGAGCTATTATTATAGTTATGAAATGGGTTGAAAAAATGTTAGAAGCAGTTGTTTTACAGATATAATATAAGATGGAGTGGAATTATACTTTATAGGGTAGTTAAAAATTTGTTTTATAATCACAAGTAGCATATTATAGGATTGTTGAAATATGTAGCAGAGTATAATTACTGCTGTATCTACAGGTGGGTTTAAAAAATATTATAAACATGTTATGATCTACAACATGTTTCATATACCGGATAAATGAAATATAGGGTGAACTAGAGTTCTAAGTATACAGGGTGGTGAAAAAATGTTATATAGGGTGGCCCATAAGTAGTTGCATATACAAGGTTGTTGAAATATAGCGTGGAGTAGAACAATAATTATACAGTGTGGGTAAAAATATTAGAAACATTTTGGAGTACTTGAATTATGGGGCAAAGTGAAGTTATCCTTACACAGTATATGATTCAAACAAGGTTAGAAAAACTTCCAGATGAAGGGTGATTTAAATGAAGTGTGGAAAGACATTTAAATCACCCTTTATACTGTGATTAAGAAAATATGAGGAAAAATTGTGTAATAGCGTAGCTCATAATCAGTTGCACAGATAGAATATTAGAAATATAGTAGTATAGGAGTAGAGTATTTAAAAAATTGTTACATAGGGTGCCCAACAAGTAGTTGCAGTTTAATTTATTTGGAAGTGATGGATTTATATTTATACAGGGTGGTACAAAAAACGTTATACTGGGTGGCCGATAAGTAGTTGTACATACAAGGTGGTTAAAATAGAGGGTGAAGTAGAAGTATAGTTTAAAAGTGTGGATAAAAAACTGTATGAAAAATTTTCTGGAATAGAATATGAGTTGTTGCATATTTGCAATATCTGAAACATGGGGTGAAGTAAAATTATAGTTATACAGAGTGATTAAAACAATGTTCAAAAAAGTTGCATATAATGGGTGGTTGACATAAAAGTTGGAGACAAATTATATTTTCCAGGGTGGTTAAAAAGTGTCAGAAATATGGTTATTTAGTGTGGTCCATAAGCAGTAGCATAGATAAGATAAGTTGAAATATAGGGTTATAGTTAAATGGTTAAAAAATATTATATATGGTGACCCCTAAGCAAGATGCATATACAGAGTGGTTGAAATATTTTGTAGAATAAAATTATGATTATACATGATGGTTCAAAAAATGATAGACAAATAAGTTATAATGGTTGACTAATTGGCAGCAGTATATTCAACATGATTTAAATAAAGATGGAAGTAGAGTTATAGCTATAGAAGGCAGTTCAAAAAAATATTGAATAAAATTGTTACATAGGGTGACCACATAAAGTTGCGGTTTCGGTAAAATATGTTGGGGATTAGTGAATTTATGGTTATACAGAGTGGTACAAAAAAAGTAATATTGGGTGGCCTATAAGTGTAAGTATAAAGTAGACTATAAACAGCAATAATTGTTATATAGCGTATAGGGTGGAGTATAATTATATTATTATAGTTAAGTAATTTAAAAATGTTATATTGGATGACAAATAAATAGCAGCTTATACAAGATGGTTGCACCATAGGGTGAAGCAAAGTTACAGTTATACAAGGTGGTTCCAAAAAAATGTTAAATAGAATTGTTATATAGGGTGGCCCATAAGCACTTGCAATTTGGGTGGAATATATTCGATATTGGTGGATTTGTAGTTACGTAGGGTGGTTCAACAAAGTTACAAAAAATTGTTATATTGGATAGCCCACATGTTTCATAAGATATTTTTTGTAAGTAATTCTACATTCCATACGCGGGTGAAACCGCGGGTAACGACTAGTATATTTTTAAAAATGTTCTATTTACAACTTTTTAGTTTTTTTCAACTCGGGTAGTTTTTATTTTTTATTTTGTATGTATAACCTTAATAGAACAGGTAATATCGAAAACCCCAAACATTTCAGAATGATACATTTTCATTTAAATTAACAAGTAAAAGTTTACGAACAAAATCAAATGAAATTATGTAAATGTAATATCATCAATTTCCTAAAAGGATTTTATTCCCAAATTTCAAGTTTCACCAATCCGGATATATACTCTATTAAACAAGACCATAATCGTCAAAATCGGTGCTCAATAGGAGAAGAAATCAGGTAACATACATACCAAAAAAAATTACGCGGCGAATTGATAACCTACTCCTTTTTGGAAGTCGGTTAAAAAAATTGCTTATAATGAATTTATTTCTTCGTCAAACAATAAAGCAAAAACTTGCTGTAAATAATAAATCACGAAAGGAATAAAAACAGAAATCAATAAAACTGCCTCATTAGATAGTTCGCTTTCACCAGAACAATTTCCTGATTTTTTTGTAAGTATTGCTGAAAATATAATAAAGTCTTTACCAGCAATATCAGAACAAGATTTATTGCATTTCAGAAATTTTCCTTGTTCTAGTCATTCTTGCTACCTAACACCAGTCACCGAGGAACAAACACAATCCGTGGTTTAAAAAAGTCTGGTTGTCTGGATTCGAATGAAATCAGTAGTATCATTATTAAGGAGACGTTTCATATCATATTAAAACCATCGACCAACTTGAGAAACTCTATCTTTATCACTGGTTTTTTTCCCGACTCCTTTAAATTATCAAAAGTGATTCCTTTTCATAAGAAAGGTGATACGGCTTTGGTAGATAACTACCGGCTAATATCAATTACATCTACTTTCAGCAAAATAACAGAAAAATTAATCTTACTTTGAAGAAAATAACATTTTAAGTAACCCAGTTTGGATTTAGGAAAAATGGTTCAACAACACAAGCAGTTTTGAGTGTTGTTAGCGGAGTGGTTGAGGGCCTTGAGAAGGGTATCCATACAACGATTAAGTTGTGTGATCTTTCCAAGGCCTTTGACTGTGTCTCTCATGACATTTTACTAACAAAACTTAATTACTACGGAGTTAGAGGATCTTCATTATCCATTTTTAAAACCTACTTGACAAATCGCTTTCAAGCGTCACTTATAAAGATTCTACGTCTGAATTTAGATCTAGAAACACGGTGTTCCTCAAGGTTCCTTCCTTGGACCCAGACTTTTCATTATTTACATCAATAATTTACCAAATTTTATTTATCCCTAAAAATCTGTGATTTTTGCAGACGATACGAGTTTTGTGTATTCTGACACCAATTTAGCTAACCTTACTAAACTATCGGACGATACTCAAGCAAAATCTGAAAAATGGTTCAGTAATAATAAACTGAAGTTTAACAAGGAAAAAACTTAAGTCTTATGTTTTCAACCACTTCAAATACTGATACAGGTAGCGTAAAGTTACTGGAATGGAATGTTCATATAGACCACTTAAGAAGTAGATTATCGAGTTCACTCTTTCTACTTCGTCACCTACAAAATTAAAATATTACAGACTTTAATGCCTTAAGATCTGCATATTTCTCGCTATTTCACTATTCGCTATTTCACTCCCATTGCTCTGTAAATGGGAACCTGTTGGGCAATAAACGCTATTATTATATTAGTTATGGAATTATGAATTCGTCAAAAGCTGTTGTGATATTCAGGTTACAAAAAAGAGCAGTGAGAATATTGGCTAAAGCTGGATTTCGTGAGTCGTGCCAACCATTATTTCAGAGATTCCGCATCTTGCCATTGCCTTCCGTTTATTTGTTTCACGGTCTCCTTGAGATACATAAGAACATCAATGTTCTGACTAAACAGTCTGATGTACATCAATATCATACAAGAAGTGCAGGAAATATTCGCACAAACGGTTTTCGATTAAAAAGGTTATGAAAAACTCACAAAACTACAGTGTTTGTAATGTCTTGCCAGAAGAATTACAAATTTTGAGCTGAAATAAATTTAAAAAGAGTGTGAAGAACTACTTACTAAAGTTTTGTTTCTACTCAATTGGTGATTACATGAACCACAAAATGTGCTCCACGAATTTTAGTGTCTAATTTTAAAAGTTCTTATCTGTTGTTATTTTTAATATGTATTCATTTTTGGATTATTTTCGAGACATTGTATTTTTTACCTGCTACAAACATTATCCAATATGTGCCGTAGTCAAAGAATTCTAACCATATCAAATCTAATCTTGCTAATGTTTAGAGAAACTAATTGTTCGGGATTTAACTGATTATTTCATTAATAATGGGATTTTAAGTGAGAGACAACACACAACTGTTAGACTGGATTAAAGGCTTTTCAACGTGTCGGTCGGCTCGCGTTCGGGTGCACGGTGAACTCTCTGAATCTTACGAAGTAATAAGTGGTGTTCCTCAAGGTTCAGTACTCGGGCCTTTGCTGTTTAACGTGTTTGTCGCTGACCTAATTTTGCCGTTTGGTTCCGATGCAGTGCTGTATGCAGAAGCCCCCAAATTTTTCGGGAACCCATTAGCCACAGATAACCAGCTAATTAGTGATATTTATAAGTTCGCAGTGATTGGTGTCTTTATTTAAACTCCGACAAGTGTTCGGTATTGCACATTGGTTTCAACAACCCAAATAATCATTATTTTATTAATAACACTCGAATAGTCCCTGTTGTTACCCAAAGAGATCTTGGATTAATTATTTCTAACGATTTGAAATTGTCTGCTCATATTTCTAAAGTAACATAAAAGCCAACACTTGGCATTCATTATTTCTTTGGTTTTTAAAAATATGTCTCCTACTTTGCTAAATTTCATCTACTTGACCAGACTCAACGTAGAATCGAAAACTTTGCCTGCCCTGCCCTTCGTAATTGTCCATATGAGGATCGCCTACAAAAGTTGGGAATTACTTCCCTTACAGACAGGCGATTACATGGTGATTTTATTCATTCATTGTTTTTATTCGGTGAACTTAAGCGTATTCACAATTAATCCGAATATCTAAGGGGTCATAATTTAAAATTGTGTCCGGAAAGATTTTATAAGTTGCGTAGACAATTCATTATATTCAACAGAATCGTACGTTCATGGAATTCGCTGCCTTCCGAAATAGTGAATGCTACATCCATTAATTCTTTTAAGAAATTATATGATCGATACGTTAATTCTATGCCCATATAGTTCAGCTATAGCTTACTCAAGTAGTAAACGGTACTTCACATCTAATAATAATAAACAGGGGTTAAACGGAAACTAGACAACACACTATTCCGAAAAACAGAAAAAGGGTTTTATAGAGAACTCAACAACATCAATAATAATGAAACTCCTAGTTATCTCAGTAAAACGGCCATCGAGCAGTTTTGGAGATCACAACTTTCCACAAGTTTTCCATAACTCCAGAGCAAGCTGGATTAATGAGGAGGAGGCTGTATTTCAGAATGATGTTAACATGCAACAGTAACCATTTACAACGGAAGACACGTCCAACATAATGAAACACTTCTATAACTGGAAAGCACCAGGACCAGATGGTGTGCAGACTTACTGGATAAAGAAACTTTACGCCACCCACAAAAAATTAACAGTCCTTATTAATGATATAATTATCAATCCCCACAAGATGCCTAGTTTCCTTACGCATGGTGCTTCATACCTCTTACCTAAGGATAACATGTACACAAGACCCAGCAAAGTACTGACCAATCACTTGCCTCCCAACCTTATACAAACTTATAACGTCTGGCATTAATCATCGCCTTTTCAGATATTGTGAGCTGAACAACACAATTACCGAACAACAAAAGGGATGCGCGAAAAACTCGATGGGGTGCAAAGTGCAAAGAACAACTAATAATTGATTCCGTTGTCTGCAATCAACCCCACGCCAAACGACGAAATCTCTACATGGCATATGTAGACTACAAAAAGGCCTTTGATTCGGTTCCACATGATTGGCTCATTCAGGTGCTGAAACTCTATAAAGTAAATAATCGTATTGTTAACTTTTTAGAATATGTCATAACTACCTGGCAAACCAGAATCTTTCTGAATGAAGCCGACTGTTCGATACAAACCGACTCTATCCCAAACAGAAGGGGTATATTTCAGGGAGACTCTCTTAGTCCGCTGTAGTTCTGCCTTGTCATGAGCCCACTCTCACACAAACTGAACTCGACTATCTTTGGGTTAAGTCTCAAGCACAACAATATACAAGCATTGAAGATAAACCATTTGTTATTCATCGACGACTTAAAGTTGATGGCAACTACGAAACAACAGCTGCATGATATGCTTAAAATAGTAGAAGGGTTCTCTAGTGACATCCATATGCAATTTGACCTAGACAAATGCCGAATTATTAATATAGTTAAAGGCAAAATACAGCAAGAGTCCTACGAAATGGGAGATGGCACGTCAATTGAATCCATGGAGGAAGGCCATACTTACAAATACCTTGGAACAAAGCAGGCTCAACGAATTGATCACACCACCATGAAAAAGGACCTAACAACAGAGTTTTATAGAAGGGTAAGACGACTGCTGAAGACCAAATTTAACAGTAAAAATTTGTTTCAGGCTATTAACACCTACGCGTGTTCAGTGCTTAGTTAATATTTCGGTATAGTTAACTGGTGCAAGAGCGACATTGAACAATTGCAACGGAAAGTTCGTGTACTACTAACAAAAGCTCAAAATCACCATACAAAGAGCTGTGTCGAACGTACAACATTGCCTCGGTGTGAAGGAGGAAGAGGATTGGCAGGTATAGGCAAGTTACGTGATCAACAAATTTCTAATTTGCGTAATCATTTCCAGAAACTCACAGAATTTTCTGATCTACACAGAGTCATATGTCAGGTTGATGACTCAACACCTCTGCGACTGACAGAACAACAAGTTCAACCAAGATTATGTCGACAGTTCAGCGTCGAACTACTGGTTGATCTCTGGTCATATGTTTCCTGAAACGGAAGGCTTTTTATTGGCAATCCAAGATTAAGTAATTCCAACTAAGAACTATCTGAAGTACATCCCCAAAGACCCTTCCATCAACAATGACAGATGCAGATATGGTTGCCAAACATCTGAATCTATCCAGCATATTACAGGAGGTTGCCAAGCGTTCGCTGCAACTGAATACAAGGAACGACACGATGCACCAGGAACTAGCCCTGAAACTTGAGCTATCACAGTAGATAAGCTATACAGGTTCAAGCGCAAAATCGACCAAAAATACATGTAATTTCCTATAAGAGATTCTAAGGTCCCAAAACGCCGAAATTGAACCAAATTTACCCCCTCCACTCCCACTTCGGTGGGGTGGTCTGCTCGTGGGTCCTTCGGGAGACTCGGCGGGCGTCGGGTCGAGGGCGCGTTGTCGTGCGTCGTGGCGCAGGGATAGCGTTGGGTCGTTTGGTGTCGGGTTGGAGGCGCGGGTGGCGTCGTGACGTGAGGTCGGGGAACGATCGGTCGAGCGCACTGGCAGGGAAAGCAGGCTTGAAACCGGGTCGCGTCTTTGGTTTAACGGGCGGTTGCATCGGGATAGCGAAACAAATCGAGGGTGGTTCTCGGATTCTGTGACGTGTTCCCAAATATTTGACAATGATATTAAAATATATTTCTGCGAATGCAATAACAAAGATAATAGAATTCGGACAAAACCACAGCGACCGGATGCTTTCTTATAGACAGTGTGATATAAAAATTAAATAATTTTGAAGAAACAATGCAATTATGGTGTTAAACGCAAAAACAAGAAAATTATAAAATATCGCTGAGAACCGATAAGTAGATCGGTTTGCCTGCAATGAAAAGATAATGTGTGTTGGTGATTGTAAAAAATAAATTTAAAAAAAATGTGCCTGATTTTGAACTTTTGACTGTTCGTAGGATTTGTAATACCAAAGTACGTATCGAAAAAAGAGGGTGTGATAGAACTTCACTTTGCTAATTGGGAAATATAAAAAAATTAATACCGTTGGGAATACTGTGGATATTCGTTGGAACAGGGACGCTACAAATGGGGAAATGATAGAAATGACACAGGAATGCTACAAACGAGATTGCTAGATGGCAATAGCTGAAGACTGGAGGGTAGTCAGCAGCATTGTTGGTTGATAAAAAGTTGGAATGTTGAGAAAATTGTTGCGAATGGAACCCTTATTAGCTAAAAACCTATTGCATGGGATTAGGGTCTTAAATTATTTTATTTATCTGTATCGAACTACGTCATTTGCGTATAACGAAACTTCCGTTCGATCTAGAAAAACAAGTGCTTATCACATGGGAACTTCCTGCAAAAGTTTATTGCTGCAAACAACATGATAACTTTATCAAACCACGGGTTCCTGTAAATTCATATAGCTCGGTTTCATTTAGCGTAAACAAGATATCACAGTTTCCTTTCGCTGCGGTCATCATTTCCGTTGCGGTTTCGATATCTAAAATACCAGATATAATGTGAATTTATTATCAGGAATTTTTAAATAATTACGGATTCATGATTTATATAATTATTCGATTTTATTAACATTATTTTTAAATAAATACAGATTTGAGAATTTATTATCAGGAATTTTTAAATACATGATTATTTATGATTTTATTGACGTGATTTTTTAAATAAATACATATTTTTATTCATCCCTCATGACGTAAAAAATTCCTGGTTCCACGAGTAAACTAATCGTATCTGGGAAGCCTTCCATTTCTGAACGTTGATTTCTACCTCCTCCACGGGCAAACTAAGCCTCTATGAAATCAGTACGGCCGCCCATACCTGCACGTTTCATTTGGGGTTGTCCTACATCTATTTCGACTCCATTTGGTAATCGATGGCTTTTTCAATAATAGCTATGATATCAATAGGATTTACGCTGGTATCTCTACCATATCAACTTTAATCGTACACATTATCGTAGACGGGTTACAGTTTCAAGGGACTCAGGGTCTTTATCTGCTAATATTTTATAGATGATTTAGTAGTATGGAATTGCGACAATGACTTCAGCACGCAAGAATGCAGCAGGTCATTTGAAAGCTTCAAGTCTATATACTATGCCATTTTTCCACCAAAGAAGCTATGTTTTACGGGAACCGGGGAACTTAACAAGTCAATGGTGTACTTGGATGATCCCAACGAATTAGTTGAACGGTCGAAACTACTGATTGCATTCAAGGAAGAACTGAAAGAAGCTAATATTATACGAGATTTCTATAGAAAAATGATTGTTTAAATATTAACCCTTATTACCAAAGCTATCAGTTACGCAATGACGCTTAACAAATTTGGGCGCAGTACCTCCCATCAGCAGGCATTTTCACATAACCTAGCTTTTATGAAAGTACCTTTTTCTTTTACCGCGGAGGGAAATATTGATGCTGAGAAACTGAAAATTATCAATGTCGAAGTACCGACGCAGGCCATGGATGCCGCCAACAAGCAGTACGTTGATAAGAAAATAGCAAACGGACTGCAACAACTACATAGTGATTTTCAAATAGCTTTCAGCAACTACACTGGTGCAGTTCAGCAAACCTTATCTGTGTTTAAGCAAAACCAAAAGATTAGCGAGGAACGTGGAGCTCAAAACTTTGTTGCAATGAATACTCGCATGTTGAAAACCGAACAAGCTAGGGAAACCCAACTACAGAATATATCGCTTCTCATTTCAAAATTCAATACATTAGAGGCTCAGTTGGAATCTGCCCGGAAAGAATATAAGGAAACCATCACAAAATTTGAAGCCTCGTTTAATAACAACAGTATATCTCAGCAAAAACGTATAAATGATCTGGAACTTTCTATGAAACAAGCTCCTAGCGGTGTTGATGCAGCAGAAGTATTAAATATTGTTCGAAAAGATAAGGCTAAAGATCTTTCTGATCTAACTGAACTTAGAGACAAGATGACAAAAGTAGTGCCTGACCTATACCGAGATATGCAAAAACTACATGATGATATTGCAAGTCAAATTTTGGAACAAAATCAAAAACTTGAAGCAATTGCAGATAGTATTACCGAAATTAAATTACGTCACTAATAAGTTGTCTACTGCCTTAAGTCGTTATTTGTTAGCAACATGGTAGTGTCATATTTAATAGGAAAATTTTCATGGAAACTTTGGCCATTAAAAACAATGTTTTGTTTACTTTTAGTCAGTAAATGTAATGTCTCCTATGGTGAAACACTGTAAGGAAAAGATCTTGGTTGTTAATGAACTGTGTGAGAAGAAAGTTTGCTCAACGTTGAGTAATAATCATGGGGTTTGATGAAGAGTCTGAATTGAATAAATGCATATAAATTAAATGATTAGATTTTATTTCATCAGTTCAATACCATTATCAGATATATAAAAATCGATTACGTACTTTTGCAAACTGGCGGTCGGATTTCTCTCCTGAAAAGTTAGCCAGAGCGTGCTTCATTTACCAACAAGAAGACGTGAGCCACAAAGAGGATGTTGTCATATGTCCGTTTTGTGAAATTGAAGGACCCAGCTGTGAAGATATTGACGATCCTTTGACTGATCATTTAGACTGGAATCCGTATTGTCGCTTCTTTGATATACATGACACTTACCATATAAACAGACCAATCATTTACGAAAACATGGCAAGGGTTGACAGCAGGCTTGCGACTTTTAAAGACTGAACCATCTGAGACTGAGAGAAAAGCCTGAACAGATTGCGAATGCTGGATTCTTCTACACTGGTTATGGCGACCACATAGCGTGCTATTGCTGTGATACAGAACTTAGGAATCTCTTACCTTACGATAATATCGAAGAGCTTCATGCAAAGGCGTTTGAGCAGTGTTTGCTCCTTAAAACCTGTCCCCTCACTGACTCCAACACATAAAATTTGCTTAAGTAATGGCTATTGCCTTATAGACACTTGGCTAGCTGCTTAGATTATTCTATGAAATTAGATCACTGTTGCTTATGAAGAACAGCTATAGCTGGTTATTTAAAAATATATGTATGCTAAAAATAATGCTTGAACATATTTTGTTTTATTTAAACATATAATACTTACTGTACAATAACAACAGAAACACTTATTGCTGCGATAAATACATAAACTGTTTTATTCTGGGTTGGTAGTTTGTTGGGCATCGTTATAATCAACCAGGTTGGAATTATTCCATGACTCAAGATAATGAAACTGATTCCTCAACCTCTAGCGAGCCATTTTAATTTCCCAAGTCAGAGCGTTACCTATGGGATATGAGACATTTCTTTAACAAGTTGGGGATTAGGTTTTTGCTACAGCCCTTATAATTGCATGGAAAGACTCCCGCTGCCTACGTATGAGGTACCATTCACTCTTACTAAGAGCCATACATCTCTATTTTTTATGGTTGATGGACTTGGGGGCTACTCGATTGAGTACATCGTTCATCAAGCGTGAACTTGTGTTATTACTCTGAAATAGAGTGTTTTTCAAGTGACTACTGATAGAAATTTATTCCCCCATTTGTCGATGAATTAAGTCAAACCCAATTTTTGATTGCTTCAGCAAAGTCTGAAAACAACCAACATTGTTTTGTAATTTTTTCAGAGTTCCCACACATACATTTCCATGACGAATAGCTCAATTAAAAAGTCTCAGATGTCGCTAAGCCACGCTGGTATCTCAGCAGAGGAAACAGAGTTATCCAACTCGACTGTTTACATTTTTCAACATAGTTGTCACTATCTGTACCAATTTGATTAGTCAACATTTTTGAAAAATCACTGCCACTGTAGTTATTTGTTTATTTTATTGCTTCTGTTTGCTCACAATTCTAAACATATTTATTGACTATAGTATATGCAGATCATCATATGCAATTTGTTACTGCATCCGACTTATGACGTCACCAATAATCGCTGTTGAATTATTTGGTTTTCCAGCAAAATAGAAATGCTGATAAATCATAAGTTTTGTAAAAACCTCAACCTCATATCCCTACCTAAATTTGGATTGGGCTATTCAAAATTTAGTTCATCAGGTATTTCAAGTTATGCTTACCAATTTTTAAAATATTGATATTACTCTTTCCAAGGAATTCAAATAAACAAGTGAAATGTTTATTTATAATTAAAATTATCGCTGAAATTATATAACTCTATTCTTCATAGAACCAGAAGGGGTATCTAGATTTCACAATTTGTTGAATGATCACTCTTCTCCGTCCAGATAGTTGCTGTTATACAGTATTCATACTTTGTAACGCAAAACCTCTCTCGAGAGATATCTTGTTTGTTAGACATTACACCTCTCTCTCACCTGTCTTGGCGATATTGTGCCGATAGACTGCTCAGTTAGTATCCGGTGGCGTGAGTTCGTTGCTCTATTGGCAGAAGGATTATGCAAGGGCGCCAGGTCAATGGACACACACACAGTTAACAAGAAAACGACAAGATAGCGAAAATTTTCAATTTATTTTATTTAATTACAAATTAACCAATTTTTCTATTAGTTAAGTTGGTAACAGAGAACAAAATTTAAAACAATCGAGGTATATAAAAACTGTTAGAGTGAAGTTACAAACAAAGCAATCTATAAATTCTGGCCTTACAATATCCTCAGTAGGAATGCCTTTCCGTTGGTGGGTCTGCTGTCCAAGGTCCTGATCCTGGAGCTATATGCCAACCAGCAGCTGGGGTTCCAATAACTCAGGGCGGCCAGGAGTTGCCACTGTCCTACCAGAGGATAAGTCGACTATCACCTCTACAAGTTTGATTTCTAAAAACACGTCAAATCTAAACAACAAATTTTTTTAAGTCATTTTATACAAACGAAAATTAAGATTTTCCTGAATAAACATTTTTAACCTTTCTATAAAAATATGTAGTAAATTATTTGTTTTTGTAGGGTGTATCTAAATTAATTTTATGCTTGTTCTTGATTATTTCTCTGATTCTACTATCTTATTATTAATTATATATAAACTAAATATTAAGTCCAAAAACCATCTGATAACTGTTTTATAAAGCCAAACAACTATCGCTTCTACAGGTTTGATTTCTAAAAACACGTCAAATCTAAAGACTCCAACAACAAATTTTTTAAGCCATTTTATGCAAGCGAAAATGAAGGTTTTCCTGTATACATATTTTTAACATTTACCTATAAAATATACTATAATAAATTATTTCGAAGACATGTGTTTTTGCAGGATGTAACTAAATTAATTTTATGCTTGTACTTGATTATTTCTTTGATTCTATTATTTTACTTATATATTTAAAACTGAACACTGCTAATAATTCCGATTCAATTACTATCATAAAAATAATATTCAATTTACCCCGTCTGAACTTTTTCGCGTAAAGATAAATAAATTCCACTGCATTGTTAACCGCAACTTCTTCCGGGAGGTATATTATTAATAACTAAACGAATTACATTTTATTTTCGCATGTATATATGCAAAGTAAATTAATTTGAGATTTGGATGGTATTATTCTCGGGTATTTTGTGGCAATATGGTGTTTCGGTATGAAAAATATTATAATCATCATTTATTAAGTAAATTAATTGGAGAATTATTTTTAATTTACGGGTATTTTGTTTCAATATTTGATAGTGGTTCCCTGTGCAAATAGTGAACTGTTTGATAAATTATTTCAAAGAAGATCTGTGTTGGAAAAAATATATGGGTATGTATAATTAAGCATTTTTTAAATATATATTTTTGTTTAATTGATATTGCACATTCAACATTAACGTTGTTATAATTCTAATCATATATAAGAATAATCCAAAAAGTTTAGCATAGAATAATGAAATTTCTGTAGTTGCAAATATTTATTATATTAATCCCATGCAATCTGCTATAAGTTTCAGCTAATACGGGTCCCATTCCCAACAATTTTCTCAACATTCCAACTTTTTATCAACCAACAATGCTGCTGACTACCCTCCAGTCTTCTGCTATTGCCATCTAGCAATCTCGTTTGTAGCATTCCTCTGTCATTTCTATCATTCCCCCATTTGTAGCGTCCCTGTTCCAATGAATATCCACAGTATTCCCAACGGTATTAATTTTTTATATATTTCCCAATTAGCAAAGCGAAGTTCTATCACACCCTCTTTTTTCGATACGTACTTTGGTATTACAAATACTACGAACAGTCAAAAGTTCAAAATCAGGCACATTTTTTTAAATTTATTGTTTACAATCACCAACACACATTATCTTTTCATTGCAGGCAAACGGATCTACTTATCGGTTCTCAGCGATATTTTATAATTTCCTTGTTTTTGCGTTTAACACCATAATTGCATTGTTTCTTACAAATTATTTAATTTTTATATCACACTGTCTATAAGAAAGCATCCGGTCGCTGTGGTTTTGTCCGAATTCTATTCTCTTTGTTATTGCATTCGCAGAAATATATTTTAATATCATTGTCAAATATTTGGGATCATTGGTTATTTAATATGGTATTTTCAAACATTTTTTGGTTAAAATCCTTGAATTCTCTATATTAAGAGATTTAACGCCCGGACTGGGGGGTGCTCTCCGACGAAACCAGAGACTCGAACAAGTTGCCATTCTTGCGCAGGTACCGATCAGTCTTCGAATTTCGATTTGAACACGTCACAGAATCCGAGAACTACCCTCGATTTGTTTCGCTATCCCGATGCAACCGCCCGTTAAACCAACGACGCGCCCCGGTTTCAAGCCTGCTTTCCCTGCCAGTGCGCTCGACCGATCGTTCCCCGACCTCACGTCACGACGCCACCCGCGCCTCCAACCCGACGCCAACTAACCCAACGCCATCCCTGCGCCACGACGCACGACAACGCGCCCTCGACCCAACGCCCGCCGAGTCTCCCGAAGGACCCGCGAGTAGACCACCCCCACCGAAGTGGAAGTGGGGGGGTAAATTTGGTTCAATTTCGGCGTTTTGGGACCTTAGAATCTCTTATGGGAAATTACATGTATTTTTGGTCGATTTTGCGTTTGAAACTGTATAGCTTATCTACTTATCACAGTCGGTAACACCATACTATATACACAAACCAGAATCTATTTTAGAAAATAAAAACTACAAGCTGTACTGGGACTGCACGTTACTGACCGATCGGACTGTTGCTCACAATAGACCAGATATTGTTTTAGTAGATAAAATCTCCAGGAAAACAACCTTAATTGACATAGCAATCCCTAACAACAAAACATAAATATTAAGCAGGCTGAAAAAATAGCCAAACACAGGGATTTGGAATTTTAAATAAAGACACAATAGGACATGAACAACACACGAACTGTACCAGTTGTTATGTCAACAACAGGAGTAGTCCCAAAACTTCGACTAAATAATTTAAAATACCTCGGTCCGGACGAACATCTTTACGAACTAATGCAAAAAGCCGTTCTGTTAGGAACAGCCCGGACGGTCCGAAAATTCAAGGGAAGCTGCCACGACTCCAACCACGGGCATGATACCTAGCAGGGGCTCCCGTAGAGCTAAACCCTTTTGATATCTAGGATATTTGGGGTTAGTGAATTTTCCCCTAAAGGCACGTTATGCGTGCCTTAGAGGGAGTGTGCTGCTATACACTGTATGGTCAAGTCGGGAATAATGATAATGATATGATATAACAGGGGTTATACGTTATACAAACTTGCCTCCCAACCTTATACAAACTTGTAACGTCTTGGCATTAATCATCGCCTGTTCAGACATTGTGAGCTGAACAACATAATTACTGAACAACAAAAGGGATTCGCGAAAAACTCGATGGGGTACAAAGAACAACTAATAAATGATTCCGTTGTCTGCAATCAAGCCCACGCCAAACGAAGAAATCTCTACATGGCATATTTGAACTACAAAAAGGCCTTTGATTCAGTTCCACATGATTGGCTCATTCAGGTGCTGAAAGTAAATAACTATTGTCAACTTTTTAGAATATGTCATGTCCACCTGGCGAACCAAAATCTTTCTGAATGAAGCCGACTGTTCGCTACAAACCGACCCTATCCCAATCAGAAGGGGTATATTTCAGGGAGACTCTCAGCCCTCTGTGGTTCTGCTTTGCCATGAACTCACATTCACATAAACTCAACTTTCACATAAACTAACCTTGGATTCAGTCTCAAACACAACAACGTACAAGCATCAAAGATACTGTAATGTTTTTATTTCACACTCGGGTTCAGTTCGGTTCTTGGATTTATTTAAAAACACAGTCCAACTCACTCTTATTTATTTCCACTACTTTAAGACAATTTATATTCACAAGAAACTATTTACATTTTATATTGGCTATACAATACGATCGACGAAAACTGAATGCCTCCTATCGCCAGCTGTCCATATTTATATATTTATCTCGGAATTGTCTGGTACGTCCACGAACCATCGGGAAACTCTTTCATGTTCTGGAAGCTTTAAGGGAATTCCCAGTAACGGCAGCGGTTCGCCTGTTGAGAGACAAACATTTCGGATTCCCAGAATTTATCGGAATAATGTCCCTTCCACGAATTGGTTGATGGCCGATTGCACCAGCTGTCGGATGAATTCTCGTAACATTGCCCCCTCCTTAAGACCATTTCGTCCCGGAATGTCCTAGAATCCTTCCTAGTGTGACGATTTCGACAACGGGAAGTTTGGTGGAAGTAACAGTCAACGGTCTTCGAACCTGGGCTGCGAATATTGAGACAGCATACCAGGATGTTGATGCCACTGAATCGAAATATTGTTTCTATCATACTTCTCACCACCCTCCAATTCAGTCCATCCAACCCGCAGGCTATCTTTGGGACCGCCAATTTCATCAGATTCTTCTCCATCATCACATTCCTCAATTCTACCAGAGTCTTCCAAAGTCCAATTGCACCAGCAGTCAACTCATCAGAAACTGCTCAAATGGAAAGAGAAGCCTCTTCATGGAAGACATATAAATGACTTCAACCAAAATTATGTCGACAGTTCAGCGTCGAACTACTGGTTGATTTTTGGTGATAAGTTCCCTGAAACGGAAGACTTTATATTGGCAATCCAAGATCAAGTCATTCCAACTAGGAACTATCTAAAGTACATCGTTAAAGACCCTTCTATCAACAACGACAGATGCAGATATATAGGGTGTTCCATTAAAAAATGTTTTTAGTTTGCATGTCTCTCATGCCCCCTGACGGCAAATTTTTAAAATACGTATAGTATAGCCTCAGTTTTCCTTCCACACACTGTTGGCCCACTCGATATAAAAAAGAGAATTAGAGGGTGTAAGAACTAAGACCGATGTAATACGTGTCATCTACAGATAAAATCCTTGAAATGGCAATGAACAAGACGCCCTAAACTAAAATCGGATTAGATATCAAGCCATTTAGGATAAATAGGATTCGTTAACAGTTAAACTACAGAAAAGTTGCTCATAATTGAGTAAGTTATTGGTCAAAGTTTATTATTATGTAACGTTTTCGAAATCCCAATTAATGATTATAAATTTTAAATCTACAAAATGGTCAATTTAGAGTGTTGTATTTGAAAAACATCAATTTAATTTATTAAAGGACCCCAGTCAACTGGATACCCTACATATTGTAAGAAAAAATATATTATTCGACGATTATGGCTTTGTTATTACTACCAAATAAAACAGAAAGTCAAAAATGATCTATCTTTCTGACAATTATAAAATGATATTGTCACTTTTTTATTCAGTTTTGTACATGAAAAAAAAAACATCAATTTAATTTATTTTATGAACACATCCAAAGGGATAACCTAAATGTATTACTGTTGAATGTTTATGATTATTTGATTACTGCCACATGCAAAATGATCTCTCAAACTAAAATTTTTTTCTCGGATTTTTTCTAAAGATATGTAAACATACTCGACCGAATTCAAGGTCCATGTGCTATAAACAACGATTTCAGACATCAGTGTATTTCAATGCCACATTTATCTCATATCGGACCTTATTAAATAAACATTTATGTTCAATGAGTAATTATAATATGCTGTAGTAACTAATATATTCATTTTTTGTTTTTAGGTATGGGGTACAGAGAAAGGTGCTGCATTGGTTAGAATGGCAGATTTACTGCCGACTATCACTGATCGTACAGAAGAAAATAAATTGTTAGAGCACATAAGAAAAAGTCACCCACATAAAAAACAGCCCTATATTATAGATCTCTCAAATCCTGCTACCCGGGACATTAGTATTAGTTTCAACAAACTTAGAGATCTCTGTACTCCCAGTAATACTAGAATATTTAAAAGTCAAGATTATAAATTTTATGGACTCTTGGATGGTACTAAGTGGCTTCATCACGTATCGACTTGTTTGACAAAAGCGTTAGAGGCAGCTATCGAATTAAGTGATAATGAATGTACTGTTGTTTTACAAGAAGGTACGTAAGCTCATTTCAAATCCGAACAGGTTTTCGTTTCGATCCGCCACTGGCTTCGTCATTTCCTGATACAACAGACTGAAGTTCAAATGTATTTTTGTTCCAGGACAATACAATTTGCCATCCAATATTCGAATATAGATTTGCACAACTATGGTTGACATTATGAATTTTTGGTTTCTCAGTAATGGTGTTATCTAGTTATATCAACATCTGGCCTATCTTCTTCTAACTAGCCGTCATATAATGTTTGGTCAATTAGGAACATCTGCTAATGTCTAGGGTTGGTTTTACAAATTTCTATTGTGTCCTTTTTCATCTTTATTTAGTTTAATTTTAACGCCTTTCCTGTTGAAGTAGTTCTTCTTTTTCCTCTTAGCAGGGGAGTCGAAAGCTTCTTGTCGATTTGATATGCGTCCAACCATTTCTCGCCATTTTTCTTTATTCCAGGCGCTGGATGCAGCTTAGTTTATTGTTAAATTAGTGGATCTCCTTATTTGATCAGGCCAGCGTGTTTGTGACCTACGACTACCACCTTTTACTCGTCCGTGGATTGTTGCCATTGTATTGTGGGTTGCGTGTGTTGCAGAGGTGCGCGCCATCTGTTGTTAATAATTGAAAGCCATTGTATTGTGGGTTGCAGGGTGCACGCAATCTGTTGTTGGTTGTGGTGGTTAGAGAGAAAAAAGCTTGGCCGGGTATCGAACGCGGCTTGCCTGATTACAAAGTCAGGTGTCCATCGAGCTGCGCTAATGCGGTTAATCGAGAAATGTTTATTTGAAAAGGTATAGTACATGCCCGTTGCGCGGGCGCGTGTTTTTGGGCGTTGTTCGGTTGGCGGGTTGGAAATTTGATGCTAGAATTTGGATGGGGGGATATGGTATTTAGTTGGCTGTAAAAAGGCGCAAGTCCGTGGCGGGCAACTTTCGTCGGACGTCGAGATTATACGCAAATGACGTAGTTCGATGCTGATAAATAAAATAATTGCGATTTTTTATTACATTGTTAATTCGACTCCCACCCCAAATGAAACGTGCAGGTATGGGCGGTCGTACAGGAAGGCCGCCATCATCCAACCACATATTCAGATTCCAAGAAATAAGTCATCTAGCGACTAGTTCAAGTATGCCTTTAATACCGTCAACGGAAATGATGACCGCAACGAAAAGACACTGTGATATCATGTTTACGCTAAAGAATTTTTTCTTGTCAAAATAAACACCATCAAATATATCGTTAAAACAAAATACCCGAGATTAATACTATCCAAATGTAATGCTCCCATAATATACTTAATAATGGCCTGTTATAATATTTTATTTCATAACACAACCAAATATTTTACCAAAATACCTGAGAATACCATCGCAATAGCATTCTCCAATTAATTTACTGTGTGTATATAGAACGTTGGAAAATAAATAGCTCCGATTATAAATATATCTGTATGACCCGGAAGAATTCAACGACGACATTAACAAATATAAGGAAACTAAACCGCAACTACAAGATAAAAAAATGTGTCACATTTAGAACAGAAAATGTGATAAAAAAATTCAATAATTTGTAAGAAATTATTGAAATATACTGGGAATGGACAGCCAGGTTGGTTTAAATAAAAAATATTATTCTGAAGGGTAGAAATGGTAGAAATAGTTGGAAACGGGAACATTACAGATTCTAGAAATGGTAGGAAGGTTGGTAGAATGGTTGAAGCCGCTACAAATGCTAGAAACGTCCCGTAGAAACGGCTGGTAGAATGGTTAGACCCACTACAACAGCTAGAAACGTCCCGTAGAAACGACTGGGACAGTAGAAACGGCTGGTAGAATGGTTGGAGCCACTACAAAAGCTAGAAACGTACCGTAGAAACGACTGGAACAGTAGAAATGGTTGAAGTCGCTACAAAAGCTAGAAACGTCCCGTAGAAACGATTGGGACAGTAGAAACGGCTGGTAGAATGGTTGGAGCAGCTACAAATGCTAGAAACGTCCCGTAGAAACGACTGAGTCAGTAGAAACGGCTGGTAGAAAGGTTGGACCCACTACAACAGCTAGAAACGTCCCGTAGAAACGACTGGGACAGTAGAAACGGCTGGTAGAATGATTGGAGCCACTACAAAAGCTAGAAACGTACCGTAGAAACGACTGGGACAGTAGAAACGGCTGGTAGAATGGTTGAAGCCGCTACAAAAGCTAGAAACATCCCGTAGAAACGACTGGGACAGTAGAAATGGTTGGTAGAATGGTTGGAGCCGCTACAAAAGCTAGAAACGTCCCGTAGAAACGACTGCGTCAGTAGAAACGGTTGGTAGAATGGTTGGACCCACTACAACAGCTAGAAACGTCCCGTAGAAACGACTGGGACAGTAGAAACGGCTGGTAGAATGGTTGGAGCCGCTACAAAAGCTAGAAACGTCCCGTAGAAACGACTGCGTCAGTAGAAATGGCTGGGAGAATGGTTGGAGCCACTACAAAAGCTAGAAACGGCCCGTAGAAACGACTGGGACAGTAGAAAGGGCTGGTAGAATGGTTGGAGTCGCTACAAAAGCTAGAAACTTCCCGTAGAAACGACTGGGACAGTAGAAATGGCTGGTAGAATGGTTGGAGCCGCTACAAAAGCTAGAAACTTTTTTCTAGGTGCACAAAAATTTAGCCATCAAAAAGAAAACATCAGTCGTTTGCTACAACAAACAAATGCTTCTATCACATATAACTTTTTCTAAGACAGGCGTCAGTACAAACAAATGTTTTCTAGGTACACAAAATGTATGTGTCTCCCAACGAATTGTTGATATGAGAGTAAAATGAACAAAGTATTTGAAAAATTTCACAGGTGTTTTACCTATATGTCTCTAACAGGACCTTATAAATGCTAGAAAACTGCTACAAATAGTAGAAACGTTATAACAGAAGCAAGAATGATCGAAATGATTGGTACAGGAACGCTACAAATGTTAGAAATGGGACCCCTACAAATACTAGAAATGACAGGTACAGGGACGTTACAAATGATAGAAAAGATATGAATGCTAAGAACAATCTCAGCGCAAATAACTGCGATAGACTGCTGTATTTAATTAGTATCCGCAATAAGGATGATGTCGCTATATCGTAAGATGTATATGAAGCAACAAGATGTCCAACTGCCTATCGAAAATTTCGACTTTGTTGAAGAATCGTTGTCATCAGCAAGTCGACACGGACAAATGTTACCAAATTCCCTACGAGCAGCATTCTGCGGACCTAGTGGTTGCGGAAAGTTTCAAATTCGGAATGGTTGAAGTCTAGTAGTTAGGTTCGGGCAGGCCGTAAATTTTACTTGAAACGCATTGTTTCTAAACATAAATGTCATAGAAATTAACACTGATATATTATATCATAATATTTTTTTTGAAAATGAATTCTTAAAATAATATTGATTGTTGTACTATTTTTTATCAATTTAATTGCTTCAAGAGCGTCTTAATATTATAATATTATTAGTATTCGCTTTTATAACGAACAAAGAAGATAAAAGGAACTAGTGTAATTTTCAGAGATCTAAGGAAATATGGCAATGTTGCTCCATCACTTTAATCATATGACTAAAATGACGCATTTCCGAGATCTAGGTAAATATGGAAATCTGGCGTCGCTGGCCCCTCTTAGCAGGCCTTCCGGTCATGACGTCATAAGCTGCACTCTCATTGGCTGGTTTATTAGCATACCACCTGCTAACTATCAGTTTATTTATCTTATATGCTTATAAAGAATAGATATGTCCTGATTTCAAAGTTTCCAAAGCAGGATTCCGTTTCATATTTGAGGAGTGTCTTTATGCCACTAGAAATACTAGAAATGGTAGGTTAGTTGAAACAAAGCCGCTACAAAGGGTAGAAATATTTGAAACCCTTACAAAGGCTAGGGCCGTAGAAACGACAGGAACCGTAGAAACGACTGGACCCGTTAGAAATGATTGAATGGTTGAAGCAGAAACGTTACAAATGTTAGACATTGTTTAAAACAAATCCGTTGCAAAAAGTAGAGACTAGGAATGTTGGAAATGGGATAGTGGGAATAAATATATAACTTTTTCTAAGACAGGTATTCAAAACTTTGCATCCAAACTAATTTCAGTACTTAGCCATAAACTGACAGAGCTTGGAACAAACAAGGTTTTCTAAGACAGGTACTCAAAAATTTTAGTATTAAAACCAATTTCAGTACTTAGCCATAAACTTTTTTCTAACAGAAAGCCACCATGACAAGCCCATAAATGTTTGTCCCAACAATACTTAGCAATAAACTTTTTTTGGGTTGTCTAGTGTTGCTGGGTCTTATAACTTTAACATCAAAATACTGTACTTAGTGATGAAGAGAAAACAAGAAAAATAGATCGTTTGTTGCTACTCACTATAAATGTTTCTTCCAACGAATTGTTGATATGAGAGAATGTACAAAGTATGTCTATTCTGGAAAAAGCTAAATCTAAATTAGGCCGATCCGTTAAACAAGTGTTTTTACCAAAGAACGCTGTCTTTAAGGGGGGAAGCTTAAAAATGTTTACTTATATATTTCATATTATGTTGTTGAAATAACTTCGTTGATATTCAAATTCTAAGTTTGAAAAAAGTTACGAAAAAACAAGATTTAACAAGATGTCAGAGAGGCACCTAATTTCCAGAAGTACGTTGTAGCAAACAACCTCAAAATGGAGATAAAAAAAACATCGTCTCATCAAAATTCTCTCTTAAAAAAATGCAACTCAACAAACAAGGTAATTTAACATTTGGCGCATATGAAACGTAGGAACAATTTGCTTGATTTTTGAATTACTAAAAGTATTTCTTAAAGTTAAATATAAAAATATTCTTGACTGCTCAGGAGAACAAAAGTCCTAGAACTTTTACTGCTATTTTCCTTTGAATAACAAACATAAATAAAATATAGAAAAAAGATTGAAGCTCATACTTACACCCCTGCCAGACCACTAGAAGGCTTTCATGCAGGATTATGGCTTGCTAGCTTTCGACATGTTGAAAGACAAAGCAACGAACCACCACACGCAGCCAAAACTGAGAATTTGTCACTGGAAAAGGTTACTAAACCCAGTCACAACCAAAGCAACTCCGGTAGCAGAAAAAAGACAAGTTAAATTCATCATTCCACATGCTTTTAACCCTGCTTCAATATACCCAATGAAGATAAAACAGTCAAAGTATTCAAAAGTTTGTAAACGGAGCCACAACAAAATTCGTAGCATCAAATTAACATTTTTTCAGATAATTATATGCCTATTAAATAATCTATAGCAAGACTTAATGATTGAGATTTTCTCATTATTTATCTTAGCTGAATATTCAAAATATTTAGTTCAAAAGGCAGCCATTCAACATTGCACACAGACAACAACACACCACCGAAAAAGAAAATTATTTAAAAGAAATGTTGTAAAATACTGAGTAGAAATTCTTGTTAAATTGAAATTAATCATTCAAATATTCTAAAAATATACGATGTTTGTACTTTATTTGATATCTGCATCACTATCAATTATTGCGGTTTCTTAACCTTGAGTGAAGATGTTAGCGAAGGTTATAATTTGTCAAAACAGAAGTATCCATTACAAATGAATTTATTCGTATCTTAGAGTATCAATCAATCATTTGAAATACTGTAAAGGTGTTTGATGTAACAATATTGTTCTTCCAATAACACTTTGCTTTGAATTAAATTACTGTTGGTGGAAAGAGTTGTCAATCTAAACTGTGAAATAAAAGTCATATGGTTTAAATATTTTTTGTTTTGAATCATGTAGATACAGAATTGAACATGGAGGGTCTGTCACATTCAACAGGCCAGAAAGAATGGGTGGACTTCGTTGTTGTGCAACAAACAAAAGCCCTTAAACCATGTGTTGGTATGTCATCCTTCAATATCAATGTGAATAACACGAATTTGTTTGTAAGATGTACGAGTGTTAGATAATAGAAAACACATTCCTATGGACGAGTATATACATAATGAATAACATTTAAGAAAACGTAACCAACATATTAAACTACACACATACAAATTTAAAACTAGCATCTCACAGGGTTATAATTGTGAACATACTAGAAGCAATATAAGACAAAAGAAAGCTGTAACCAGGCCTCGTGTTATCCGATTATAATTATTGGTCAGCATCGATCTCCATCACAACAAATAACGGAAACATAATTCATAAGTTTATTAGCATATTGTATGAAATTGAAAAGTTTATTCCAGGCACATATATATTGAATAAAAAAGGTGCTATTGAAAAACATTGCCATGAGTATCAATTTCTGTGACGTCATCACTGTCATTGCCTAGTTTATCAGCAGACCACCTATCATTAGTATATGTAACTAATATGTCTGCTTTTGGATCAAAACATACGAAGCATTAAGATCAAAGCCATAATTTTCCGAGATCTAAGGAAATATGGCTAAACCGTCAGGATGTCCAACCTTTTTTTCTGCGGCGTCATAGGTCGGCCATTTCGTCTATATAACAAGAAACATAACCTGTTCAAGGAATATGTTGTCTCACTCTGTCTCACTAAAAAACATGAAAGAAGAAATCGGTAGTCAAATTACGCTTAAGTATCTATCAAAAGGATTCCTCTCTCATTGGTTTATTCAAACAGACTACGAGACCTCAACATATCAACCATTAGGAATGGAATGCGTACTAGGGCTCTAACACACCCTAACCTATAATAAGAAACCTTATTCATATAAGGCATACAATATATGGAAAATGTCACTTACTCTCTTTAATGAACTGTTTCAAAATGATTGAAGACAATGAGAAATACATAAGGCTAAATCATTCTGCACTGATTATAAAAGCTTTCGATTCAGCTTTCATGTTGTGAAAAGATTTCCACTGCACAAACGCCACTCTTTGAAACAATTCAAGTGAGATTGTTCTATTTCCATTTAAATAATAAAAAAATTAGGCAGTTGAGTACTAGTTACCGAGAATAGGTCTTGTTGATACCAAACACAAACGTAAATAATTCGCTGGGGTCTTGAAAAACCTTAAAATATTCTGAAATTGGGGTATTCATACATCAAATGAGTAAACTAATGAAGTCTTTTTATAACGCTTACGGTCAGATATGAAACGAAACTAGCTTGGAAACCTGTACAGTGAGAAATAATGTTCTAGACATAAAAATTTTAAAGATTTGTTGTCAAAGCGTTTTGTCCATCTGCCATTTTTCAATCAGTAACTGAAAGCAGCTTCTGTGTACAAAAAATTATTTTCTAGCCATAAAAATTTTGGTTAAAGTTTTTTATTAAAATAAAACATATTTAGAAAATACATGTGTGTTTGTTTGTAAAAAACATGTTGACGACTTTTGGTGTTGTTATCTTGCAAAACTACCAGTGGTTCATGCGAATGGAAAAACCTGTTGACGCTTTTGGTCATTGATGATATCTTGAAAAAACTACCAGTGGTTCAAGCATATGAAAAAACATGTTGGTTGTTTCGTGTTATTCTGTGGTTTAAAGTTTTATATAAAAACGTTAGAAATTTTTAACAAAGGTTTACTTTCTGTGTAGTGACGAAAAAACACCAAGTGACGTGTTAGTTGTGTGATAGTTTTTACTGTGTTTCTAAGAAAGGGTAAGTTTATTATATTTTTAATAGTAGTAGTAATTTTTAACAGAATTCAAATAATAAAATCGAATTTCATGGTTTTTAATACCTCTTACTTCATTGAACAGCTTTGAAAGCATTAAAAAAAATCAAATTAATTTGGTCTGAGAGTTGTTTTTATAGAATATTTAAAACAGACCGAAAGCCTTATTAACGCGTTAATAGTGAATTGCATAAACTGCATGCAATTTACTATACACCTTTTGTAATATTTAGATAAAATTTTTCTAAACATTTTTGTTTTTACAGACGTTAGCTCGACAGCTCAAGAACACATCGTTTGATCGATATGTAAGTAATATTTTTCCACTTTGAAATTAAAACACGTATGAAACATGATTATTTTTTACAGACCATAGCTCGACAGCTTGAATTTTTACAACTAGGAGAGTAATACCAGTATAACTTGTTGTATGTTGTTGTAGCAAACTATTGCAATGCTTCTAAAATATTACCTTATTTTCATTATTGTTCACATTGGTGAGACTAAAGTGGATGTTGAAAATTTCCTCAAACACTATGGGTTTTTGGATGAAACTGAAGGAAATGCTATAACAAACATAGAGCAAGCATTGGTAAAATTTCAAGAACTATACAATTTAAATGTAGATGGACAAGCAAACAATGAGACTTTGACGTTAATGAGGCAACCTCGTTGTGTATCTGATTTTCCCCTAAACTTTGGTATTTCACCTCAAAAATGGAATAAAAGAATTCTTAAATGGCATTTTAAACTGGCTAATTCACACATGAATAATGCTGCTAGAAAGGCCTTTGAAGTGTGGCAAAATGTTACTGATTTACAATTTATTCAGTCTAGGATTACACCTGATATAGTTATTTCCATATCAAATGGGCAGTCTCAACATACGAATTATAGAAACTGCCAGAATGGAGGTATATGCTCATCTACATTCGACGCTACAGGAGGGAGTCTCGCACATGGATATTTCCCTAATAATGATAAGTGTCGCGAGATTCATCTTGACGGCAGTGATACAATAACTCTGAACTGGATCAAGATGATATTAATGCAATTCAGTATTTGTATGGACCTAAGAAACCATCAACAGCGAGAAGTGCAACTACCGGCTCAAGCACAACTAAGATGACTACCTCCTCCTCAAGTACACCCAAGTCTGTTCCTTCCAGTACAAAAACAACGAATGCAAGCACTCCACCAATCATATCAAAGAAGACTACCTCTACAGCAACAAATAATAGTAAAACTAATAAAATTACAGATTTGTGTAAAAGCGAGCCTAAATATTTTCAATTCCTTGTGTTACATACAAATTTATATATCATCTATAAAGACAGACTCTGGATAATGGATATTCAAAAAAAGAATTTCACAACAAAGGATATATCATTGGGAAAGTTTTAAAATTGTTTACGTCCTGGTGATGTCGTCATAACATCAATTTATCAACGCCCTTTTGGAGAAATAATTGCAATTATTGATCGAAAAAGACTATTTTATATAGAAGATCGTAGTTTAAATTAATCAAAAGCCTCAATGATGAATGTTCTCTGGAGTCTAAGGAATATGGTTACATTAACAGCAAATTTGCAGGCATTCCTCTAAATATTAGAGGGGCATTCAGATAAGTTTCGGCATTGATTGTCCCATCATATCTTTGTATGATCAACTTAAAACTCTATTAAATAAGATTTGAGCTACATATTAAATTGTTATTATTTGAAAATAAAATTATAACTTTGTGACATTGTTTTACTATGATAAAAGGTTTTAGATAAGGTACATACTATGGAAAACTCGAGACGGTGTAGTCAATACTCTCACTAGTAATGTGCCTAACATCAAGTAAAAACATTTTCTTACGACTTGTGCCTGGGGGATCCCTCAAAGTGATGTACATCTTACCTTACGATAATAGGCGCTAGAGAAGAGACATGGTTGGTAGATAAGTCTTAGACATTTGTTAACAAAAATTTCAAAGTTTTTTATGTAAATCGTACAAAAACATCTGAGTGATTTGTACACAGAAGCTGGTAGTTTTGCAAGATAACAACAACACCAAAAGTCGTCAACATGTTTTTTACAAAAAATTTTATCTAAATATTACAAAAGGTGTATAGTAAATTGCATGCAGTTTATGCAATACACTATTAACGCGTTAATAAGGCTTTCGGTCTGTTTTAAATAATATATAAAAACAACTCTCAGACCAAATTAATTTGATTTTTTTTAAAATGCTTTCAAAGCTGTTCAATGAAGTAAGAGGTATTAAAAACCATGAAATTTGATTTTATTATTTGAATTCTGTTGAAAATTACTACTACTATTAAAAATATAATAAACTTACCCTTTCTTAGAAACACAGTAAAAACTATCACACAACTAACACGTAACTTGGTGTTTTTTCGTCACTACACAGAAAGTAAACCTTTGTTAAAAATTTCTAACGTTTTTATATAAAACTTTAAACCACAGAATAACACGAAGCAACCAACATGTTTTTTCATATGCTTGAACCACTGGTAGTTTTTTCAAGATATCATCAAAGACCAAAAGCGTCAACATGTTTTTCCATTCGCATGAACCACTGGTAGTTTTGCAAGATAACAACAACACCAAAAGTCGTCAACATGTTTTTTACAAACAAACACACATGTATTTTCTAAATATGTTTTATTTTAATAAAAAACTTTAACCAAAATTTTTATGGCTAGAAAATAATTTTTTGTACACAGAAGCTGCTTTCAGTTACTGATTGAAAAATGGCAGATGGACAAAACGCTTTGACAACAAATCTTTAAAATTATTATGTCTAGAAAATTATTTTTCACTGTACAGGTTTCCAAGCTAGTTTCGTTTCATATCTGACCGTAAGCGTTATAGAAAGACTTCATTAGTTTACTCATTTGATGTATGAATACCCCAATTTCAGAATATTTTAAGGTTTTTCAAGACCCCAGCGAATTATTTACGTTTGTGTTTGGTATCAACAAGACCTATTCTCGGTAACTAGTACTCAACTGCCTAATTTTTTTATTATTTAAATGGAAATAGAACAATCTCACTTGAATTGTTTCAAAGAGTGGCGTTTGTGCAGTGGAAATCTTTTCACAACATAAAAGCTGAATCGAAAGCTTTTATAATCAGTGCAGAATGATTTAGCCTTATGTATTTCCCATTGTCTTCAATCATTTTGAAACAGTTCATTAAAGAGAGTAAGTGACATTTTCCATATATTGTATGCCTTATATGAATAAGGTTTCTTATTATAGGTTAGGGTGTGTTAGAGCCCTAGTACGCATTCCATCCCTAATGGTTGATATGTTGAGGTCTCGTAGTCTGTTTGAATAAACCAATGAGAGAGGAATCGTTTTGATAGATACTTAAGCGTAATTTGACTACCGATTTCTTCTTTCATGTTTTTTAGTGAGACAGAGTGAGACAACATATTCCTTGAACAGGTTATGTTTCTTGTTATATAGACGAAATGGCCGACCTATGACGCCGCAGAAAAAAAGGTTGGACATCCTGACAGTTTAACCATATTTCCTTAGATCTCGGAAAATTATGGCTTTGATCTTAATGCTTCGTATGTTATGATCCAAAAGCAGACATATTAGTTACATATACTAATGATAGGTGGTCTGCTGATAAACTAGGCAATGACAGTGATGACGTCACAGAAATTGATACTCATGACAATGTTTTTCAATAGCACCTTTTTTATTCAATATATATGTGCCTGGAATAAACTTTTCAATTTCATACAATATGCTAATAAACTTATGAATTATGTTTCCGTTATTTGTTGTGATGGAGATCGATGCTGACCAATAATTATAATCGGATAACACGAGGCCTGGTTACAGCTTTCTTTTGTCTTATATTGCTTCTAGTATGTTCACAATTATAACCCTGTGAGATGCTAGTTTTAAATTTGTATGTGTGTAGTTTAATATGTTAATTACGTTTTCTTAAATGTTATTCATTATGTATATACTCGTCCATAGGAATGTGTTTTCTATTATCTAACACTCGTACATCTTACAAACAAATTCGTGTTATTCACATTGATATTGAAGGATGACATACCAACACATGGTTTAAGGGCTTTTGTTTGTTGCACAACAACGAAGTCCACCCATTCTTTCTGGCCTGTTGAATGTGACAGACCCTCCATGTTCAATTCTGTATCTACATGATTCAAAACAAAAAATATTTAAACCATATGACTTTTATTTCACAGTTTAGATTGACAACTCTTTCCACCAACAGTAATTTAATTCAAAGCAAAGTGTTATTGGAAGAACAATATTGTTACATCAAACACCTTTACAGTATTTCAAATGATTGATTGATACTCTAAGATACGAATAAATTCATTTGTAATGGATACTTCTGTTTTGACAAATTATAACCTTCGCTAACATCTTCACTCAAGGTTAAGAAACCGCAATAATTGATAGTGATGCAGATATCAAATAAAGTACAAACATCGTATATTTTTAGAATATTTGAATGATTAATTTCAATTTAACAAGAATTTCTACTCAGTATTTTACAACATTTCTTTTAAATAATTTTCTTTTTCGGTGGTGTGTTGTTGTCTGTGTGCAATGTTGAATGACTGCCTTTTGAACTAAATATTTTGAATATTCAGCTAAGATAAATAATGAGAAAATCTCAATCATTAAGTCTTGCAATAGATTATTTAATACGCATATAATTATCTGAAAAAATGTTAATTTGATGCTACGAATTTTGTTGTGGCTCCGTTTACAAACTTTTGAATACTTTGACTGTTTTATCTTCATTGTGTATATTGAAGCAGGGTTAAAAGCATGTGGAATGATGAATTTAACTTGTCTTTTTTCTGCTACCGGAGTTGCTTTGGTTGTGACTGGGTTTAGTAACCTTTTCCAGTGACAAATTCTAAGTTTTGGCTGCGTGTGGTGGTTCGTTGCTTTGTCTTTCAACATGTCGAAAGCTAGCAAGCCATAATCCTGCATGAAAGCCTTCTAGTGGTCTGGCAGGGGTGTAAGTATGAGCTTCAATCTTTTTTCTATATTTTATTTATGTTTGTTATTCAAAGGAAAATAGCAGTAAAAGTTCTAGGACTTTTGTTCTCCTGAGCAGTCAAGAATATTTTTATATTTAACTTTAAGAAATACTTTTAGTAATTCAAAAATCAAGCAAATTGTTCCTACGTTTCATATGCGCCAAATGTTAAATTACCTTGTTTGTTGAGTTGCATTTTTTTAAGAGAGAATTTTGATGAGACGATGTTTTTTTTTATCCCCGTTTTGAGGTTGTTTGCTACAACGTACTTCTGGAAATTAGGTGCCTCTCTGACATCTTGTTAAATCTTGTTTTTTCGTAACTTTTTTCAAACTTAGAATTTGAATATCAACGAAGTTATTTCAACAACATAATATGAAATATATAAGTAAACATTTTTAAGCTTCCCCCCTTAAAGACAGCGTTCTTTGGTAAAAACACTTGTTTAACGGATCGGCCTAATTTAGATTTAGCTTTTTCCAGAATAGACATACTTTGTACATTTTACTCTCATATCAACAATTCGTTGGAAGAAACATTTATAGTGAGTAGCAACAAATGATCTATTTTTCTTGTTTTCTCTTCATCACTAAGTACAGTATTTTGATGTTAAAGTTATAAGACCCAGCAACACTAGACAACCCAAAAAAAAGTTTATTGCTAAGTATTGTTGGGACAAACATTTATGGGCTTGTCATGGTGGCTTTCTGTTAGAAAAAAGTTTATGGCTAAGTACTAAAATTGGTTTTAATACTAAAATTTTTGCGTACCTGTCTTAGAAAAGCTTTGTTTGTTCCAAGCTCTGTCAGTTTATGGCTAAGTACTGAAATTAGTTTTGATGCAAAGTTTTGAGTACCTGTCTTAGAAAAAGTTATATATTTATTCCCACTATCCCATTTCCAACATTCCTAGTCTCTACTTTTTGCAACGGATTTGTTTTAAACAATGTCTAACATTTGTAACGTTTCTGCTTCAACCATTCAATCATTTCTAACGGGTCCAGTCGTTTCTACGGTTCCTGTCGTTTCTACGGCCCTAGCCTTTGTAAGGGTTTCAAATATTTCTACCCTTTGTAGCGGCTTTGTTTCAACTAACCTACCATTTCTAGTATTTCTAGTGGCATAAAGACACTCCTCAAATATGAAACGGAATCCTGCTTTGGAAACTTTGAAATCAGGACATATCTATTCTTTATAAGCATATAAGATAAACAAACTGATAGTTAGCAGGTGGTATGCTAATAAACCAGCCAATGAGAGTGCAGCTTATGACATCATGACCGGAAGGCCTGCTAAGAGGGGCCAGCGACGCCAGATTTCCATATTTCCCTAGATCTCGGAAATGCGTCATTTTAGTCATATGATTAAAGTGATGGAGCAACATTGCCATATTTCCTTAGATCTCTGAAAAATTACACTAGTTCCTTTTATCTTCTTTGTTCGTTATAAAAGCGAATACCAATAATATTATAATATTAAGACGCTGTTGAAGCAATTAAATCGATAAAAAATAGTACAACAATCAATATTATTTTAAGAATTCATTTTCAAAAAAAATATTATGATATAATATATCAGTGTTAATTTCTATGACATTTATGTTTAGAAATAATGCGTTTCAAGTAAAATTTACGGCCTGCCCGAACCTAACTACTAGACTTCAACCATTCCGAATTTGAAACTTTCCGCAACCACTAGGTCCGCAGAATGCTGCTCGTAGGGAATTTGGTAACAATTGTCCGTGTCGACTTGCTGATGACAACGATTCTTCAACAAAGTCGAAATTTTCGATAGGCAGTTGGACATCTTGTTGCTTCATATACATCTTACGATATAGCGACATCATCCTTATTGCGGATACTAATTAAATACAGCAGTCTATCGCAGTTATTTGCGCTGAGATTGTTCTTAGCATTCATATCTTTTCTATCATTTGTAACGTCCCTGTACCTGTCATTTCTAGTATTTGTAGGGGTCCCATTTCTAACATTTGTAGCGTTCCTGTACCAATCATTTCGATCATTCTTGCTTCTGTTATAACGTTTCTACTATTTGTAGCAGTTTTCTAGCATTTATAAGGTCCTGTTAGAGACATATAGGTAAAACACCTGTGAAATTTTTCAAATACTTTGTTCATTTTACTCTCATATCAACAATTCGTTGGGAGACACATACATTTTGTGTACCTAGAAAACATTTGTTTGTACTGACGCCTGTCTTAGAAAAAGTTATATGTGATAGAAGCATTTGTTTGTTGTAGCAAACGACTGATGTTTTCTTTTTGATGGCTAAATTTTTGTGCACCTAGAAAAAAGTTTCTAGCTTTTGTAGCGGCTCCAACCATTCTACCAGCCATTTCTACTGTCCCAGTCGTTTCTACGGGAAGTTTCTAGCTTTTGTAGCGACTCCAACCATTCTACCAGCCCTTTCTACTGTCCCAGTCGTTTCTACGGGCCGTTTCTAGCTTTTGTAGTGGCTCCAACCATTCTCCCAGCCATTTCTACTGACGCAGTCGTTTCTACGGGACGTTTCTAGCTTTTGTAGCGGCTCCAACCTTTCTACCAGCCGTTTCTACTGTCCCAGTCGTTTCTACGGGACGTTTCTAGCTGTTGTAGTGGGTCCAACCATTCTACCAACCGTTTCTACTGACGCAGTCGTTTCTACGGGACGTTTCTAACTTTTGTAGCGGCTCCAACCATTCTACCAACCATTTCTACTGTCCCAGTCGTTTCTACGGGATGTTTTTAGCTTTTGTAGCGGCTTCAAACATTCTACCAGCCGTTTCTACTGTCCCAGTCGTTTCTACGGTACGTTTCTAGCTTTTGTAGTGGCTCCTACCATTCTACCAGCCGTTTCTACTGTCCCAGTCGTTTCTACGGGACGTTTCTAGCTGTTGTAGTGGGTCCAACCTTTCTACCAGCCGTTTCTACTGACTCAGTCGTTTCTACGGGACGTTTCTAGCATTTGTAGCTGCTCCAACCATTCTACCAGCCGTTTCTACTGTCCCAATCGTTTCTACGGGACGTTTCTAGCTTTTGTAGCGACTTCAACCATTCTACCAACCATTTCTACTGTCCCAGTCGTTTCTACGGTACGTTTCTAGCTTTTGTAGTGGCTCCAACCATTCTACCAGCCGTTTCTACTGTCCCAGTCGTTTCTACGGGACGTTTCTAGCTGTTGTAGTGGGTCTAACCATTCTACCAGCCGTTTCTACGGGACGTTTCTAGCATTTGTAGCGGCTTCAACCATTCTACCAACCTTCCTACCATTTCTAGAATCTGTAATGTTCCCGTTTCCAACTATTTCTACCCTTCAGAATAATATTTTTTATTTAAACCAACCTGGCTGTCCATTCCCAGTATATTTCAATAATTTCTTACAAATTATTGAATTTTTATATCACATTTTCTGTTCTAAATGTGACACATTTTTTTTATCTTGTAGTTGCGGTTTAGTTTCCTTATATTTGTTAATGTCGTCGTTGAATTCTTCCGGGTCAGACAGATATATTTATAATCGGAGCTATTTATTTTCCAACGTTCTATATACACACAGTAAATTAATTGGAGAATGCTATTGCGATGGTATTTATTTTCCAACGTTCTATATACACACAGTAAATTAATTGGAGAATGCTATTGCGATGGTATTCTCAGGTATTTTGGTAAAATATTTGGTTGTGTTATGAAATAAAATATAACAGGCCATTATTAAGTATATTATGGGAGCATTACATTTGGATAGTATTAATCTCGGGTATTTTGTTTTAACGATATATTTGATGGTGATTATTTTGACAAGAAAAAATTCTTTAGCGTAAACATGATATCACAGTGTCTTTTCGTTGCGGTCATCATTTCCGTTGACGGTATTAAAGGCATACTTGAACTAGTCGCTAGATGACTTATTTCTTGGAATCTGAATATGTGGTTGGATGATGGCGGCCTTACTGTACGACCGCCCATACCTGCACGTTTCATTTGGGGTGGGAGTCGAATTAACAATGTAATAAAAAATCGCAATTATTTTATTTATCAGCATCGAACTACGTCATTTGCGTATAACCTCGACGTCCGACGAAAGTTGCCGCGCCACGGACTTGCGCCTTTTTACAGCCAACTAAATACCATATCCCCCCATCCAAATTCTAGCATCAAATTTCCAACCCGCCAACCGAACAACGCCCAAAAACACGCGCCCGCGCATCGGGCATGTACTATACCTTTTCAAATAAACATTTCTCGATTAACCGCATTAGCGCAGCTCGATGGACACCTGACTTTGTAATCAGGCAAGCCGCGTTCGATACCCGGCCAAGCTTTTTTTCTCTCTAACCATCACAACCAACAACAGATGGCGTGCACCCTGCAACCCACAATACAATGGCTTTCAATTATTAACAACAGATGGCGCGCACTTCTGCAAAACACGCAACCCACAATACAATGGCTTTCATTTATTAACAACAGATGGCGCGCACCTCTGCGACACACCCAAATGTCTTTCGCGAACCCCTACGACCACCCCCAATGTCTTCTTCTTCCTAATGTCTTCTTCTTCTTATCCAAACAACAACTACCAACAGCTCGGCAGCAGCTCCCGGCGAGAACTCGATGACTGGTTACCTTTATGCCCACTTCCGCTCCAGAACTCTCTTTGTTTAACTACTGTGGACGCATTAATAACTTTGCTGTTAGGGTATTCGTATGATTCTTCTCCAACACCTCTTTCTGCGATCGACAGCTTCACTGACCCTGTTTTAATTTATATTTTTTATGTCCAGGTAATAGCACTGTCTCCCTACTTTTTTTGGAGGCTTTTTGTTGTTTATCTAGCGATTCCGCAGCTACCATTGATTTCTTTTCAACAAGTACCTTCGTTTAACATTATTATTCTGAGCCCAGTTAATGATCCTAACTTTGGTAGTTGATATACAGGTTGGAAAATTACTACGCTCATCTAGTGTTTGCTGAAAACCTAATTTTTTACACACATTTATGAATAGGGGAATATATATCTTCCAGGCTCCCTATCAAAATGTGGCCGCTGGTAATTTTAATTAAAATTAATTTATTTTTGGGAAAATTCACTTGTTTTTTAAATAAATTATCATTCACTCCACAGCTATATATGTAAAAATTCACGGTTGCCGTTGCGCACTTGGTCATACCAGGTATAAACAGGTATGACTTTAGTTACATTTAAACGTTCATAATGTACATTTATTATTCATATATCAAATGAAAGCTATTTTTGAAGCGAAATAGATGAGCAAGGGAATGAATTGGATAACTTGAGATTTCATTTGTTTCGACACCGACACCACACACTTGAAATACCCATACCGACCCGACCAACCCGACACTATACACTGGGTCGATCTTGAAATGCCTATCCAATTCAGTTCTCTGTATAAGAAACAGGTACCAGGTAATATATTAAGAGTCTCTTCTTTCATAGAAAATCAATAATATATAGAAAATAAACTAATATACAATACCTGCACAAAATTTGCTGCTCGTTCTAATAAAAACTCTTTCTTTGCGAAACATTAAATTAGACACTTGACATACGTTAGAAGTCATAAAGAAGATCATTAAACTTGCCATTAAATTTATGTACTGACTAGCTTCATATTTACATTAATACTACTTCTGAATAATAATTAAAAGTTATTGAGTGGAAAAGCTTAACATGTAAAACTTGAAAAAGTTGTATTCATGAATTAATACTGTTGTATTTGTATTACCTTTCGTCACTATATGGCGTCACTGCTAATTGAACAAGAAAGAAGAACGACTTGGACTTGGTTAAATCACAGATCATACAGATTAAATTCCTTAATATCGTACTGTAGACTATATACTTCCTATAAATATACTTCTGGAGGTAACGCACTAATTTTTCCACAGTTGTTTTGGCGTTATCAGAATATGAAAAAATATAAACAGAATAAAAATCAGCAAGAATTATTTTCAAAAATGTCGAAAAGTGGTTTCACATTCAACAGGAATGATATAACCAACCTAATCTATATGTACGTAAAAACCGAGTAACACAACAGGAAAGTTACATGAAACTTACCGAACAGTTAAAAGAAGTATGTAATGTAATAATATTTACATAACGGTGGATAAAGTAAAGAAAAAGATTGCAAATTTAAGAACCCGTTCTTCCATGAATATAATAAAATAAAGAAAACTACAAGTGTTACTGGAGGAGATTCTGTCTACGTACCTACATGTTGGTGTTACAAAATTCTAGTGTTTTTAGCTACTAGTAATCCTGTCTGTGAAGGGCAAACAAATTTTGAATGTATGGAGGATGTGTCAACATCACAAGAACAAGATGTAACCGAAAACCTAGTTGAAGGAACTATTGATTAACTTAATAGTGTGGAGATTAACATTAACGATAGCAGACCAGGTTCTTACTGGACAGTCCTCTACAACCTCACGAAAAAGAGGTGAAGATTATTTGGGAATAATAGAAAAAGCGAAAAAGTGCAATTAAAGAGAAAAAATAATCTTATTTATGATGTACTAGAAAGGGAAATGGAATAAACAACATTTCAATTTTTAATATTGTTTTATTTACATATTTTATTGTAATTTACATATGTTCTTGCCAGGGCACAGTTCCTTCATTATTAAAGTAATTCATGAATTAATTTCTAATTTCTCTAAATATTGAAGAAGAGTATCTTGACGTCAAAGTCCATATTTAAAAGTTATTTCACTACATTCTCTTGCACTGTTTGCACCAGATATCTTGTGCAAAAAGTGTGTAAAATGCAACAGGCACTGTAATTTTTCTGCACTTAAATTTATTTTATTTAACAGGACCATAAATCTATAATTAAAAATTCTTTGTTCATGGGTCATATTTCTTAGTGAAAATATAATATGTCATTAATAATAAATTTTAGGTATCATTTTCAATTGACATAAAATTAGTAAAACTCATTTTAATATTACATAGAATAAGAACTTAAAATTTTTTAAATTGTTGTTACTGGCCGCAAATAAGGGTCCATGGCTGTTAAAGATGCTAAGTATATATTAAAGGTGGAGTGAAAGAGAGTTAGCGCCCAACATCACTCGTCAGACAATGATAGTGATTGCCAAGTTATACAACTTTTTAAAACCATTGAATTTGTGTTAAAAGTAAACGTTCTCAACCATCGGTGCAATCAGTACTAGGAACGACTTAATAAATAAATACTAAAAAAATAAAAGATTTGTATAATTTTATTAAATATTACAACTAAAAATTAATATTTATGATAAATAAGACCTCGTTTACTTATGTAAAAAAAATTATTATTCAAGTATTGTTTGAAAAATTGTTTTTTTTTTGAATATTCAATCGTGTTACAAATTACAAATTCCAGCTATTTAGTAATAAAAATATTACCTTATATTTTCGTGCCTTTCATTCAACATCTGATCCATTTTAACCCATAAATTTTATAGGTTAGTTTTTTTGGCTCATCCAAATGTGCTTACTAGTAAACAGCTTATGACAAAATACTTTGTTCATGAACATCGTATGGGAGACTTGGAACTTGTGTAAATTATCATAAATACGGTGTTACAGCTAAATGACCTATTTACATTCAACATCATTGTTCTTATTATATTTGATACAACTAAATGAAAATATTTAGTCCAACTAAAAAAATTTTAATATATAAATTTGTTTTTTTATATATTTTTTATATAGAACTCAATAATTTTTGGTAATGTAACAAACAGTAAACAGAGTAGTAGTATTTATTTCTATATAATTATAGTTAGTTCAATGATTTTATTGTTGGTTTCAAATACGGTTCAAAAAGGTCCGACTACCTGCTTCATTCTACCTGTATGAGAAATGTAATACCTTAGGAAAAAAACACAAAAATTACCATTTATATTATTATTATTTATATGGTAAACTAAATTATTTTTAAGTTCACTGAAAAATTTTGTTTACAGTTTGAGTTTTTCAAAAATCTTCAAATTCTTCTTTTTGCTGTACAACTGCATTTTTTGGTCACTCCGTATGATATCTAAAATCATCCCTAGATTCAACTGTTGATAAAATGTCGTATATATATATATATATATATATATATATATATATATATATATATATATATATATGACGAAACAATACCATTAACGAACACTTTTGAAATGGTGCAATGATCAAAGTCAAGTAAGTACATTACACTTTTTACCACACAGAAAACACTTTTTCTTTTTTCAATTTAGTTGTGTATTACGAGCTCCAAAAAAGCCTGGTTAGAATAATATTGTCGCTGCTATTCAGATGAGAACTTATTAAATATTTACCACTTTAACAGCCAGCAAGCTTTATTTGCGGCCAGATTTGCTTAGGCGTACATCATCACACACAGAAAAAAAATAGCTTTCATTTCATATATAAATAATAAATGTACATTATGTGTCTATACTATTATAAAATTTTACAGGGTGTTCTAAATATATATATACAGGGTGTTCCTAAATTGGAGGTACAAACGAAAAGGGGAGATTCCTTGAATTGTTTTAGGAAGAAAAAGTCCCATAAACATGGGTCCGCAAACGTTTCGTTTTCAAGATACAGAGTGTTAAAGTTTGAATTTTTTTCAATTTTTTTTCTCATAGTATCTGCACTTCACAAGATATTCAAATGAAATTTGGCATAGATATTACAATTAAGAGTTTACACCTTGTGACATGCCAATTTTGATTGCAAATCTACAGGGTGATATTTTTTCGGGAACACTGTCCACTGTTGTCCTTCAGAACTTTTTTTTGGTGAGCCACTGGTTCCTTCAAAAATTGTAAAGAAAAGCTTCGTTGTTATACCAAACTTTATGTTCTCTTGTCGTGTTGTCGTATCTACTACCAGTTTCAAGAAAAAAATTTTGAATGATTCTCTTGAAATCCTCAGAAAATTCCGAATTGTCATAGAAATCTAGTTACCTACCTAGTAGGCTGTGGTGAATGAATTTATTGTTAGTTTTGACACATCAAATTAAACTCCTGTGTTTTGAAAATTAAAGATGGTTGCATTTTAATATCAAAACATGCCGAAGTTTACGGATTCCGAAATGGCTGACACGCATTTCATGTATGATCTTGCAAATGGTAATTCAAGAGAAGCTAAGCGTCTTTACATGGAACGCTATCCCAATGGAGTGATGCCTGGTCATCGGATGTTCTCTAATATTCACAGGCGTCTTTCAGAAACTGGATCTATTTCTGCGAAAAATATTAATGCAGGTAGACCACGAAGTGTGAGAACACCACGACTCGAAGAGGCAGTGCTGAACGAAATAGAAGAACATCCAGGAACCAGTACAAGAAAAATTAGTGTTACCTTAAATACAAGTCATCAAGTTGTTTGGCGGATCTTGTGGGATTCTTTGCTCTATCCTTATCACATTCAGAGGGTGGAGGCGCTCTTGCCTCGAGATTGTCATCCAAGAATTATTTTTTGTCAGTGGTACCTCAACAGACTATTGAACAATCCTCATTTTGATTGCCAAATCCTATTCACTGATGAAGCCTGTTTCTCAAGGACTTCAATCATAAATTTTCATAATGAACACATATGGCCTGAGGAGAATCCACATGAAATTGCAGAAGCTTATTTTCAAGAGGAAGTTTCATTAAATGTGTGGGGTGGTAATATTGGCGATTATTTGATTGGTCCTTTCTTCTTGCCAGGGCGACTTACTGGTCAATCATACAGACATTTTTTAGAGAACGATTTGCCCTTGTTATTGGATGATATACCTCTTATGATGCGACGTGAAATGTGGTTCATGCACGACGGTGCTCCTGCTCATTTTTCACTTCTGGCTAGGGAGTATTTGAACGAAAATTATGTAAACAGGTGGATTGGACGAGCTGGACATCAGCCATGGCCCGCCAGATCCCCAGATTTAAATAGTTTATATTTTTTCTTATGGGGCCATCTGAAATCTCTAGTGTACATAACGCCAGTGAATACCGTAGACGAACTGAGAAATCGTATAATAGGCGCGTTTGATACAATTAGGAATACTCCAGGAGTGTTTGAAAGAGTTCGATCGTCTATGAGAAGAAGAACAGAAGCTTGTATAAGGGTTGGGGGGAGGACATTTTCAACAATTGCTGTAGTTTAGTTCCTTTGTTGTTATTTAGTTTTTTTATTATGATTAATTTTTGAGTTGTATGTTTCTTGCAGTAATACATTTTTTTAATTTTTTTTAAGAATCATTGCTAGTTTAATAATCAAAAATTTTTTCTCGAAATCAGTAGTAGATACGACAAAACTACAAGAGAACATAAAGTTTGCTATAACAATAAAGCTTTTCTTTACGATTTTTGAAAGTACCAGTGGCTCACCAAAAAAAAGTTCTGAGGGACAACAGTGGACAGTGTTCCCGAAAAAATATCACCCTGTAGATTTGCAATCGAAATTGGCATGTCACAAGGTGTAAACTCTTAATTGTAATATCTATGCCAAATTTCATTTGAATATCTTGTGAAGTGCAGATACTATGAGAAAAAAAATTGAAAAAAATTCAAACTTTAACACTCTGTATCTTGAAAACGAAACGTTTGCAGACCCATGTTTATGGGACTTTTTCTTCCTAAAACTATTCAAGGAATCTCCCCTTTTCGTTTGTACCTCCAATTTAGGAACACCCTGTATATATATATTTAGGAAACTTAGTGCGGAGTAGAATGACATAGATTTAAAAAAAACTGAAAAAAGTTATATTAGATGTACCATAAGCAGCTGCATATATGCAATATGGTTGAAATAAGGGGGAGTGGAATTAGCTATATCGGGTGGTTCAAAAAAGTTATATTGAGTGGGCCATAAATAATTGCATATACCAGGTGGTTCATAAACGGGTGGAGTAGAATTATATATTTATATAGGGTGGATAACAAAATATTTATACAGGGTTAGATTTTTCTTATGTAAGCAGTTAGCATCTTTAAATTATCTTCTTGAGTTATTATAGTTATGAAATGGGTTGAAAAAATATGAGAAGAAATATGAGATCGACTGGAATTATAGTTTATAGAGTGGATAAAAAAATATTTTATATCCACAAGTAGTTGCATATATAGGATGGTTGAAATATGTAGCGGAGTATAATTACAGCTATACAGGTGGGTTTAAAAATATAGGGTGGAGTAGAAATTTAAGGATACTGGGTGGTACAAAAATGTAATATTGGGTGGCAAATAAGTAGATGCATATACAAGGTTGTTGAAATATAGGGTCGAGTAAAATTATAATTACATAGGGTGGGTAATAAATGGTATACAAATTTTGTTATATAGCAGGTGCATATATGGAGTACCTGAAATATGGGACGCAGTAAAGTTATAGTTACAGAGTCTGATTCAAAAAAGGTTAGAAAAAGTTGCAAATGAAGGGTGCTTTAAATGAAGTATGGACAGAAATTATACTTTATAATGTGGTTAAAAAATATGAGGAAAAATTGTATAGGATAGTTAAAATATAGGGTAGAGAAATGTTATAATTAAGTATTTAAAAAATGTTATATTGGTTGACCAATAAGCAGCAGCGTGTACAGGGTAGTGATAATACATACAAGGTGATTCAAAAAACTGTTGAACAAAATTGTTATATAGATTGCCCCATAAGCATTTGTAGTTTTGGTGAAATATATTGGGCATTCATGGATCTATAGTTATACACAGAGTTACAAAAAATGTAATACTGGGTGGCCGATCATTAATTGCATATAGAAGGTGGTTGAAATAGAGGGTGGAGCAGAATTATAGCTAAACAGGTTGGATAAAAGTTTTTTGTAGGATATATGCAGTATGTATATGCAATATCTGGAACGTGGGTCGAAATAAAATTAGAGTTATACAGTGTGATTAAAACAGTGTTAAAAAAAGTTGCACATACGGGTGGTTGAAATATAAGGTGGAGACAAATTATACTTTCCAGAATGGTTAAAAAATGGTTATATAGGAGTCCATAAGCAGTTGCGTAGATAAGATAGTGAGTGGAGCAGAGTTATAGTTAAGTGTTTAAAAAATGTTATATTTGGTGCCACGTAAGCGGATGAACATACATACAAGTATTTTGTAGAGTAAAATTATGGTTATACAGGATGGTTAAAAAAAAAGTTATAATTTTTAACGGATACAGCAGTATATACGAGATGGTTTTAATGTAGATGGAAGTAGAGTTAAAAAAATGATTAAAATTGTAATATAGGGTGGCCAGAAAGCAGTTGCAGTTTTGGTGAGTGTTTAAATAAAGATGTTTTTACATTTGTGCCACACCAAGAGTTCCACAGGCATTTTCATTAGGGTGGATCAAAAAGTTAAAAAAAAAACAATATATAGGGCATGAACAGTTGCATCCTACTATATGGAATCCCTGAAACATGGGGCGAAGCAAGATTATAGTTTTAGAGTGTGATTAACACAATGTTAGAAACAGTTGCATATAAAGGGTAATTAAAATATAGTGTGGCGAGAAATTGTTGTTTACAAGGTGGCTCAAAAAATGTCAGAGATAATTGTTATATAGCGTAGACTATAAGCAGTTGCGTAGCAGAAATATAGGGTGGAGTAGAGTTGTAAGCAGGTGTTAAAAAAAGTTATATTGGGTGACAAGTAACAGAAGCATATACAGGATGGTTGCACTATAGGGTGACGTAGAGTTAAAGTTATACAAGGTGATTCAAAAAAAAAGTTATATAGGGTGGGCCATAAGTACTTGCAGTTTGGGTGTAATATATTCGGGATTAGTAGATTTATTGTTAAGTAGGGTGTTTCAAACAATTTGGAAAAATTGTTATATAGGATAACCCATATGTTTCATTAGTTATTTCTTTTTGCAAAGACTTGTAAAATTCCGTACGCGGGTGAAACCGCGGGTAACGGCTAGTGTATAAATATAAGTAAAGTCATACCTGTTTATACCTGGCTACGAAGAGATGCGGCCAAGTGCACAACTGCCAGCGTGATTTTTTCTAAGTCTTTACATATATAGCTGTGGAGTGGATCATATTTTATTAAAAAAACAAGTGAATGAGTGAATTTTCTCAAAAATAAATTAATTATACTTTAATTAAAAATACTAGCTGTAAAATTTTTAACAGACCCTGGTAGATATATATTCTCCTATTTATAAATGTATGAAAAAATTAGGTTTTTTGCAAATACTAGATGAACGTAGACTATAAGGTTACTGCTTCCCATTTATAGTCTACACAAGATTTCTCAAGTCTCGAGTGATGGCTAACAGGACGGTATCATATGGGTACCAGAGGTTAGAGATCATTACGCCGCCAACTGCAGTTCCACCTTTCCTTCCGTATGTCACTCCTCTCATAATATATACCCCATACATGTTAAGTAGAATTAGCAATAGGATACATGCCTAATGGTTTCCTTTTTCTATTGTGCGGGAATTAGATTGTTAATTCTCTTTTCTTAAGCCTGCTTTATTGCTTACTTATAGATTCTGAATTAAAATGGTCTGGGATTCCCATTGGCGAAGATTTTTTTGTTTTCCGGTTCCACGGCTGCGAACAAATCTGCCTGCTCAGGCGGGATTTGCTATTATAGGTATATTTTATTCTTTTCGTTTATTATGGAGAGCATTATTTTACTGGCATGTGAAATTAAAAATATAAGGCGCCCTTCTTATGTTTAGGCATAAATATACATGCCACCCAATCCTTTTCCATTTTTTTGTGGATAATATTTTTTGCAAACTGCGTTAACTATATCTACAACCTCTTTCTCGTTGCTTTGTCTGCCGAGATGCCGTCGCAGCCTGGGGCCCGCTCAGTTCTATCGCTGGTGTTTCCATAATGAAACCTTCTTTATGACCCATTATCTTGACGACAATTGGAGGTTTATTTGCTATAGTAATTAGATTAGAACTTTGGTCTTATCTCGGCAAGTTGCGCTTTATTGCCGATGTTTTGCAAATAATATTTTTATCTCTTCTACATGAATTTCTTTACTAAGTTATGAGTATTTAAATTTTGTGTCCTTCGAGTTTAAGAGAAGAATATACGTCTTCTACTGAGTATTTCAAATGTCTCATCGATATCTAATGTTTACGCTTTTCCGAACGGTGGTTTAACGCTGTCTCTCTGATAGCGATGGTTATATCTTTTGTTTCTAGCCAGATGGTCTCAAGTGTTTGGTTATCTATATTTATAGATGGATGAACGTCAACTACTTTATTCAGTTTCACCTGTTTCCATTCGCAATTGCGAGCTTTGTTGTTACTATGCACTAGCATGGTTTATGTAAATACGAGAAATTTTACTATTAGTAACCGGTAATAACCGTTGCAATCTGCGCTCAGCGTTCCTTATTGATGTTCTCCAATGCCTCTGTATTAGAATGTAATCTATTTGGTTTTTGTATTTCCCCTTTGGGGATTGCCCAATGTTCAGAATATTGTGTTGGTTGTAGTGACATTGTAGTGAATGCAAAAATTAAGCAGTCGTTCACCCCTATCATGTCTTTGGACTATGCCGTACCTAGCAACAATATTTCTAATGTTAATGTTACTTTTGCGTTGCCTATTTTGGTACTGAAGTCCCTGTTGTTTGTCTAAGTACTTTCATATTTTGGGGGATTGACTAGTTTGCGCATATACTTAAAATAAACATCGCGCAATTATGGTCACAATCCTGTCATTGACTTATTCAACATGTTTTCGTTACCGGAGAATATTATTGTGTTACCAGTAAAGGTGTTAATGATACCGTTTCCTCTCTAATGGGATAAGCCTGCATGTTATATATCTTTCCATATGTTTTCCCTGTTTGGAGCAGTCCCCTGACATTCCAAAATGCCTACGTTGGTTTTTGTCTTTCTAGTTATTCCGTTGTATTTGAAAGTCATTTCGCGGTCAAACGACTACATTATTGTGTTATTGTCGCACCGACTGGAAAAAAGTTGTTGACTTCGAACGGAGTTGTTACAATTGGTAAATATTTAACAGCAAATTTGTATAATCCCGCAAACCACGGTATAAATGAACCTCAGCTAGCGTTGTATTAGGAGACGACGAAGCCAGTAGTGGATCCAGCTGGGATACGCTTCCTTCCTCTTAAAGCATTGTAAAAATGGAAAACAAATAACAGTTGATAACAGACGGTAGGTAGTCCAATAATTCAAGAGAGTTAAATTCTAAGATATTATACAATAGATAGTAAAACAATAACTTAATAAATGAGCTCGTTTAGTAGAGCAATAAATCTTGGCCAACTATTTTGTTATCACAATTAAGCCCCCCACCTCAAAAAATCCTAGATCTATCTCTACTGTCTGTACTTTATGTTACTTTTTACCCACTAAACTTTTTCGAATAAAATATCGATATTAACGACGGTACATCGATGATTTGCACATGTTAACATTAATGGAAAACTACATGTATTATTACTTATATTTATTTGCAAATTATTTTCTGACATGACTTTCTCTTATTTTAGGTAATGGCCAAGACCTTAATTGTGTGGTGTCAAGTTTGACACAAATTTTATTAGACCCATTTTTCAGAAAAAAGAATGGATTCCAATCTCTTATTCAAAAAGATTGGGTATCTTTAGGTCATCCATTTGCCAATAGACTTGGTCACATATTAAATAAAGATATTGAAACATGTCCTGTGTTTCTACTGTTTTTGGATTGTGTATGGCAATTATTACAACAATTTCCATCTGCATTTGAAATTAGTGATGTTTATTTAACAACATTGTGGGATTCAGCACATATTTCAGTATTTGATACGTTTTTATTTAATTGTCATCATCAAAGATTTATGGCACAAAGTGTAAGTAGAAAATGTATTAATTAATTTACCTTCTTTGTATTTGTGAGCATATTTATTAATTTATTTTCTATTAAATAATCCTGATTTATAATTTACTCTATTCAACAAGCAGAACCGAAACAAATATTTAATAGAAATCTATTGAATTGAGTGTGTGAAGGGACATATTTAATAGAAAACTAATTTTAATATCTCGAAAAATTATTATTGAAATTATCGCCAAAAGATATTAAGTTTTTTGTGTGTTCTAAAACAACTGATTTACCCCAGAAAATAAATCTTGTCTGTTTCCAGACAAAATTCCCAATAACTGTTTCACTTTAAAATCACGAATTTTGACTATACTATTACCGCGATGATGCACGTCTTCGGTATCTACTCAACTCCACTGCTGCTGTATGGCGGAATATAAGTTCAATCGCATTCGCTCTCGAATATTCCCGTAGCCATCTTAAAGTTCTAATGTATACCATTATTTCCAAGAAACCAAAAATGTTTACTGGTATTTGTTTCAAGTGGATGGTTATTGTTATAGAAGATTAACTTTTAGAATGATTCCTTTTTAGCAGCCTAACGATTAAACTTTGTAACATTGCTCCTTTCTTTAATTCTGATCATCCCGATTGGAATCATCCTGTCCATTGTAAGTAGCCACTCGATCCTAATGGACCACCTTCATCTTGGCCCTCGGAACAACGTCGTTCTTCTTACCTATTTCGTATGGCCCAGTTCAAGCTGGGTGAGTTTTTGGAGACTTTCCTTCTTGTTAAAAACCGACTGAATTTGCCTTAAGCTCGTAACTCTGTCGCTGATCGCCAACATCTGCTACCGGGCTAATTCGCGTGTGCCCATCATGCTTAAGATGAATCTGAATTGAAAAATAAACAATTTTATTTATTTAAGTAATTTAAGAAAAACAACAAAATATTTTCTAGTATTAATTATTATCAATTTATATCAGCACTTGTTTGTTATACAAATAATAAAATATATATCATAACCTTAATAACAAAATTTAATAGACAATACAATTAAGCTTTGTGTAAATGTAAACAGATTAAAACGAAGGAACCATCTATTTTACAGAAAAACTAATCTGGCAACTGATTTTCTCTGAACGACTTCATAAAATACAGAAAATTGGGCTGATTCGAGCAACTATTCTACGTTCCAACGGTTTCTATTCTATTTTTCCTATGGCTTAATGGTTATACTGCAAAAAAAATTGGTCAAGTGCGAGTTGGACTCGCATACTATGGGTTCCGTACCACCTTCAAGATTCGAATATTCTAGTTTCAGACAAGCAGAGAATTGGTGCATTTTCTTACATTTACCCTAATATTTTTTAAAGGATATAAAAAATATACACTTTCATTTTCCCCACAGAGACTTTTTATTTTATCTGCTTCATGAGTCGCTTGATTTTTCTAAAAGTATTTAATTTTCTAATTTGGCCCCCAAAATTAACATTAGATTTTTATTTTACTAGTAAACCTTCAGGAAAGCCTTTTATAATCTACTGCCTGAATTTTGAGCCTCTGTAGATTGGAAGATAAAGGGGAAAATAGGTCAAGTTTTAAATAATAAATTATTAAATCTGTTAGACAAATTATTTAAAAATACAAATAGAATTATTTTTCAAAATTTTAGATAGTGTAGTTTCTAAAGTGGGAATTAAGTCGATGTTTAATTTTTGTTAATATTTTTTAAACAAATGAATTAAAGTATTATATATTTGTAATTCACATAATGAGCCTGTTATTTGATATATGATGCGTTTGAAAGTTGAATTTTTATTTTCCAATTAATTCTATAATTTGTCCCTAAAATTACTTTGGGGGTTTTCTACTAATTTTTATTATAAATTTCAAGTGAGCCCCAGTACCCTTAATTATTTTCAAAATTTAAGGTAGTATGAGAATTTTTTATATTTTTTTGTTAATAACTTGTAAACAATTAATTTTAAAAATATGAATATATTTGTATTCCTCAAAATGAGTATTGATGTATTGCATGATGCGTTACAAAAATATTTTTTCATTTTCCGTTTAATTCTATAATTTGGCTCCAGTATTAATATTAGGGGTTTCTTCATATTTTCCCTGTAAACAAAAAAAATATGGCTTATAGTTTAGGGAATAAAGGGAATGGGTAATTTTTTTAAATATTTTTGTTAATATATTTTAAAATAATCATTTTAAAAATATGAACAAAATATATTTGTATTCGTCATAATGAGCCCAAAAGTCAACCTCTTCCGTCTAGTAGTTTAGAAGAAAATTGCTGTGATGTGAGGCAGAAATCCGGAGTGATATTATAAGGGTATCCGTATATTGTATATATGGAACCCTAAAAATGCCCATTGTTAGAAAATAGATTAGGTTTCTATGCGTATTAAAAGATAATTATTTAAACTAATATTTTACATAATTTAACGTCGCTTTCGCCTTTGGATACTGAAATGAGGAGAGTCTAGATCTACCTTACTTTCTAACGCTTATTCATAATGATCCGGTCATCCTGGGGAAGTAATATGGACCTTTAAAAAAGAACTACTAGGGTTACAATATATATTTTTAGAACCTAGATTGTGTATGAAAAGAACTGGCCTTTCAGTTAATAAGACTGTTAACCATAAAATTGAAAAAAGTTTAAACAATTAATTTTTTGTATTTTCGAGTTTTAAGTTCTATTATCCAAACAATAAATTAGGAAGTTGACCGTAATATAGCTCATTTTGTAGGTTATTCCTTTCACTACAACATTGCCCATAGTAGCAAACAAGATTTCACGGGTAGATTTTGTTAACAAAAAAAACGCATCGCAAAAAATATTGAATTTTATTCGAATTAGTCATGTTTTATCTTCAAAACACGTTGGTGTTGATTTTGTTCTACTATTAATTCAGTTTTTTTAAAGTAGTAATAATACTTGTACTTATGAAAACTTAACCACATTTTTTTCCACTCATTTTTCATAAAATTCTAATTATATTTTTTAGGGGTCTGGTTCCAATCAACCCGGTTTAGTCCTTAGAAGTGTTTGGGATTGGAGAGAGCAATTCTCTGAAAATGATATAAATTTTTTCTACAATCCTTTATATGATGATAGTTGTAATGGATTTCTTAAGCCAAATACAGGCCTATCGAACCTCGACGTTTGGACACAGTGCTATTTCAGATGGTTACCTGATTTGGAAATAAGGAATGGCGGTAAACCGCAAATTGATTTGTTTTGTAAATTTCTAGTTGCTGAAATTCTTCAGAAACGAGGTGATACTACTGGTAAATTTAGCAGGATTAAGGAAGAATATGCTGAACTTTTGAAAAAAGTTAATAGTTTCTTTCCATTTAGCCATAATTCTGCATTTGTCTCTAGTGATCCAATTAATAATTTGATACTTACAGGCGATATGATGGATTCACAATCTATTCTTAACTTTAATAATGATTGAAACTGTATTTAGAATACAGATAATCATTCTAAATAGAAATAATTGCCATACCAAGAATTCTTCCTTTCAAAATACATCAACTTTTTAATACCAAATTATAGCATGTTACCTTTAAATATTACTGATTAATTACTTTGTTTAAGAAATGAATATATTATAGGTTGGCAACACGCTTTCAAATTTCATTTATTATTAATTTGGTTTATATTTAAAATTTAAAAACATATTATGTATTCAATTATTATTATAATTGTTATAATTTACCTTAACGGTTACTTCATCGGATTATTGTAATAATCTGAATTTAATAGCAATATTTGAACATCACTTGCAAGATTTGGAAAAAATCTAAAGCATGGACGTCAAATGTATGGATGTTATTATTAGTTGCCATTAATGATCAAATTATGCTGAAAACTTTACCAAACACATTACAAAGATGTTATATATAGATATTAAATTCAATACATTGGGATTTGAGTTTAAACTGATTATATTGTGAAGGCTGTGTTTACTAACATCCGTATTTCTGTTTGTTTACTGTTTGTAGTATAGTACATTAGATAATAAAAAAATAACAAACTTTAACACCACTGATGAAACGCAAGCAATAAGAATGTATATGTTATTTTCTTTTCCTATAATGTATTAAATTTAAAAAACAGCTAATGAGCGGTTTTCAGAAGTAAAGAAAAATTTTTCCTTAATGGTATTCAGATTACATTTATTTTGTAGCGTTTTTTTATAAAATGATTTGGTGTTTTCGCTATCAGTAGACTGTTCTCAAACTATATTGTTTATCAGCTTGGTCAAATTTACAGCACCTTTGATACAAATACGAATTTTAAACAGGTTTCAAAAGCATTGAAACTAATTAGTAAGTCTTTTGAATGTTATGAATCTCTTGTGATACTCATCATGAATAAATAATACATACTAACGTATTGAGCTGAGTGTTCTCAAACTATATTGCTTTATTCTCAGCCATTAATGTGTATCATGCAATAATTCATTTATAAACTTTTTCAATTGTTTTGCCGAAAGATAGTTGTAGCATTATTGGTATGTATTGTTTTCTTTTTTTGAAATAACACCACATTTCCTGGACGTTTCAGGGTCTGATTTAGACCCTGAACATAGAAAAATCCATACGTTCTCAAGTTTACACCTTTTATTTGCGTCAGTATTATTTCCAACAGTGCTGTTGTTACTCATATATACTCTGCAAGAATGTTTGAAGGTATCAGGGGAGTTCTTTCTTCATTGACAAATTGCGGTACATCAAAATATAGAGGTTTCGAAAAAAGGTTTAGAAATAATTGTAATATCAATATTATTTAACACACACACATAGTCAATATATGAAAGATTAGGAGACATCTTGTTGAAGGCTGATTGTGATTTTATCATGTTGCCTGTGATAAAAACCATAAGCACGATACTTTCATACTAGCATTCCCTCCCTCCCCTCCATTCAGGCAACATGACAGTGCACAGGAAAATGTGGATCACACCTTACACCTCACCTGTCTATCATCATACCCAAACAAAATTTGCTAAAGAATATTATAGTCAACATAAGATAAGGACAATATGAAATCACCTCAAAACTTATCCGACGTTAAGCTATTTATCTCTTAATAGGTTTTGAATGTTCCATGAAGCATTACTTAGCAATTTCCCTAAAAATTCTAAAGCGATACTGAATTTTTTTTTTGACAAATTTGACAGTGACAATTTGACATGTAGTGTTAGGCAGTTGCAAGAACACCAAAATCTTAATAAGAGAAGATAATGCTAAAAGACGAAACATAAGAATTTACTTGCATTGTAACTCATAATAATGAAGTTGATGCATCTTCTCTAGAGATGATAATACCTGGCCTTAAATAATATTGTTTATTGTTTAACGAGACAAACAAAAGTCGAAATATTAAAAGGTGGTAAAATTGTCACTATCAAATTTATTTGATAAATTTGGAGAGCAAACAAAAGTATATGATCAGCATTATACTGAAAGTTGTTGACAACCACTCCGGATTTTGAGCGTCAGTGTCAAATCATGTACAAGTCGAATTAATTGATAACGACTCCATACTCCGCATCAGAGAAGTATATGCAGGAGACATATTGGTACACATGAAGACTGTCTGACCAAATTGAAGATAACCCTGTCTCTCAGAACACGACGGGAAGATTCTATATAAAAACCTACCAGTAATCTGAACATTAGTACGCTGCTCTGGCTTCCATCGTCTTGAATCTGGTTGATCTCATAACGTTTCGATAGCCTCTGAATCTGCTATCGTCATCAGGTGAATAAACCATACTACACTTTGATATCATTTACATTATTCACATACATATATATATATATATATATATATATATATATATATATATACATAAAACAGTGAAGGGAAAATCACAATGAACAAAGATGATAATTAAATTCTTCCTCAACAATAATTTCTAAATTATCCACATGATTCGCGAGCGATTGCAACAATGCCTATAATTTTCTTTATATGGTATTTTAAATTACTGAAGAATACGCTAAATTACAAACATTGCACTATAGTTACCAAATCAACTCTGCTCAAGGTTTGCAGATGCATGGAAGTTTAGCTGCTTGCTGCATTATTAATGCCCAGTTATAACAGACCAGAACCATCGCCAGTCAGTCATTTTTAAATGTATTATTACAAATACGCACTCAAGGATATAATTACAACTTATTTTTAAATGTTTATCAACAAAATAATTTTGAAAATTATTAGCATGTGTAAATTACACACTATGTTTTCATAGATAAATATAACTCATTGTGATTTAAAGCACTGGTGAATGATACACAATTAATTCAAAACTTCATGTTTTACTTGATTGGATAAATTAGTATTGCATAAGATAAATTACTTTAAAGCCTATTTAAAATCAGCACGCACTTGATTTACAATTTTCCTGTAACCATTTTTTAATTAAAATTCGTGGATTATATCTCGAAATCATTTTTTGGAACATTCTTAGCCCTGCTTAAATTGCTTAGACTCCATGATAATTCTTGGAGGCATTACTTCATGATTTGCTCGGTAGTCAGCAACTTCAGAAATAATATGTTTTACTATGAATTTGATTATTTTTTAATGTTGCCAGGAAGCAACAATTATAGGTTTATAGTTTATTCGTTGCTTACCTGAATTAGTTTAGTGAAATTTAGGTTTTCTATTTTTATTTATCTACTCAGAACTCATTTTTAGTTTTGCGAGGGAATGCTAGAATTGATTTACTTTAGCCATTCATTATCCTTCATATTCACATTAAATACTTCTATGTCATAATGTTCGTTACTGCAATTAAACGAAGTTGCATTAAATTTCTCCAATGCAATGATTACACATAGTATCAGTCACTCTGTTTGGTGCGCATAGTAAACTCAAGTTATTGCATTGACCAAAAATAAACAGATTTATTGTTTTACTGGAAGACATAATTGCCGAATGATACAAACTCTTATTTTATTGTTTTTATCAGTGGTGACAATTTTATAAGTTTAGCATTTTTACTAAATTGGGGGGTTGAACCTCGACAGTGTATATTAACGTTCGATGTTCTAGATGTTTCAGGCATTTTAAATACAGTTAACTTTCACATAATAAACAATGTACAATTTATTTAGCTCTTATGTTAACTATTAACAAACCAAAAAAGTTTATTTATGTTTTATTTATGTTTAATACATATTTTCTTTGAGAAATAGTTTTATTTGTGCTTTTTAGGGATCAATCCATGTTGTGTCATTAAATCTTATAATAGTGAAATGTAGTTAATCAAACTAAATATTAAAAAGAAATTGAAATATTAAAGTAGTAAAGTATGTAACCAATCGACAAATGTCATTTTAACCATCCCGCAGTTATTTAACTAGACGCGGAGATAACTCAATTCGCCTTCTAATTTCTTCGTTTTATTGATATTTGGTTCATCTGTTCTGCCCACCGTATTCTCCAATTATGCTCAGTTATTTAAGAAACGAAACTTGCTTACTAATAACCAGACTTAATTTCCCATGTAGCAAAAGTTACTACCCCTTGCTTCATGTATTTTCACAAATAAGTAGTTCAAATCAGCACGAGCCAGACAGTATTTTTTTCATTTGGTAATTTCCAGATCCCCTACATTAAAAAAATGTAAAACCGTTTAACTTCATCATTTATGAGCGAAAGTTATATGGCTACAACTGCTTTTAAAAATAAATTATTTTGGGATTTAATAATATATTTGATGTGTTTTGAGATTTTTAATTGATATTTGGTTTTCCCGTTTTCCATTTTAGTTCTTTTGACATGTGTTATCATTGCCATTTTTGACATTGTTAACATTTATTTCCACGATATTTTGACATTTGACAGTTTTGATATCTTTGACGTTTCCGATGTTTCTGACGCTTTTAACATTTTTGTTATTTTTGACATTGTTGACGTGTTTTAGACATTTGACATTTTTGAGAGTTTTGACATTTCTGACGTTTTTAACATTTTGACGTTATCATCATTTTTTGTTCCCTAAAAATTACTTAACCCCATCACCGTATTCAATAATAGAATTTTTGCAAAATATCACATCAATTCTCTATTAATTTAAGGAATTAATATTATAATTCTTACATATCTGTTTATTTTCGGTTACCGAAAAATGGTAATTTTTTTAAAAAATATCCCACTTACCCCTATCGGAAAACTGAATTTTCACAAAATGATAAAATCCGCTTCTATTTATTTTAGAAAACTATATATCGATCAAGATTCACACTCGTATTAATTTCTATTTCCAAGATATTGAATTCTTCATAAAAAAATAGTGACCCTCATTCCCCCATTTAATATTTTAATTTTCGAAAAACGATAAAACTACTTATTTTAGAATACTATATCTATCAAGACTACACCCGTGCATTATTTGCTACTTCGAACTGTTAATTCTTTTGATTATATTACTTTAGGTTCCCGAAAATAAATTTTCAAACAAACATTTTCCCATCCGTCCGCCGAGGTAATTGATTTTTTGCAATATGATTAAACGCGTTTCTATTTATTTGAGAGTAGAGTATAGAGAGTAGGGTATATTCACCAATTTTCACATTTTGTTTCCAAGATATTAAATTAAAGTAATAACAATAGACCCACTGCCCCCATTTAATATTTAGATTTTTGCAAAATGATGATTCACGAACTATTTGACTTTAAAAAATAATCAACCTGTTAATTCTCATGGCTCTATTACCTTAGGTTCGTTCATGAAAATATATTTTTTTTCTTTCAAAAAACAGTTCCCCACCGGTCCCCGATGAGATAATTGAATTTTCGCAAAATGATTAAATTATTTGGGGAGAAGAGGATATACAACACCCCCCCCCCCCCGGTATAATCAAACATTTTATCAAAATAATATGTACCCTATGTCACTCGCAGATGGTGTAGGTTTATATTAATGAAAGAATATTTAAAATCGGTTAACTACTTCCAGAGATTACCCTCTACAAACAAACAAATTTTACCTCTTTATATTAAGTATAGACAATACAGTGGCATCCCCTAATAATGCCTTCAAGCTGCTCATATAATGTGATTTTTTATTGATTTGTTTTTGGATTATGTTCTTAAGTTTATTTTATCATTTTGCCGATCGGTCTAGACAATATCAGTATATAATACCATCGATCCCGTTAGGGATCAGTTATCAACTACGCGGATGAATTCCCGGAAACCACCTAAAACATTTAGTGTCCGCGAAAACTTAAAAACAATATATATATATATATATATATATATATATATATATACCGTAAAATGGGGTGAATAGCAACAGTGGGGTGAATAGAAACGAAACTTCTGAAAAAATTCAACATTATGTAATAGGGGGTTAAAGTAAAGCAGACAGGGATATATTTTTTTATGAGATGGAAATAAGGTAAGATTTAAGGGAAATGTGATTTTGTGGGTTGGCAATACTGAGATTCAGATTCAGTGGTGTGACAAAGCAACTTCTGTTTCAGCCGATTTTCATCGTTTTCCAAACTTTACATGTAAGTACCATACCTCATCACCTCACATGTTTGAATTGTACTATTTTTTATACCTTGTATACCTGTAGAAGATATCACATTGTTTAATATAGTGTAAACAAAACCATTTCTTTGTTTCAATTTTTGTTTTAGGTTATGATCCATATTTTGAATCTGTGGGGTGAATAGAAACACATTATTTTCTGCTGTTTCTATTCACCCCACAAATCGTAAAGTTTTTATTTTGTGTTTATTTTCCAATGTCACAGCTGAAAGACAATTAAATATATAAGATACAACCAATAGTTATCCAATTGAGAAATATTAGCTAGCACAAGCTATAATGTGACCGTTTTCTTTCAGCATGCCAAGGAGTTACAAACGATTAAAACCGAACAAAGTACAAGATCCAGAGGTTATTAAGGCAGCTGTTGAAGACATAACTAATGGCCTTAGCCTTCGAAACGCAGCGGCAAAATATGACATCCATTATAGTGTCCTCTACAGACATTTGAAAAAAGGTGTTCAAATTAAGAAAAAAGGATTGCAAACCGCTTTAACAGAAGAAGAGGAAAAAACTTTGGCGAGTAGACTTATTATTTGTGCTGACTGGGGCTACCCAATTGATTCGTGGACTCTGCGAATTTTGGTCAAAGAATCGCTTGACCGCCAAGGTAGAACCATAAAAAAATTCAAAGACAACTTTCCTGGCCGTGATTTTGTCTATTCTTTTTTGAATAGACATAAGGCTGACTTGTCACAAAGGTTATGCCAAAACATTAAACGGGTCAGAGCAGGTGTCTTCCCAGAAACGATCAATGAGTACTTTGACAGACTAGAAGCAGAGCTCAGAGACGTTCCTTCATCAAACATTATTAATTATGATGAAACGAACCTTTCTGATGATCCTGGAAAACATAAAGTAATAACTAAGCGTGGATGTAAGTACCCAGAAAGGGTGATGAACTCAACCAAATGCTCCATTTCTGTCATGTTTTCAGCTGCTGGTGATGGTCACCTCTTACCCCCATATGTAGTCTATAAATCTTTACACTTGTATGAAAGTTGGAGGCCCTGATGGGTCCAGATACAATAGGACCAAAAGTGGTTAGTTCGACAACTTTTGTTTTTCTGATTATGTTGAAACCATAGCCCTTCCTTATCTTTTACGTTTACCTGGCAAAAAGTACATGATTGGAGACAACTTATCTAGCCACTTGTCCTTGAATCTCATTAAAAAATGTGCAGAAAATGATGTCCACTTTATATTTTTACCAGCAAACTCCACGCACCTCACTCAACCATTAGACGTGGCATTCTTTCGGCCTCTCAAAATGGCATGGCGTTCAATCCTTCTAGATTGGAAAAAAGGACCCGGCAAGAATGAAGCTACCATTCAAAAGAGCAAGTTTCCTAGTTTGCTAAAGAAACTGTGTGAATCATGCAAATCGGAAAATGTAATTTCTGGCTTTAGAAAATGTGGTATTGTGCCCCTAAATCGGAAGGAAGTACTAAAGATGCTACCCTCCTCAGATTTGTCTATTGAATCAACCCAATCCTCAAGAGCCACAACACCAGCACTATCTCCTGTTGCTGCTATTGATGCTTCCTTCAAGGAACTATTAACAGCTCTAAGACACACAGAAACAGTTCCAGCTCGAAAAAAGCGAGTGAAAGTAGATGTTGGTCCAGGAAAAAGTGTTTCTGTGGCAGATTTTCCACCGGATCCAAATCAGGCTGGACCTAGCACATCTGTTGCTGGTACAAGCACTGACAATGCTAATTCCACAGGTACCAGAAAACAAAGTGTAAGTGCCAGGAAAAAGAAAAATAAAAAACTCAATTCAGAATCATCACCAGAAGATTCGGACTATTCTGTGCAAGACAGTGACTCAGATCTCACATTATCCGATTCTTCTGCAAATGCCGAACTTTCAAAAGAACTTGACAGATTAATCCAACCTGACGATTTTGTAATCGTGAAGGTATATGGAAAAACTAAAAATGTATTTAGAATGTATGTCTCCAAAGTCACTGACTTTCAAGATGACGGTTATGTTGGACTGTTTTGCAAGAAAACCCTCAGCAGTAATATGTTTTCCTTGACTGATGAAGAATCATTTTTCTCCAAGGATGATGTAATTAAAAAATTGATGCCAGTTGTTCAAACCTCAAAGTCTGCTTCTCGCTGGAAAGACAAAATCTGTTTTCAGGATGACTTAAGTGCCTTCATAATTTATTAGACTAAACTTTGTATTCTCACTTTTGTTCTTTTTGTTTTTGGGTATCGGTTACGATATATTGTAATTAAATTTTTTGCTCTGATTACCACTCGTTTGTGTTTCTATCCATCCCTTAACAATACTTACTGTTTCTATTGCCTCTGAAATAGAAACAGACGTGAAAACAATGCCTGTTTCTATTGACCCCGCTCGATGGGGTGTATAGAAACAACATGTTTTCAATTTTTTTTAATTTTACCTTGCCATAAAAAGAAAATATGAAGCTGCAGGCTTGTAGAGGACGGGAAGACCCATAAACCGAGGTAGGTCTCAATTCAATATCTCTTATAGTACTTTTGATATTTAAACTTGAAGTTCAAAACTGTTGCTATTCACCCCATTCTACGGTATATATATGTTTTAGGTGGTTTCCGGGAATTCATCCGCCTAGTTGATAACTGATCCCTGCCGGGATGGATGGTAAAATGACGACGTTTCGGCAGAGTCACATCTGCCCTCTTCAGGTCGGTTCGCATAATTCTCGTAGCCTTCTGCTTTCGCTTCTAGTTACTCGAATACTAGAAGCGAAAAACCGTTATAAGTCTTCAGAATTGATGGAACAGTAAAGAAATTTATCATAATAGATGGAGCGTAGAGCATAGTATATAAAAAGTAAATAGTTCAAAAGATATAAAGTCTAAATTTGAATAAAATCCAATTTTTTTAAAGTACCTGTTAAATGACTGCTGGCTACAGGTGACAAATGTCAACTCAATGTTTTTGAAAATATGAATTAAATGATTTGGGTAAAATTTATGAGAGTAAAATGTATTGAAATTTAAGTTGAAGTTTGTTTAGATTTTTGGATATGATTTAAAAGGAAAACAGTTGGAAATTAATAAAATAAATAGAAGCGGAAATGGAAATAGCAGGTGGCAAAATAAATCACATAAATAGGAAATCTAACACTGACAAACTCTCTTTGGTCGTCAAGCGTCGAGCACCCGAAGTATAGATACAAGGAGTCCGAACGGTATAGGCTTTTCCCCAGTACGTGGTATACAATATTAAACCCAGATCATAGTTCTCTTTTCTGCCACTAGCTGCGCAAATGTTCAGGACGTACCGATGTTATTATCAAACGTAAATACGCGCTGTCGAATGTCGAAATTATTAAAATTATAAAACTAAGTATAAAATATTAATGTAATTGTTTAAAAATAGTTTTAATACAAAAATGGGAATGTGTTGTGCTGTTCATGGTTGCCTCAGTGGTCGAAAGGCAAGTGGAAATGTGGCTAAAGTGGGTATATTCAAAGTTCCGAAAGTGAGTAACCTAAAAGTAATATTAAACATCAGTGTTGTTAATAAATCTTGTATTTATATATTTCCAAAATTACTGTAACTTACGGTTATTATTAATAGAAAGAAAATTAATCATCATAACTTAAATAATAATTTAAACTTTTTTACTATGAAAATTTCCACTAGTGTATTTGTCAAATCTAAATTGTTTGATATTTAAATGTTAAACGTCTTTTATTTATAAGTAATACGATTAATAAATAATATATTTGATTGTAATCAATTAATTACTTTCCTATTATCAAGCATTGTAATACTGTAATAAATAGGTATTTAACCATTTTTGAATTTATATTTACTACTTAATTTGCAGAAACTATGTTTAAATTCTTTATTTCACTTACGGTTTGTTTAATAGTTTAACACGTAGAGACAAAAGATGAACTATAATTTTAATTCTTAAAGACCTGTTGATAACATTAATTTATTTTTTTAATAAAATTGTTTGCTGTCAGTATCAACAAGATTACCCGCGTAAAGATTTAAACGAGTACTTCCTCAAAAGTGGCGCGCTCTACCGGCAAAACATTCTGTCCCCTAAAATGCTACCATTTATTTAACATTACGTTCGGACTTCTTGTATCTATACTTCGTGGTCGAGGAGATCTTAGATCATTTACCGCTCTAAGGAGCAGATAGGTTCAAAAAAAATTTCGTTCTCATAAATTCAGTTTCGATGACAACGAAGTTAATGTCCTATGATATAAAACAAACTTAGTGTTCCATGTCAGAAAGAGAAGAGTAACCTGAAAATTTTAATTTGAATTTATTTTGGAGAAAACAAGTTGAAAACAATTTTACAAATATTCGATAAAAGGAAGATGATGAGAATTATTGGTATGAAAATTTACAAATCAAAATTATTGGGAAAGAATAAATTTGCAAAACAGCACGAGATATTCAATTGAATGGCAAAATTTTACCAGTAAAATAATTTGAAATTTGGAATTATTGTTAAAGACTAACCATCAGAAGAAGGGAATTCGAGAACCAACAACAGTGAGTTTGTGAAACATTGTTTAAAGAAAGTTAAGGTTTTGAAAAAGTTTAATTTATAAAATAAGCAAATCATAAAAAGGTAGTCAATCAGTGATAATAATAAAAGTTTTACAATTTTAGAATAATAAATATCTGTGACTGAATAATCAAAATATTTTGTAACACAATTTGATAGAAATTTAAGAATATTTAAGTGACAGGAAATTTATTTTGTTTTTAAAGAAAGCTTCTATCAATACTGTATTGTGGAAAATTTTAAATAAATTGTAACCTAATTGAAACTTTGGAAATTTGATTATTAGTAATTTAAAATTTTAAAATAGCAAAAGTAAAGTGCAAATAGAATTTCAAAATTTTAAAAAGTGTAAGTGAACCTGAAGAGAAATAGATAATTGTAAGATAAACAAGATAAGTATAAAATTTATTTATTTAACATTTGAAGATTTGAACCCAAGCGAAAAAGACCCTGACATATAAATTACTATTTCGATTTATTTAATTTATTTATTTATTAATTAATTAATATATATTAATATGAGGCCCTGCATTTAATCTGGGACTATCTTTTCAAATTTTGAGCGTAAAAAAAGTTGTTAATGCTACTTTTCCATTTGCAAGTCCTACAGCTAAAAGAATATGTTCAGCAGGATTTTGGATAAATATCTACAGTTCTTACATAACTAGTTGCTACCAACTGGGTCAAGTCTGCACCTGATATTTTACATAACTGAGATTGAGGAATTCCAGATAAAACCAATTCATCATGAATCTGATGTATCTGATATTAATTTGTATCAGATACTCCAAGTTATGAATTGTTTACTTACAGAAGACCACTGGATCTCTAATTTATCAGATATAAGTTTTGAAATTTGAAAATTAAATAAAAATATATTTGTTTATTTTTAAATATTTACTCAAAATGTGATGAAGATATGCTTTTAGCTTGACTTACAAATGGAAGAGTAGCACTAACAACTTTTGGACCCTCATAATTTGATGTTATTAGCTACCCTGGAAAAGAATTTGATTTTCCTGGACAATCCCAGATTAAAGTGCAGTACCCCATATTAATACACACCCAACCAAACTTCCTAATTTTAAAAGAAATTTTTTGAAGAGAAAAATGTAAACTTAATAAAAAGTCAAGATGTTAGTCTGAAGTTGGCAGACATAGTAACTCGTTTCTCGAAGTTTTCTTGGACTTCCATCATCTTGAAGTGGTTGATCTCACAACGTTTCAATAGCTGTGTATCTGCTATCGTCATCAGGTGAATGATGACGATAGCAGATCATTCACCTGAAAATGTAAATATCAAAATTGAAGGGAATTGTATCCCGAATATGATTGTCATGTCCTCGTTTGCGTGACAGCTCTCGTTGTCGAGATATGACACAAACTTATCTTTTTTTGAATGGAAACCATAGTTAGCTATTACCTCAAAAAATCGGAATTTTTTAGAGCTTTTCAACGATATAATACTCGACATAGTTATAAAAATAACGGAGTTATGGACGCTTTTCACTCTTATTTTCACTTGTAACGTAGGTAGCCATGAAAAAGATTGTTTTCACTTTTACGTTTCCTCATTTGAGAGTAATTCCATTAGTAGTGCTGAACTCACAGTCGGTATTGACAAATTTTCGTTATAAAATGGAATATTCAAACAAAAAAAAACTGACTGAATATGGTCTGAATTTATTGAATACTCGACGTTTCGACTCCTGCTTTGGAGCCATTATCAAGAGACAAAAGTGAAAAAGAGTTTCAGAGTCTAGATCGAACTCGGGGCCTCAATCTGCCTACTCCCCAAGAGTCACTAGGTAACTGAACTGAATTTGAGTCTGCTCTGCTTCTTTTATTTATAGTTAGCGCTAGGGTAGAAGAAGATGTCACGTGATGAGGCTGTGTTGTGATTGGTTGGGTATTGGTGGGCTTGTCTGCTTTGTTTAATCTGGCAATTACGGAGGTCCAAGCTGTGGGAAGGCGAGTGCTGTCATCGCGTCTATTTAGACAGAGAGGTCTTTTCTCTATTTCGATGGCTTCGCGAATAGTGGATGCCCTAAGAGAATTGAGATATATGATAGTCCTACTGTCCTCGAAGTTGATAGAGTGTCCTGTTTGGATATGGTGATGCGCGAGAGCTGAAGTCGGATCTTTTTTACGAACTGACAGAGAGTGTTCATATACTCGATGGTTAACGCGCCTGTTGGTACGACCGATGTAGCTTTGTGGGCAATCGCGACATGAGATTTCGTAAACTCCTCGATCCTCGTTAGGTACTTTGTCTTTGGGGTTACCGGTTAAGTTGCCTATAGTTTGAGTGGTGTTGAAGATAGTCTTTATTTGATGTCTTTGTAAAATCCGTGCTATTTTGTCAGTGACTCCTCTAATGTATGGAAGTACGGCTTTTTGATGTTGTTGTTCTGTTTCTGACGGGGTTGGTGTGATTGGGGGTTGTTGAGATTGATGAATTATACGCGCAATGTGGTCCGGATGATAACCGTTTTGTCGAAGGATTTGTTGAAGATTATTAAGTTCGTTTTGTCTATTGTCAATATCTGTTAAACGAATAGATCTAAGAGTCAAAGATTTCATTACAGAACTCAATTGGGCAGGGTGGTGGTGTGATTGGGCATTTAAGTATCGATTGGTATGGGTTGGTTTTCTATAGACGGTATGTGAGAATCTGTCATTGTTGGTTTTTGTTATGAGGACATCAAGAAACGGGAGAGAAGAATCGGACTCGATTTCCATTGTAAATTGTATATTAGAATGTATACCATTGAGGTGTTGTAGGAAGAAGTCTAATGAATCTCTGCCATGAGGCCAAATGACAAAAGTATCATCTACATATCTAAGCCAACAGGAAGGTTTTAAATTAGACGAGTTTAGGGCCTGGGTTTCGATTTGTTCCATGAAAATGTTAGCAAGCACTGGAGAAAGAGGTGAACCCATGGGGGCCCCACGGACTTGTTTGAACAGAGTGCCTTGAAATGAAAAATAAGTGTTAGAAGAACAGTGTTGTACCAGTTTGATGATGTCAGAAGAGATATTGTGTTTTGTTTTTAGAATATCTAACGTTTCTGAAATGGGGACATTGGTGAAAAGAGATACAACATCGAAGCTAACTAGGATATCATTTTCTGAAATTCTGTAACCACTTGGGATATCTAGGAAGGAAGAAGAGTTCTTTACGTACGAGGATGCTTGCTCGGCTAGAGGTTGGAGGGTTTTGGCTAAGTACCGGGCTACTTCTTGGGTCGGGGATTGTACCGAACTGACAATGGGCCTCAGAGGAATGTCCGGCTTATGAATTTTGGGTAATCCGTAAATTTTCGGAATTTTAGAAGACTTTTCACGAGGAATGATGATCTTTTTGACGTCAAGAGGAAGTTGTGTCCTGTTGATGATTTCCTTAGACTTTTTCTCTAAGTAAGTAGTAGGATTATTGTTCATTATTTCGTAGTCTGCAGTGTGGATTAGGGAATTCATCTTGTGAACATAGTCCTTAGTATTGAGAAGAACAGTCGCGTTACCTTTGTCGGCAGGAAGAATAGTTATGTCATCGTTGTTACGTAGTTGTTTTAGTGCATGTCTTTCGTTAGAAGTTAGGTTTGATTTTGGTGGCTTTGATGTGCGGAGTACTCTAGCAATGTCTTGACGAGTATCTTCAGCCTCAATATCTGTTAGTTCAACCAAAGCTACCTCAACTTGAGAAATGATTCTTTCAGTTGGAATAGTTTTCGGCGTCACCGCGAAATTGAAACCTTTGGATAGGACGTGTAAACTGGTAGAGTCTAAGGGGAAATCAGAAAAGTTATGGACGGTCGTCTGAGGGGGTGAGGTGACAGCGGGTTGTTGTTTTGTAATAAGTCGTGTTAGCTTAAGTTTTTGAGTGACTGTTTTCTTTTGGGCCAGGTGTTCGGCTTTATCGCTCGAAATGCGATTAAAATTGTCCCACAGAATTGGATGAGGATTGAAAGTATGTAATGATGAATAACAGTGATACAAATTTCGGTTGGTTTGGTCAAGTTGATATCTGATTGAATGGATGGAATTTCGTAAGAGGGCTAAACTTGCTTTGTTAAGAATACTGGAAACTGAACGTGAAGAAGTGTGATGTTTTAGTTTGAAAGTATTTGGAATGACGTTATAAGTTCTACAAGATTTGAGGAAAACAAGGTCACAAAGAAGCAGAGATTTTCGAATAAGAAGTTTGCTGTATGTTTTGGTGAGTTGGAAGAAATCCTCCCCGTAGAGGCGAATGAAATGTTCTGAGAGGCTTCCGCGGTCATTATTATGAACTAAGCTAGGTTCCGGGTGAGAACCGCGTCTGAATTTATTGAATACTCGACGTTTCGACTCCTGCTTTGGAGCCATTATCAAGAGACAAAAGTGAAAAAGAGTTTCAGAGTCTAGATCGAACTCGGGGCCTCAATCTGCCTACTCCCCAAGAGTCACTAGGTAACTGAACTGAATTTGAGTCTGCTCTGCTTCTTTTATTTATAGTTAGCGCTGGGGTAGAAGAAGATGTCACGTGATGAGGCTGTGTTGTGATTGGTTGGGTATTGGTGGGCGCGTCTGCTTTGTTTAATCTGGCAATTACGGAGGTCCAAGCTGTGGGAAGGCGAGTGCTGTCATCGCGTCTATTTAGACAGAGAGGTCTTTTCTCTATTTCGATGGCTTCGCGAATAGTGGATGCCCTAAGAGAATTGAGAGATATGATAGTCCTACTGTCCTCGAAGTTGATAGAGTGTCCTGTTTGGATATGGTGATGCGCGAGAGCTGAAGTCGGATCTTTTTTACGAACTGACAGAGAGTGTTCATATACTCGATGGTTAACGCGCCTGTTGGTACGACCGATGCAGCTTTGTGGGCAATCGCGACATGAGATTTCGTAAACTCCTCGATCCTCGTTAGGTACTTTGTCTTTGGGGTTACCGGTTAAGTTGCCTATAGTTTGAGTGGTGTTGAAGATAGTCTTTATTTGATGTCTTTGTAAAATCCGTGCTATTTTGTCAGTGACTCCTCGAATGTATGGAAGTACGGCTTTTTGATGTTGTTGTTCTGTTTCTGACGGGGTTGGTGTGATTGGGGGTTGTTGAGATTGATGAATTATACGCGCAATGTGGTCCGGATGATAACCGTTTTGTCGAAGGATTTGTTGAAGATTATTAAGTTCGTTTTGTCTATTGTCAATATCTGTTAAACGAATAGATCTAAGAGTCAAAGATTTCATTACAGAACTCAATTGGGCAGGGTGGTGGTGTGATTGGGCATTTAAGTATCGATTGGTATGGGTTGGTTTTCTATAGACGGTATGTGAGAATCTGTCATTGTTGGTTTTTGTTATGAGGACATCAAGAAACGGGAGAGAAGAATCGGATTCGATTTCCATTGTAAATTGTATATTAGAATGTATACCATTGAGGTGTTGTAGGAAGAAGTCTAATGAATCTCTGCCATGAGGCCAAATGACAAAAGTATCATCTACATATCTAAGCCAACAGGAAGGTTTTAAATTAGAAGAGTTTAGGGCCTGGGTTTCGATTTGTTCCATGAAAATGTTAGCAAGCACTGGAGAAAGAGGTGAACCCATGGAGGCCCAACGGACTTGTTTGAACAGAGTGCCTTGAAATGAAAAATAAGTGTTAGAAGAACAGTGTTGTACCAGTTTGATGATGTCAGAAGAGATATTGTGTTTTGTTTTTAGAATATCTAACGTTTCTGAAATGGGGACATTGGTGAAAAGAGATACAACATCGAAGCTAACTAGGATATCATTTTCTGAAATTCTGTAACCACTTGGGATATCTAGGAAGGAAGAAGAGTTCTTTACGTACGAGGATGCTTGCTCGGCTAGAGGTTGGAGGGTTTTGGCTAAGTACCGGGCTAATTCTTGGGTCGGGGATTGTACCGAACTGACAATGGGCCTAAGAGGAATGTCCGGCTTATGAATTTTGGGTAATCCGTAAATTTTCGGAATTTTAGAAGACTTTTCACGAGGAATGATGATCTTTTTGACGTCAAGAGGAAGTTGTGTCCTGTTGATGATTTCCTTAGTCTTTTTCTCTAAGTAAGTAGTAGGATTATTGTTCATTATTTCGTAGTCTGCAGTGTGGATTAGGGAATTCATCTTGTGAACATAGTCCTTAGTATTGAGAAGAACAGTCGCGTTACCTTTGTCGGCAGGAAGAATAGTTATGTCATAGTTGTTACGACAGTACCAACAGGCGCGTTAACCATCAAAAAACATCAAAAAGCCGTACTTCCATACATTCGAGGAGTCACTGACAAAATAGCACGGATTTTACAAAGACATCAAATAAAGACTATCTTCAACACCACTCAAACTATAGGCAACTTAACCGGTAACCCCAAAGACAAAGTACCTAACGAGGATCGAGGAGTTTACGAAATCTCATGTCGCGATTGCCCACAAAGCTACATCGGTCGTACCAACAGGCGCGTTAACCATCGAGTATATGAACACTCTCTGTCAGTTCGTAAAAAAGATCCGACTTCAGCTCTCGCGCATCACCATATCCAAACAGGACACTCTATCAACTTCGAGGACAGTAGGACTATCATATCTCTCAATTCTCTTAGGGCATCCACTATTCGCGAAGCCATCGAAATAGAGAAAAGACCTCTCTGTCTAAATAGACGCGATGACAGCACTCGCCTTCCCACAGCTTGGACCTCCGTAATTGCCAGATTAAACAAAGCAGACACGCCCACCAATACCCAACCAATCACAACACAGCCTCATCACGTGACATCTTCTTCTACCCCAGCGCTAACTATAAATAAAAGAAGCAGAGCAGACTCAAATTCAGTTCAGTTACCTAGTGACTCTTGGGGAGTAGGCAGATTGAGGCCCCGAGTTCGATCTAGACTCTGAAACTCTTTTTCACTTTTGTCTCTTGATAATGGCTCCAAAGCAGGAGTCGAAACGTCGAGTATTCAATAAATTCAGACGCGGTTCTCACCCGGAACCTAGCTTAGTTCATATATATATATATATATATATTGTCTTGCGTACAAAAGAATGACACCTAGAAGAGAGATTCAATATCTCTGACAGGTGAAGTTAACCTGAAAATTTGATCGTGACAGTCTAACCTAGGAATTACGGGTAACAGCAATTCCATGGATTAGCTCCAGATTCGGAACCTCTATGTGCTAGTTTCTCCGAAAATCCTAGATGTCGGTCTTTACATCTCGCGTCTTCAAATTTAACGAAATGTATCAAATACATAAAGAAGTGGTCGAGAGGACATTCAATTGTGGGAACGCAATTGATAAAGGTTCCCTAACCAGAAACAATATATTATATATATTGTCTTGCGTACAAAAAAATGACACCTCGAAGAGAGTATGTAGTGTATGTGCCAACAAGGCTACGCAAGATGTAAATTTAAATATTTGACAATGTTTATTATTTGATTTTTGACGTAACTTAAATTTACATCTTGGAATTGTACCTTTTTAATCCGTAGTTTCTTAGCCATTGACAACGGGGTCTGATCTAGACCCCGAAACGTTTGGAATATACAGCAATTTCCTTTAAAGTGTGGTGTTATTTCCCAATAAACACTTAGACATTGAAAAAGATGCCACAAGTATCTTTCAGAAAATATAAATAAAATCTTTTTTAAAAAGAGAAATTTTGAAAGGGTGATATAACAAATTGGCGCAGTCAGTAGGATCCGTCTAACGTTGCTAGAACACTAGTATTCTAACTGGTAGCGGCGGATTCCTATCCCTCAACGGAACAACGAACCTGGAAGAAGTCCTCACTGCAATCGAACGTAGAACACGGCGCTTTCAATGTTCCTGTTGATGTAAGTAATGCTGAATCGTCATTCGTTTTAAGTAAATATTATTTGATTTATTTTATTGAGCATTGATTTTTTATATTTGATTTAACATTTGATTTGCTTGATATTGATTTATTTTATTATTTATTTACTTGATTTAACGATATATTTATTTGATTTCTTTTTATAGATATTGGTATATTTGATTTACTTATTTCATTGATTTTTTTTATTTGAATAACTGATTTATTTGAGTTTACTATTTTAATTGGATACCATACTGTTCTATCGTTCAAACAATCATTATTCCCATTAACGTATTCTACATTATTAATTTTCTATACCATTTAACATTTCATTTTTACACCCTTGTTCCAATGCTTTTATATCGATTAATACAAAAATGGCACAAGCTTCACCAACCCCAGTTACCACCGAAACCGAGAGATATCGGTTAACGGAAATATTTATTTTCCGTTATGCCCGAATTTGAAAGCGACCAAATTTCCTTGGGAACCTTTATAGATGCGTGTAATTGCACATATAGTATGTCGACCGCGAATCAAAAAAATGTGAGTGATCCATATAAAAAATAAACTCAAAGGGAAAGCGGCGCAGTTGATAAATTCAAGGAACCCCGGATCGTACCTTCAAATCAAACAACTCTTGACCCTACACTATGGAGATTATCGTGATCTCTCTTCCTTGATTCATGACCTACAACGTCTGAAACAACTTGCAAACGAGTCCCCATTAATATTTTATAATCGACTCCAAATCTTGAGTGCGAAAATGCACTCCCGCATTCATAAAACGGCTGGACTAAGTCCAGAACAAAAAGACGCCCAGACCACTCTAGTGGATACAATGGTCATGAATACTCTTCTTCCGGGATTAGAACCCCTTTTAGGTCAGGTTATACGTGCCAGTAATCCAAAAGACCTTCTAGAGGCACATTCCCGAATTAGAAGAGAGCTCCAACTATCTTATTTTGAAGAACAAGGCCAAATTTCCCTACAAACAATCCCCCGTTTCAACAAGGACAACAGTTTCGTCCACAAAACTTCCAGAGACCCCCTTTTAGGTCCCAAATGAACCCAAATTATTCTCGTCCTTCTGTCATACAGAACAATCCCAATAACCGTCCTGAAAGGACTCATCATTTTAATCAACACCAAAATGTTGATTACCCCCAATATTCGGACTATTATTCACATAGTAAGACTTACGACTACGAGGATGATAGTCAAAATTATTCTGGCTTCGAATAAATTTTGACGAGCCTTTTAATTGTCACGATTATCAGGATTTTCTAGTGCTTCCGAGCCTAGACCAATCTCCCGATTCGACAACAGCGTTGTGCAAAATCGAAAGCCAGATTCAAAACCTGAATCTCGACGATCTGAACCCAGATTTGAACTTCCCGGAGCAACTATTTCTTTATGTCCCCTTCTTACTGTTAATTCTAGAAATCTTTACTACATTCTTGACGCTACTTCTAAATTTAAACTTCTTATTGATACCGGAGCTGGTATCTCTATCTTTAAAGAAAATACCGTAAAGAATTTCACCCAAAGATGTCCTGAAAGGGTAACTATTCAAGGTATTACCTACGAAAAAATCCCCATCTCACAGTCTACTTTAATCTCATTCGCTCCACGTAACCCACATAAAGTTTTCATATACGATTTGGACATTGAGTTTGACGGCATACTAGGATTACATTTTCTTGAACACTATTAATGCATAGTTGACTTAAAATCTAAACAGCTAATAACAAATTTTAAAACCATCCCTTTACACAAAGTTCCCGATAACGATCTACCCTCGACTGATGTATCCGACACACCCAATGTTAAGCCAAACATTAATTCACAAACACCCACACAAAATAACCATACATGCGCGCACAGAAAAGATCTTTAAACTTAAAGGCGATCTCTCTAACATCGACGCCATCTTACCAACTCAAGAAATTGACAGAGTACACATTGACGCAAATGGTGAATTTCTAACTTCTATCATCAATGCTAACGCGATGCCCAAAACAGTAGACGTTTCTGATTTAAAAACTTACACGACAAAATTATTGTAGACTTTTTCGAAGAAGAACCTAATTTCAGTAACGACACTCTTAACATCTTAGCTAGTAAAACTGTCAGACATAGAAAGTACCTTTACCTTATGACCCTGAAACTGTCGTCTCACATCTCTTTAAAATTATTTACAACAATCAAGACCAATTCAACGACGCTGACACATACTGTATACAAAATAACGTAGAACTACCTATTCTTGAAACGTTATCTTTTATACTAGCGGACAAAGACATAAAACTAAAAACTTGTCAAAATATTGTGACAAAGACGAAATTCCCATTATACTGCAACAGTACCACTGCGGCAAAAATAACCTACATCGTGGAATTAATGAGACCATTCGACGTATTAGGGAAAAGTATAACTGGACTGGACTGATCAAAAGTGTAGAGCAATTCATTAAGTCTTGCGAAACTTGCCAAAAGGTAAAGTTTTGTAGAAAAAACTTAAGTGCTCCTTTTGTTATCAGTGAAACTCCAAAAACACCCTTCGAACGTATCGACATTAATATTTTCGAATATCCAACGAGAAACTATGCACTGACTATTAGGGATGAACTTACCAAATTTACTCAAGCATACCCTATTAGTACTCTCTTCGAGGTGTCATTCTCGCGTCTTCAAATACCCTATTAGTGACAAAACACCTAAAACAGTCGTAAACACCCTCTTAATATTTTTCCAACATTACGGAACACCTCTGCGCATCCATTGCGACTATGGACGTGAATTTGACAATACTCTAATAAGGGACCTGTGCGAACCATATGACATAAAATTATCCTTTTCAAGCGTCCACCACCCCGAATCAAACGGTTCTATCGAAAGGTTTCACGCGACTTTAGCGGAAATGATAAGGGCAAATACAGCCGAACATCCAAACAAACATTCATACAACGTCCTCCCTTACGCAGTTATCTGCTACAACAATACCAAAAACAAGACTCCCGGTTTTACGCCCTAGGAACTAATTTTTAGGCACACTTCTAGTAGACCTCCGGAAACAATATACAATCAGGAAAAACTCATTTCCAAATACGTGAGAGACCTCAATAATAGAATGAATTACTATTATAGACTTGCCCGCGATAAAACCGACCAACAAAAACAAAAATCAAAAGTCCGATTCGACCAACATGTTTCAACTAACCAACCGGAATACAAAGTAGGCGACAAAGTTTACCTGAAAGAATCTCAGATTAAAAACAAACCCGAAAACAAATTCAATGGACCATTTGAAATTACCGCCATACGAAAAAATTCTGCAACAGTTTGCAAACAAACCAAATAACTATAGTTACCTTGACAGACTAAAACCTTATTTTTAATAAATTCCTTCTTTTCAGATTCTTTGGACTGTTTTCAGTCGTAAACCTTCAACAGTATTCCATTACACCGGTTAACAATACTATAGGAGTTTTCTTCCATGAAGAAGGCACTCTTAAAATTTCTAATGAGAAATGGACACTCTTTGTTTACAAAGATCTAAGCTCCTTTCGAGACGCTATTTCGAACAACGACAATATACTGAACAGACTGTTAGATACTATTAACGACAACAAAACTAACATTAAAATCTTCAAGTCAAAAGTACAGACTCAAGTAAGTCTCATGAAATAAATATCTCAATCTGTTAACATCAAATATACAGAAATTTTCGCTGACACTGAGACTTACAGTACCAACAGAAAGAAACGTTCATTAACGGACTGGGATCAATTTAATCAACTTAGATGCAACAGACGGAGAATACTTTAGTGACTCTATAAACAAAATTACTAAAGACCAACATGAAATTGAAAACTTAATGAAACGACAATTATCCATAACAACTTCGGTCATTAAGAACCTTAACACCACAATACAAAAATTTCAGTCCGAAGAGAAAATATTTTCTGAAAATATTGAAGCAATTAGGAAGTCAATTGAGTTCATTACAGACGATCTTGCTTTTTATGAACTTCAAGCCAATGTCTTAGATTTGTGTGAAAGCTTAATGGAAAATTACGTATACATTGAAGATACTCTCAACGATGTATTAACTGCAGGCTCTTTCGCCCGTCTAATCGCATCTAATCGAAGACCTGAGTGACTGTAAGCCATTATCTAAAGAACGTAAGATCTGTTCCAAAGTTATTCCACACACCATAGACAAAGAAGCCCTCTGAGAAGGAGAGCTTCTTAGACAGCCAGCAGCCCTTCCTTCAACCTGCCAACCATCAGTCAACTTGTCAACAAGTTGAAACCCATGAGACTACAGGAACTGGACGCCAGAGACCTGAATATCGCCAACCATAAGCTTAGCCAATACTCCAGGGAATTGGAAAAGCTCCTAGACCAACAATTCTTGGAGAAACACACTTCCTGGTTCACTATCATCACAATCGCAATAACCGCAATTGTCGTTGCCCTTCTTGCCACCAATATAATTAGGAAGAAATTCCGAAAGTTCACTACGATCAGCCCTGCTGCCGATCCAGTACCACCACCAGGCCAATCAACCATGAAGCCCAGGGTAAAGCTCCACAGCCTCCTCAGTCCTCAGGATATTTAACTGCAGAATCTCCCTTAAAACTCGATGCTGTAGCATCAACTTTTTTATATGGATGGGAGTTGTTATATAAGTTATACCATCTACTTATATGAAACCATCTAGCAACAGTTCCCAGCTTAGTCAGCATACACGTGTCGTCTCAGGTTACCTGTCGACGACGTACATCCGTGAGAACAGCAACCGCTGCTACAGCTTAGTCAGCATTCTTAAGTTATAAATTGTACAATTGTCTTATGTCTGTATTCATAATTACTTACAGTTCTGTCTAGTTTAGTTTACCACGTAATTTTGTCTTTTATTGTAATAAAGTTTTATTGTTATTTATTATTTTTATTAAAAGTATTGTGCAACTATAAAATAAAATATATACGTATCCAGATACAAAACCGAGGCCCGATATATTCAGCAGGCCACCAGAGGCTCACATGAAGGGATAGTTTTCAAATAATATATTTTGTTGTTTTGGGGTATTTTTAAAAAGTTTAATTGTAATCCCTTTTGAGGGGTGAGATATTAACAAAAATAAAATATTTTTATATGTCATGTACATTCGAGTCCATTCGTCAATATTAACACACATGCGAGGCCTTTTGTATATAAAATATTTTACAATGTATTTCCGAGCCCCGGCAACGTTGCCACGATATGCCTATGGGGTGTCAGTCGTGGCCCGACAGATTGTTTTTATCAGGCAACACTAACGCTCTATACCCTTGATTTGCTCGATGCGTTCGACCTTTACATATCGAATTTTGATATTTTACAATTATTTTATTTTGTTTGGTAATGTGATATTTGTTAGTTTATGGCTGGCAATGTAAGTTCATCTCACGAAGTATTGATACATACTTCGTGGTTCATCTTGTCAACAAATAATTTATTTTTAACCGACTTCCAAAAATGACTAGGTTATCAATTCGTCTACAACTTTTCTTTTATGTATGACGAGCAATTATTCAAAAATGGCTTGGGCAATTTTGATGATTTAAACTACATTTTATTAAAGAACTTTACAGAAAGGTCCCATATAATTGTCTAGAACATGAGATTTACGGTTTTCTAGAAAATCAGGAAAAAGTAAATAAAGGACTAGATTTCAATGAATCTTCACTGTTTTCTCTAGAACTGCTCACAATTTGAATATTATAAATTGTATTGTACAAAGATATGTTCCAGCTTGATTCCATACATTTTTCTATAACGTAAAACATACCATTTTTCTGCAAATCGGTAAAATATATGCACAAAAACATCATGGTAGATGTCAAATTTTTATCATATCTAGTTTAAATGTCAAGATATGCTATGAAAGTAAGCCGAACAGGGTATTTGTAATGATGTTCATTTTGATGCTTTTGTGTCAGTTTATTTCAAATACTAAGTTAACTTACAGTCGCGTGAAATTGCAGAAAATATTCCATTAGCTTATTAAAACGAAAATTTGTTATTCAGGCGATCTCTTCTGTGTGGAATACGGTTGAAGGTGTATGCGTGCATACACGTTATATTAGGTGGTACATAAGCGGTTGCATACGATGATGGTTGAAATATAAGTTGGAATTGAATTGAATACAGGGTGGTTCTAAAAATATTGTATTGGGTGGCACTAAAATAGCTGCATATACAAGGTGGTTGAAATAAGAATGGAGCAAAACTATAGTTATAAAAGCGTTATAGGACGGACGGCTTTAAAAATTGTCAGAAGCAGTTGAATATACAGGATGGTTGAAATATAAGGTCAAGTATAATTGCAGTTATACAGGGCGGTTAAAAACAGTTATATAGTTTGGAGCATAAGCAGTTGCTTAGACAAGGTCTTTGAAATAAGGGTAGGGTAAAATTCAGGGTGTATAAAAAATTTGTTATATAAGCAGTTAGGATATTTGAATACGCATGATGAAAGTAACAAAAAATCACTAAAATTGTAATTTATTTTAATAATGTAGGTTGGAGAGATTCTAAAAAATCACTTATTTTTGGATTATAAGTGCGATTACATTTAATTTAGTGAAGACAAAAATATAAAAATATAGCAATCCGCCATATTATGTTAAACGCCAATCAGATGCGCGTGACGTCACGGTTTCACAGACATTATTTGGATATTTTGTATATATTTCAAACTTGTATTCTTTTGGCGATTTCTTTATTACTTGCGCTAAATATCGGATATTTCGTAGAAAGAAAAACAGTTTTGTGCTACCAAAAAATCCGAAAACAAGTGTTATATGGAACAGGGATTTATCAAGCCAAATAGTGCAAATTTGTCAAGAATCGACTTGTTGATGTTGGGAGGATTTTTTGCATCCAACAATGACTTTTGTTAGCCGAATGTCGAAATGATAAAACTTCAAATTCAAATTTCTACAAAAATACGGATTTTATCCGCATTAAGCGGTTAGGTATATACAACCTTTCAATATATAATAAAAGAAAGTAATACTATTATTTTTTTATTTCAGATCTTCACGACCATCATATGGTGATGACGCTGTGAGCTATGTACAGCTTAAGCACGATGGAAAGATTTGTATAGTGAAGGCTAAAATTTGCCCAGAATATAAGGTACATGCAAAGTTATACACTGTCTCAGTAGTAGTGCACGAAGAAGATGAAGATATTGGGGAATAAGAATTTGTCCATTTGTTTTGTTAACAGGAATTTTTGCTGTTTCGATAGTGAAGGGTTCTATTCTAGCAAAGAATAAAAGTTTTCCTTTTGCTTCATAGTGTGATAAAGGAATTTCTGCTGAAGGTGTTTTTATTTTATAATTTTTAAGATCAAGTTGAACTTTAAGATCTTTCGAAGTGTCGTAGCCTATTAGACCGTCGAAAAAATGGTGGAATTTGAAAAGATAAAACTTAATGGGTTGTTTGGTATTGAATTCTGAGAATGCTGGAATCTTTACACAAAGGTTTCGAGTTGTTGTTTGGCAAATAGAAGAAATTGTGAAAGTTTCTTTTTGAATGTAATCAGAAAAATATTTCTCACCAATATCTGGGTTGAGAAAAGATTTCGTTGCTCCAGTATCAATCAATAATTTTAAGGATCAGCAATTTTAATATAAGGTAAATCTTTGCGATCGTAAATCGAATGCATTTCTATGAAATTTTCGAATTTTGGCTGGGATCGTGAAAATTTTGGTCATTGGGTTCATTAACATTTTCAGAATTAGAAGTTTCATTTTGATGTGTTATGTTAGAGTCATGAACTGTTGGTGATGAATTTGAGTAAAATTCACTTTCATCATAGTTTTCGTCATAGTTCGGTTCATTAAAACAATATTGATTATTATAATAAGATTGTTCAGGTATATTTGTTTCATTACTGTTATTATAAAAATATTGATTAGGATCATTGTAATCAAAATTATGCATTTCTCCAAATTTCTTCGGTTGGTAACGAGGATTTGGGATAACAGTGTTAGCAGTATGATTAGAAAAATTTGATACACCTGACATTGGTACGGGTCGAGGTCTATTTTGAATATTAGTATGATTATTTGAATTATTATTTGGCTTCCAAACATTAATTGGTGGTCTGGGTCTTCCAAAAACTTGACTATTCGTTGGTAGTCTTTGGTAGGGTACAGGACGTGGTTGAATATTTATTGGTCCGCGTGGAAATGGTGGTTGTATAGGGTTTACGAACTGAGGTACATTTTGTTGAAATAATGGTACATGATGTTGTAAAGCAAAATTATTTTGAAAAGGTTTAAAATTTTGTGGTTGATTTTGAAAATTTTGTGGTTTTGGTTTTACAATTTCAATCGGTTTTGCAAATGACGTATGTTAATTTCAGAAATTATAAATTGTCTAGCTTCAGCCAACCCAGTAGGCTTCATAGCTCGAATTGTGGAGCCTAATGGTTCTCTGAGACCAGCTAAAAATATTTTAAGAGCATGTGTGTTGTAAAAAGTTTTCTTTACCTGCTTGTTCGCGGCAATGGGTTCATGAGTGTCTAAATAATTGTGTAATGCACTGAGATTTGACATTACCCTGGTATAAAATTGTAATGTGGATTCATTAGTTTGTCTCAATTGACCTAAATCAAACAAAAGTCCGTTTTCATCTCTTTGATCGCCAAAGTGTGCAATTAATGCGTTTCTGACAGAGTGTCAGTCTTTTGCAATGCATATAGTATAAACTTCGCGTGCTTTGCCTGTTAATTTAGCGTAAATGCCATAAATTATGCTAATGTTTTGAACACAACCGGCATTATTTGGGTTCGGGTCCCAATATGTATTAATTATAGTATTTGCAGTTTCTAAAAATGAACTTAACTCTAAGGGATTTCCGTCAAATTGAGGAATTATTTGTAGAAGTTTTGTATCAAAAACTGGTATTTAAGCCATGTTTAAATTATTACTTGAATTATTATCTAAAGTCAAATTATTAAATAGTGAACTTAAATCTAAATCTGAATCAGAACTTATATTTAACTCATATACAGGGAAATTAACAAAAGTTATTTGGAATTGAGTAACTTACAATATTTGTTTCTTCATGCCTGTAAAACTTTCCTTGGTGGAGGTTTTAGCAGATCCCTGGAACTTTCCTGGTAGTGGAGGTTCCTTGGAATTTTCTGGTTTAAGACGGGTTAATTTTGATAATTTCCCGTTCCCAAATCCCGTGTGACTGCGCCAGTGATGTTTTTGTGTTAATTAACACTGTTTTTTAAAATATTTTATTTAAAATATTAAATTATGAAAATACGTCTAATTACTACAACTGCTATGCCGATTCTAATTCAAGATCGGTTTGATATTCATCAGGCAGCCAAGTCGCTGAATCTGCGTCCTTGCACGTGCGGTATTAATCTTGATGCGATTGCAGTTAAGGGTTACATAAATAACTCTACTTCTCGCTTTAGCGCAACTATCCTGAATAAAGTGCTGTTTATTTGTCACGACACAAAACATTTCTTAAACACCTAACTGGAACTTTACTACACCCTATATATCAGCTATGCAACTGCTTATGATCTACGTTATGTAACAATTATTTCTGAAAATTTTTGAGCCGCCTTGTAAAGTATAATTTCTCTATACCCTATATTTTAACCACTCCTTACATGCAACTTTTTCTAATATTATTTTAAAGAAACGGTATAACTATAATTTTGCTTCGTCCATATACACCACCCAAATAGTAGGATGCAACTGTTCATGGTCTACCGTATATAATTTTTTACATTTTTTGATCCACGCTGTAAAACTGTAGTTCTACTCTACTCTTGATTTCAACCACCTTGTATATACAACTACCTACTATAACATTTTTTGTACCACTCTGTAAAATTATAAATTCACCAATCTCGAACATATTTTTCCTAAACTGTAACTACTTATTGACTACCCCATATATCATCCTGTATAACTTAAATGGATTTATATGCACCAATTGCTTATTGGCCACTCAATATAACAATTTTGTTCAACTTTTTTATTGAACCGCCTTGTACTTTCATCTATATTTAAACCATCCTGTTTATACTGCTGCCAATTAGTCAACCATTATAACTTATTTGCCTATCAGTTTTTTAACCATCCCCTATAACCTTTAATTGTACTTTACTAAATATTTCAACCACCCTGTATATGCATCTGCTTATTGTTTACCTAATATAGCATATTTTAAATAATTCACTATACCGCTACTCCACCCTATTTTTCAACTATCCTATCTGTGCAACTGATTATGGGCTAAGCTCCTCGAAGTTTTCTTGGACTTCCATCGTCTTGAAACGTTGTGAGATCAATCATTTCAAGACGATGGAAGTCCAAGGAAACTTCGAGGAACGAGTTACATTAACTAGCAGCTTCAGACTAACATGGGCTAAGCTATTTCACATTTTTTTCTCATATTTTACTTTACCCCAACTGCTCATGTTCTACTCCATAAAACGAATTTTTTTATTTGTTTTACCCACCCTGTATAATTAAAATTATGGGCCACACAATATAACAATTTTGCACCACCCTTTATACTTAGAATTCTACTCCACCCTATATTTCAACCATCCTATATATAACACAGCTTGTTGATCATAACATTTCTTTGTGATATTTTTTAAACCCACCTGTATAACTGTAATTATACTCCGATACATATTTCAACCATCCTGTATAAGCAACTACTTGTGGATATTAAACAATTCTTAGCCACCCTATAAACTATAATTCCAATCCATCACATAATTCAACAACACTTCAGAAACAACTGCTTTTCAACCCGTTTCATAACTATTACTCAAGAAGATAATTCAAATATATATAACTGTTTACATAACACATTTTTTCTTAAAAAAATTATACACCCTGTATAAATGTAATATTTTCTACCCTTGTTTATTTATGAGCCAAAAATTATAACATTTTGTTATCCACCCAGTATAAATATAATTTTTCTCCATCCGTTTTTCAACTCTGGTATATACAACTATTTATGGCCTACCCAGTTCAACTCTTTTGAACCACCCCGGATAATTAATTCCACTACCCTCTTATTTCAACCACATTGTATATATGCAGCTGTTTAAGGTCCACCTATCACTTTTATTCAAAAGGATTTTTTAAACCCATGTAAATCTATTCCGCTCTATGTTTCACCTATGCTATATATGGAACACCCTGTACGTTTCATCTATCAGTCGATTTTTTTTTATCGAAACATGTTACATTGGCATATTCCGAATTTTGAATAAAAGCTAAGCTGATGCAAGTATCTAACATTTAGTGAATAATTGTGTTACCCAACATGGTAGAAGTTTTTTCGCTATATCTATCGTTTGTGTCAATGTAGTCTATACCAGATTTTAAATCAAACCATATATAGGCTTTGTAAAAAAAAAGATTCAGCAAAATCAGTTCTTACGTGATGCCCTAACAAACAATTTAAATTTAAAACATACTCTTGATTTAGATTTTAATGCACTATATTATCTTTAAGTTAAGCATTTTTCGACCCTAGGCAATAACTAAAACTAATTACCAAGCATAAAAATCCATTGAGATATTTATTGATTGAATTTTTTTATACCCGAAACTACCCAATTAACCTTAATTTTAGATATTTGAGTTTAGTAATATTCACTTAATGCAATGAAACACTACGCTATAAAATAAAAACAAAATACAAAAATTTATTTATTTTTAAATTACCAAATACCACGTAAACACCATTAATAATAATGTCGTGAAAATACAAAGAAATATCTCACGCTCATACGTTCTCTTTCTGTTGCCCTGAAACAGCGGTTTTAATGACATGAGATGGCAGTCGCCCTTCCAGTTTATATTTAGTTCATTATCTGATGTGAATACCAAACGATCGAGGTCTCAACAACATTGTTGCCATGCTTAGGGACTCGGAATTGGCAATAACCCTATAAAATCAGTGCATATACGGAGGCCTCGCATAGTTAATGTAAGCTATATACAGAACGACTGACGCGACCCCTAGTTCTAGTTTTGATGAACCAAAAACCGTATAAGTCGCGATATGCACATCACTTATGAGCCCCAGAAAACCCCAGAAAATATATAGTTTATGGTTTTATGGAACTAAGAATGGAAAGACAATCTCAAATACAAGCTTTAGAAAAACGAGGCCCGATCGATTTCGGGCCTCGTAAGTGCAACGCGGGCTTCTTTTAGTATCTTGCACATGTATAAACGGGACTCTTATGTGATGAATATAGGTCTATATATATATATATATGTGTGTGTGTGTATTAGTTGGTTTTCGGGAATTCATCCGCGTAGTTGATAACTACTACTATGGACGGTACCACCGTACCGGCCCGGACCCGTCCAATAACAACTCAACCGGAAATAACAAATCAGGAGGGGGAGGCGTGTCCACTGAGCACCCAGGGCCAATCACACGCAGCCGTTCACGGTGCCAACCAACAGGTGCCGAGCCGCGACTATATAACAGCGCGAGCGCTTCTGAAAATCTTAGTATTCGAGTAACTAGAAGCAAAAGCAGAAGGCTACGAGAATTATGCGAACCGACCTGAAGAGGGCAGATGTGACTCTGCCGAACCGTCGTCATTTTACCATCAATCCCGGCAGGGATCAGTTATCAACTACACGGATGAATTCCCGGAAACCACCTAAAACATTTAGTGCCCGCGACACATTTTGTCCTTTTTCAAACATGTCAAACTCAATCTAGAAGTTACAATTATTTTAAAACTATGATTATTATATAAATTTTAAAAATACTTACAATAGACATTTATGGACAAACCACTAATTTGTTTCTGGGCACATTTAAAATTATTTACAATCACGTTCACACACAAATTGATGTCTGACTCCCATCACACTAGTATTTCAATGCTTTATTTGTATCACGATGTTTTGTTCTTGATTTTTTTCCAATTATTTGTGAACAGCAGCGTAGATTTTTCCGATATAGTTTACATCTTTTCTGTCATTTATCGAAAATTGATTTTTTTTTTTAATATACAACATTTCATGCAATTCACGTTTTTTTGTATGTGGCTCCGATTTGATTATCTTAGTATGTTCGAAATTAAAAGAATTTTTTTTTCATGGTTTGTCAATGCCGTCTGGTTTTTTTGTCATATTTGTGAGATTTTAACCTATTTTCAAGGTATTGTGACGTTTGCCCGATGAACACACCCTTGCAGTCTTTACATGGTATTTCTTAAACAATGTTACTTTTTTTATTTTTGGGCGTTTTTGTTTTAAGCATACTGAAATTACTTGAGGTTAAATTATATCCTTTATGACATATATGGATATTGTGTTTGCTTAGTAGTCGTTTGAAATGTGCTGAAAGACCTTTTACATACGGCAAAGACAATAATCTATGGTTGTTCTTATTTATTTTTCGTTCTAGTGGCTGGTTTTCTTGTGCATGACTTCGGAATACTCTTAGCTTGGCGTTAAATATTTGATTTATCATTTTGTTCGGATAGTCATTTGCTTTGAGTGCATTTTTCGCTTTATTTATTGCATGATCTCTAAACTCATCATCAGATAGTTTTATGGCTCTGTCTGCTAACCCCATTATCACGTATTTTTTTTGGGCAAGTGGGTGATTAGAGTTGAAGTGCAGATATCTCGCTGACCAAGTTTTTTTTATATACCATCCGGTTAAAATATTTTCTTTGTTACGATGTAGTGTAATATCGATAAAATTTAACATAAATATTGATTCTATTTCCATTGTGAATTGTTTTTTTTATGAAAACTGTTAAAGGCTACAAGTATATCATTTATTTTATCTGTTGGTACAGCAGTTATGCAGTCATCAACATATCTATAAAAAAATGGTATATGATAATCGATATTAGCAAGGACAGCTTCTACCAGGTCCTCCATTACAATCTGAGCTACAATACTTGAAATTGAAGTTCCCATAGGACACCCTTCAATTTGTTTGTAAAAATTCCCATTATATGTGAAATATGTGGAGTTTAACGTAGTATTGATTGAGTCCAGGAACTCTTCCCTTGGAAGGTACGTAAATCTTTTAATATTTTCCCATCTTTTGCTAATCGACTCTAAAGCAAGATTATTTGGTATGCTGGTATATAGTGAGACTACATTTAGGGAAATAAGAGTATAGTTTATAGGAATTTTAATGTTTTTAATTTTATTTTTAAATTCAAACGAATTTTTTATATCATATTCATTTTGATATGCCACATTTTTAAGAATTGATTTTTGAAAACGGGCCAGCTCATTGAATGGGGATTGAATGCAAGAGACTATAGTTCTTAATGGTATGTTTTCTTTGTGCAATTTCGGAAGTCCATATATTTTAGGTGGAAGAGCATTATGAATTGTAAACGATTTTGCTGTTTTAGGAGAAATGTATTCCTTGCTTTGCCACATTTTTATTAACTCATTATTTTTTTTCTGATATGTATTTGTTGGGTCTAATTTCAATGGTTTATATGTTTTTGTGTCATTCAAGATATTTTCCATTTTTCGGTCATACTCTTCTGCATACATAATAACTGTTTTGTTTGTTTTGTCTGCTTTTAGGATTTGTACATCTGAGTGTTGCTTTAAGAATTGTTTAGTTTTTAAAACCTTTATTGAAAAATTTGAGTTCTTATTGTTTTTTTTATTTTCTAGTTTTTGTTTGAAGTTGGTTAGAATATTGCATGATTTTGCCCGTACCAGGTCTTTTTCGCTAGCTGGTAAATGACTAATACCGGCCTCTATGCTACATATTATATCATTTGTTGGTATTTTTTTGCTGTTGTTAATTTCTAAGGCGAAATTCGGCCCTAACCTTAATATTTGTGATACACATTCAGGCAATTCATGTTTAGTTAAATTTTCTATCCAAGCTGGTTCAGTCATTATTTTATTTTTTTCATTATTGTAATTTTTTGTTAAAAAAAAAACAAAAAAATACTACTTTAAACTCCACATATTTCACATATAATGGGAAATTTTGCAAACAAATTGAAGGGTGTGTCATGGGAGCTTCAATTTCAAGTATTGTAGCTCAGATTGTAATGGAGGACCTGGAAGAAGCTGTCCTTGCTAATATCGATTATCATATACCATTTTTTATAGATATGTTGATGACTGCATAACTGCTGTACCAACAGATAAAATAAATGATATACTTGTAGCCTTTAACAGTTTTCATAAAAAAAAAATACAATTCACAATGGAAATAGAATCAAAATTTATGTTAAATTTTATGGATATTACACTACATCGTAACAAAGAAAATATTTTAACCGAATGGTATAAAAAAAAACTTGGTCAGCGAGATATCTGCACTTCAACTCTAATCATCCACTTGCCCAAAAAAAATCCGTGATAATGGGGTTAGCAGACAGAGCCATAAAACTATCTGATGATGAGTTTAGAGATCATGCAATAAATAAGCGAAAAATGCACTCAAAGCAAATGACTATCCGAACAAAATGATAAATCAAATATTTAACGCCAAGCTAAGAGTATTCCGAAGTCATGCACAAGAAAACCAGCCACTAGAATGAAAAATAAATAAGAACAACCATAGATTCTTGTCTTTGCAATATGTAAAAGGTATTTCAACACAATTCAAACGACTACGAAGCAAACACAATATCCATATATGTCATAAAGGATATAATTTAACCTCAAGTAGTTTCAGTATGCTTAAAACAAAAACGCCCAAAAATAAAAAAGTAACATTGTTTACGACATATCATGTAAAGACTGCAAGGGTATGTACATCGGGCAAACGTCACAATACCTTGAAAATAGGTTAAAATTCCACAAATATGACAAAAAAACCAGAAGGCATTAACAAACCATGAAAAAAAACATTCTTTTAATTTCGAACATACTAAGATAATCAAATCTGAGCCACATACCAAAAAAACGTGAATTGCATGAAATGTTGTATATTCAAAAAAAACAATTTTCGATAAATGACAGAAAAGATGTAAACCATATCGGAAAAATCTACGCTGCTGTTCACAAATAATTGGAAAAAAATCAAGAACAAAACATCGTGATACAAATAAAGCATTGAAATACTAGTGTGATGGAGTCAGACATCAATTTGTGTGTGAACGTGAATGTTAATAATTTTAAATGTGTAAATGTGCCCAGAAACAAATTAGTGGTTTGTCCATAAATGTCTATTGTAAGTAATTTTAATTTTTATATAATAATCATAGTTTTAAAATAATTGTAACTTTTAGATTGAGTTTGACATGTTTGAAAAAGGACAAAATGTGTCCGAAACGTAACACTTAAAATTATTTTTAATTTATTATCTATTTTTCGCAGGCACTAAATGTATTAGATGGTTTCCGGGAATTCATCCGCGTAGTTGATAACTGATCCCTGCCGGGATCGATGGTAAAATGACGACGTTTCGGTAGAGTCACATCTGCCCTCTTCAGGTCGGTTCGCATAATTCTCGTAGCATTCTGCTTTCGCTTCTAGTGAACGGCTGCGAGTGATTGGCCCTGGGCGCTCAGTGTGCACGCCTCCCGCCTGCTGATTTGTTATTTCCGGTTGAGTTGTTATTGAACGGGTTGGGGCCAGTACGGTGTTTAATAGAATTTTCCAACAATTCGATAAGTTCTTGATTTCATTGCGTGCGTTTAGACTGTGAGGCCTATTCGCTATTTCAATTGCCTCTCTTACGAGTCTTGATTTCGGGTGTTCTATATTTGCCAGTACTCTGGTGTTCTCAAAGTCTATTCGGTGTGACGTCGTGGTGGCGTGTTCTGAAATGGATGTTGTTTTTTCCTGCTTTCTTATAGCATTCTGGTGTTCATCACGTCTAGCCGGAATTCTTCTGTTCGTTTGCCCCACATAGGTTTTATGACAGTCTGCACATGGAATCTCGTACACTCCCTGTTGTTCTAAAGGGATCCTCGTCTTCGCAGTCCTCAACACCGTGCTTATTTTTCAGTTTGTATTGAAAATAGTGTCGATATTTTGTCTCCGTAGAATTCTTGCAATACTGTCCGTGGTACCCTTGACATACGGTAAATAAGCCTTGGTTATTGGTGTCTCATGCTCCTCGTCTGTTCGTCTCGGTTTTGACTTTAGGGCTCTTTGAATATTTCGGTCTGTAAATCCGTTTTGTCTCAGAGCTGTTTTTAAACTATCCATTTCCTGTTTGATGTTGTCTTGGTCAGCTAGTCTTTGTGATCTGGTTACTAAAGGTTTGACGACGGCTTGTAGTTGGGCTGGGTGGTGATGATAATTAGCATGAAGGTATCTGTTGGTGTGAGTTGCTTTCCTATATACTGTATGGCCAAGGGTTCCATCTTCCTTCCTATTTATGAGAACATCAAGGAAGGGCAGTTGATTATTGGCTTCAACCTCCATGGTGAATTTTATTTTGTGATGGATGCCATTAAGGTGGTCTAAAAATGTGTTGAGGTGTTCCCTCCCATGAGGCCAAATCACAAAAGTATCATCCACATATCGCAACCATAAACTAGGTTTAAGAGTTGCTGTTCTTAGTGCCAACTCCTCAAAGCTCTCCATAAAAAGGTTCGCTATAACTGGTAAGAGTGGCGATCCCATTGGAGCTCCTTCCACTTGTTTGTATCGTTGGTTCTCGTAAACAAAATAGGTGTTCATCAGGTAGTGCCTTGCTAAGTCTACAAGCTGTTGAGGTGGTTTGTATTTTTCCATTATGATATCCAAGGCATCGACGCTAGGGATGTTGGTGAAAAGGGACACTACGTCAAAACTGACAAGAAGACACTCGGGTTGTAAAACCGTTTTTCCAAGTATTTCGATGAAATGTGTCGAATTTTTGACATATGAGTCTGCCCCCTCTGCAAACGATTGAAGTTGTTGGGCTAGGTATTTGGCTAGCTGTTGTGTTGGGGATCCAATTGAACTTACTATTGGTCTCAAAGGTGCACCTTCTTTATGTACTTTTGGCAACCCATAGAATTTCGGACATCTCGGTGACTTTTCACGCGGAATGAGTTGCAGTTGGAGATTTTTGTCGATCCTACTTGCTTGGATTTTGGCCTTGGTTGTTTTCTCCAGATAAGTTGTTGGGTCAGTAGTAATTTGTTTATATGCTGGATCTTGTAGCAATGTTTGAATTTTGTTTGAATAATCCGCTGTATCTAAAATTACAGTCGCATTTCCTTTATCAGCAGGTAGAATGACAATGTCCTTGTTGAGGCGCAGTTGTTTCAAGGCCTCATTTTCTTCTATAGATAGGTTCCTTTTGGGTGGTTTAGACTTTCTTAGAACATGTGACACATCTTGTCTAATTATTTCAGCGGTGTTCGCATCTAATTTTGAAACTGCTGTTTTCACGCCACATATTATGATCTCTGTTGGTATGTGAGAGGGAGCAATAGCGTAATTGAATCCCTTAGCCAACACGCCAATCGAGGTAGAGTTCAATTGGACCGAAGATAAGTTATAAACGGTTCTATTCGTTTCCGATTGCCTTGAGCTTAGACTGTGACCGTTATTTTCCGAGAAAAAATCGCTTTTGGGCTTCTGTTGGAGCTTCAATTTGTTAAATTTTGTCTGTTGTTGCATTGTTGTCAACTCTGCATTCGTTTCGGCCCTAAATTCGCTAATTTCATCGAATTTATCCCATATTATCGGGTGGAGTGTATTGCTTACCTGTAGGTGGATATCTAAGAGTTTAGTATTAAGAACATCCAAATCTCTTCTGACATCACGTATGGCTTCCTTAAGTAGGGCACAACTAGCTTTCCATAAGATAATCTGTGTTTTTCTGTTGTTTTTCCAGAACTTTACCGTCATGTTTTTCGCGGCATCGTTGTAAAAAATATAGATCGCACAAATGTTTGCTTCTTTTCGCGCATAATTTCTCAAATGTTTTACACAAATGAAAAGTATTCTCCCCGTAGAGATTCACTATATTTGTCTTTAAGTTTTCGCGGGCACTAAATGTATTAGATGGTTTCCGGGAATTCATCCGCGTAGTTGATAACTGATCCTGCCGGGATCGATGGTAAAATGACGACGTTTCGGCAGAGTCACATCTGCCCTCTTCACGAGACTCCATGTGCAGACTGTCATAAAACCTCTGTGGGGCAAATTAACAGAAGAATTCAAGGTAGACGTGATGAACACCAGAATGCAATAAGAAAGCAGGAAAAAACAACAACCATTGCGGAACACGCCACCAAGACGTCACACCGAATAGACTTTGAGAACACCAGAGTACTGGCAAATATAGAATATCCGAAATCAAGACTCGTAAGAGAGTCAATTGAAATAGCGAAGAGGCCTCCCAGTCTAAACGCACGCAATGAAATCCAGAACTTATCGAATTGTTGGAAAATTCTATTAAACACCGTACCGGCCCGGACCCGTCCAATAACAACTCAACCGGAAATAACAAATCAGCAGGCGGGAGGCGTGCCCACTGAGCGTCCAGGGCCAACCACACGCAGCCGTTCACGGTGCCAACCAATAGGCGCCGAGCCGCGACTATATAACTCCGTGCGCGCTCCTGAAAATATCAGTTTTCGAGCAACTAGAAGCGAAAGCAGAAGGCTACGAGAATTATGCGAACCGATCTAAGATCTTCGGGCATCACTAAGAACTGCTGAACTGATTTTGCTGAATTTTGTTTATTGCAAAGCCTATAGTTTGACTTAATAGTAGATATTTTATCTCCCTAAATTGACAGAAACGGTAGATATAGCAAAGAAACCTCTACCATGTTGGATAACGCAATTACTCTATTGGTTCCACCACAAGCACCAAATATTAGATACTTGAATCAGCTCAGCTTTTATTAAAAATTCGGAATATGCCAATGTAACATGATTCGACTTGGAAAAAATCAACTGACATATCAACTGTATTTTACAGGGTGTTCTATATATAGGAAACTTAGTGCGGAGTAGAATGACATGGATTTGAAATATCTAAAAAAAGTTTTAATAGGTGTACCATAAGCAGCTGCATATATACAATGTAGTTTAAATAAGGGCGAAACTTATATATCAACCGTAGTTTTACAGAGTGTTCTAATATAGGAAACTAGCCGGAGTGGAATGACATGGATTTAAAAAATCTAATTTTTTTTTATAATAGGTGTACCATAAGCAGCTGAATATATATAATGTGGTTGAAATAAGAGGGAGTGGAATAAATTATACAGGGTGGTTCAAAAAAGTTCTATTGAGCCATAAATAGTTACATATACCAGGTGGTTCATAAAGGGCAGGAGTAGAATTATATTTACATAGAGTGGACAACAAAATGATATATTGTTCGGCTCATAAGTAGTTGCATATACAATATGGTTCAAATAACGGTAGAATATTTATACAGGGTGGATAATATTTTTAAAAAAATGTTATGTAAGCAGTTAGGATCTTTGAATTATGTTCTTGAGTTATTATAGTTATGAATTAGTTGAAAAAATGTTAGAAGAAGTTGTTTATACAGGGAGGTTGAAATATGAGATCGAGTGGAATTATAGTTTATTTTATATAGTGGTTAAAAAATTATTTTATATCCACAAGCATATATAGGATGGTTGAAATATGTAGCGGAGTATAATTACAGCTATGCAGGTGGATTTAAAAAGTATTATAAAGAAATGTTATGATCTACAAGCTCTGTTCCATTTACCGGATAGTTGAACTATGGGGTGGAGTAGAATTTTAAAGATACAGGGTGGTACAAAAATGTTATATTGGGTGACAAATAAGTATAGTATGTATTGTGATTAAAAAATTATTTTATATCCACAAGTAATTGCATATATAGAATGTTTAAGAATTATCATGAAGAAATGTTATGATCTACAATTTACCGGATGGTTGAAAATAGGGTGGAGTGGAATTTTAAGGATACAGGGTGGTACAAGAATGTTGTATTGGGTGGCAAATCAGTAGTTCCATATACAAGGTTGTTGAAATATATTGGAGTAATACGAGGGCTGCCTTTTATTTTTCGGGATTGGACAACCCTAGTGTTGCAATCTGACAACTGACAGCTCTATCGTAAAGTTTGACATTTTTGAGGTTATACGTACTCAGAACGTTTTGGCATACGAGCGCTATGTGTTGTTTACAGTAACTTAAAGGATTCATCTCGGCCAAAAAATGGTATTAAATCGTGAACATTTTCGTGCGATTATTTTTTATAACTTTTGACGTGGATTAAGTCAGCAAGAGTGCATGGATGAACTTAATTTAATTTTTGGCGATGAAACTCCATCAAGGACCACTGTTTACCGATGGTATGGTGAATTCAATCGAGGTCGCAGTTCACTTCAAGACGAATTTCGTGAAGGTCGTCCAAAAACAGTTGTTGTTCCGGAAACCATTGATCCTGTGCGCGAACTGATATTGCAAGATCGTCATGTGACCTATCGTGAGATTGAGTCAACCTTACACATTAGTGGGTCCAGCATACATTCAATATTGCATAAACATTTGAATGGCAAAGAAATTTGTTCGCGTTGGATTCCACACAATTTGTCAATCGTTCAAAAAAGGCTCGTGTCGATTGGTCGAAAGAAAAGCTCAAAAAATACGATCGCGGTGCTTCAAAACACCTTTATGACATAGTGACAGGTGATGAATCGTGGATTTACGCGTATGATCCCGAAAGTAAACAGCAGTCGAGTGTATGGGTGTTTCAAGATGAGCCGAATCCAACAAAAGTTGTTCGCGCACGAAACACTTCCAAGCAAATGATCGCCGGTTTTTTCGGAAAAACTGGACATGTAGCAACCGTACCACTAGAACAACGCAGAACAGTCAATTCTGAGTGGTACACAACCATTTATTTGCCAGTTGTCTTCCAAGAAATGAGGAAAACCAACCGCCGAAGACGGATCACTCTTCACCACGACAATGCGAGCTCTCACACATCGGCTCAAACAACTGCATTTTTGACCACTCAAAACATCGATTTGATGAGTCATCCGCCGTATAGTCCTGACTTGTCACCAAATGACTTCTTTTTATTCCCGTACGTAAAAAACAAACTGAGAGGTCTTCGACACCTGAAGAAGCGGTTGCTGCGTTCAGAATGCATGTTTTGGAGATACCTCAATCAGAGTGGAAAAAGTGCTTCCATAATTGGTTCAAACGCATGCAAAAGTGTATAGATCTTCATAGGGAATATTTTGAAAAACAATAAAGCGATTTTCGATGATTAATATTTGTTTTTGTTCTCTAATCCCGAAATATAAAAGGCAGCCCTCGTAGTATATAGCAGTTGTATAATTGGAGTACCTGAAATATGGGATGCAGTAAAGATATAGTTACACAATGTGATTCAAACAAGGTTAGCAAAAGTTGCAATGAAGTGTGGATAGATATTATACTTTATAATGTGGTTAAAGAAATATTATGAAATAACGTGGCTCATAATCAGTTGCACATCTAGGATAGTTGAAATATAGGGTGGAGAAGTGTTATAGTTAAGTCTTTAAAAATTGTTATATTGGTTGACCAATAAGCAGCAGCGTATACAGGGTAGTTGTAATACATAAAATTGTTATATAGGGTGCCCCATAAGCAGTTGCAGGGAGATACAGAAAATGTTATACTGGGTGGCCGATAATTAGTTGCATATACAAGGTGGTTAAAATAGAGGGTGGAGTAGAATTATAGTTAAACAGTTTGGATAATTTTTTTTTGTAGGACAGAACATCAGCTGTTGCATATATGCAATATCTGAAACGTGGATCGAAGTAAAATTATAGTTATACAGTGTGATTAAAACAATGTTAGAAAAAGTTGCATATACGGATGGTTGAGATAAAAGGTGGAGACAAATTATACTTTCCAGGGTGGTTAAAAAATGGGTATATAGTAGTCCATAAGCATTTGCGTAGATAAGATAGTGAGTGGAGCAGAGTTATAGTTTTTAAAAAATGTTATATTTGCTGGCCCCTAAGCAGAAGAAGATAAGATACAGGGTGGTTGAAGTATTTTGTAGAGTAAAATTATGGTTATACAAGATGGTTAAAAAATAAGTTATAATGTTTGACTGATTAGCAGCAGAATATACAGGATGGTTTTAATGTAGAAGGAAGTAGAATTATAGTTATACAAGGTTTGGGTGAGTATTTAAATATAGGTTTGGTGTTAGGGTGCCAAATTGTGTTTTTACATTTGTGACACGCCAAGGGTTCCACACACACATTCCCATTAGAGTGGATTGAAATGTTATATTAGGCTTCAACAGTTGCATTCTACTATATTGAATACCTGAAACGTGGGGCGAAGCAAGCATATAGTTTTAGAGTGTGATTAACACAATTTTAGAAAAAGTTGCATATAAGGAGTGATTAAAATAAAGCGTGGAGAGAAATTGGACTTTACATGGTGGCTCAAAAAATATCAGAAATAATTGTTATATAGCGTAGACCATAAGTAGTTGCATAGCTGAAATATAGGGTGGAGTGGAGTTACAATCAGGTGTTAAAAGAAGTGACAAATAAACAGCAACATATACAGGATGGTTGCACTATAGGTTGAAGTAGAGTTAGTTGTACAAGTTGGTTCAAAAAATGTCCAATAAAATTGTTTTATAGGGTGGTCCATAAGCACTTGCAGTTTGGGTGAAATATATTCGGGATTGGCGGATTTATAGTTAAGTAGGGTGTTTCAAAAAATTTGGAAGAATTGTTACATGGCATAAAAAATTGTTCATTCAGTACTCGGGTGAACCGCGGGTAACGGCTGGTATATATATATATATATATATATATATATATATATATATATATATATATATATATATATATATATATATATATATATATATCCCGTTCTCATAAGAGGACAACAAGATAAAGAAATAGCACATCAGCAACACGTGCAGACGACTCATCATATGCTAAAACTGAATTCAAATACTTTCGCATATCTTAATGCTTTTGTTTCAGATTAGAATATACGTAAACATCATAGCGACTAGACGTATAATTTTATATTCAGTAATAAATTAAAACTTGTAATATTTTTCCGCTCAATTAAACTTTTAAAATTTTTTAAAAAGTTATTTTTGCAAACAAAAAAGATTTCTGGCGCAGTCATTCGGATCTGAACGAATTTCTTCAAGAAAAACGTCAGTTTTCCAACTGTTGAGTCAGAGAACCAAACTCCGCAAAGAAGAAAATTAAATCCACAACGATCCACTACAGACCAAAGAAATCTAATGAATGGTACTGTGAGTAGAAAAAGTTGCTTTCCTTGTTATGCATATTATTTCCTTATATTGACATTATTTACCCAGTTTATGTCTATCTCCTCGAATGTGTCTGATTCATTAAGAGAAAACAGTGCAAACGAGTTAATTTTAAGAGAACAAAATTTTGAATTTGATTTAAGTACATTATTTTCCGATTTAAACATTTCAAATAGTCCAGTTAACGATTCAAATATTTTAAATATGAATCCGAACAGACAAGCAGGTAACGTTCCAGTTTTCGAACCAAAGTTACTACAAATAATTCCACAATTTGATGGAAACCCATTAGAACTGTCATCATTTCTTGATGCTGCTAATACTATTATTAATCAGTATTGGGATCCAAACCCAGAAAATATCCAAAGCGTACAAAACATAACAATTATATAAGGTATGTATTCTAAACTAATCGGTAAAGCTAGAGAAGTTTATAGTATTTGCATTGCTAAAGATTGGCACACTGTCAAAAGCGCGTTAATAGCACATTTTGGAGATCAGCGCGATGAGAATGGTTTACTTTTTGATTTAGATCAATTAAGACAATTTCAAAATGAACCTTCTTTACAATTTTATACAAGAGTTATGTCCAATTTAAGCGCATTATATAATTATGTTGACATTCACGAAAATCTTGTTCAAAATAGAATAGTTAAAAAGACATTTTATAACACTCACGCTTTAAAAATATTTTTAGCAGGACTAAAAGAGCCCTTAAGTTCTACTATTAGAGCACATTAGCTGAAGCCAGACAATATATTATTGCCGAAAATAATATTCGACACTTACAAAGACAACAATCATCACAAAAACAATTTCCAACATCAAAAACAACATAATCACAACCAACATTTCAAACAAAACCCAAATAAATTTCAAATGCAAAATTAATTTCAATCTTTGAATAGAAATCAAATTCCAAGTCAATTTCTACCAAATAATTTTCAATATCAACAACCACAATTTCCTAGAGGACCAATACAAATTCAACAAAGACCAGTCCCTCAACAACAAATTTTCACAAACAGACCAATTTTCCCTCAACAGCAAAGAAACTCGATTAACGTGTGGCAACCAAGAGGTAATATCCCACAACAAACTTCTGTTCCTATGAGTGGTGTTTCAACAATAAAACCCTATGCACAAGATCCTACAAATCAAAGATTTTACCAAAAACCAAAAAACCCATATGAAGTACACAATCTTGAACAATTTGACCCTTCTTATGAAAATCCCGAATTTTATGATGAAAACATTCCAGAAACAAATTTTCAAAATGATAATATTCATGAAAACTATACAGACATCAACTTACAAGAACCAGATCAAAGTTCAGAAGAAGCAAATTTTCCAACAACTGCCTCAACGAAAAAACCCTACATAGAACTGCATTCTATCTATGACAAAAAGGATCTTCCTTACATAAAAATATCCAACCCTCCATTAAAACTTTTAATAGACACGGGTGCAACAAAATCATTTTTGAACCCCGATGTAGCAGAAAACTATTTTTCAGATCTCATAAAGAAAGAACCCTTTACGATTTCTTCAATTTTTCAGACAACTAGAAAAAATTATTGTATCGAAATCCCAGCATTTTCAGAATTTAATTCTAAGAAAAATATTAAATTTTATTTGTTTAAGTTCCATAATTTCTTTGACGGCTTGATAGGCTATGAATCAATGAAAGACCTTGATGTTCAAATTGATATAAGAAATTTCACTTTGATACTCCAACTTCCAAAATTAATCTAGATCATTATGAAACAAAGAATAAGCTTTTATTCTTTGCCCGACTAGAACACCATACCATTGAAACCCTTAAAGTTCCAGTAAACATTCAAAATGGCGAAATTGAGATAAATACAATTAAATTAGGTAATTGTTTTACCCCAGGAGGTATAACAACCGCAATAAATGGTTATGCCAACGTGGAAATTCAAAATAACACTGATGACCCCCAAGAAATAAAATTATATTCTCCCATATATGTAGAACTTTTCAATTAAAATGACTATGAATTAGTTCACAAGAAAGGTAAAAAAATACTAATGCAGACGCCCTGTCACGAGTAGAAATTTACCCTAACGAAACCGAAAGAAATACTCCCCCAATATTTCAATACATTCAAAAATTTAACGAAAACCCAGAATTACAAATGAACAGACCTTCTACTTCTCGAGAAATCGATAACCAATCGATAATAGGACAAGTTGACCCTGACGAAAACAGTGACAACAATACTATTCATACTAGCGAAGAAGATCCAATACTTTCAATTAAAATAACAGACAAACCAGTAAATTACTTTCAAAATAAAATTTTTATTATTGAAGTCCCAGACAATCCCCGAAAACAGATAAAGAAAATTTTTGAAAACCCTGTAATTCGAACACGTTTCTATTTATATGTCACAAAGAACTCTTTCCGACAACAACTAATTCAATTTATAAAAGAGTATGCAGGAAATACTAGACAATACGCATTTTACTTCCAAAATGACCCAAATAATTATTTTTACGAAGAAACGTGTTGATTCATCCCCCAAATATTCAAAAATTCTGCCTATAAATTTTTAAAGTCAAATAAGTTACTTTTTGATGTAACACAAGAACACCGACAACAACAGCTTATAAAAACTCAACACAAAGGAATAACAAATCACAGAGGAATTTTAGAAACCTCTAACGAACTCAAACAAAAATATTATTGCCCAAACTAATCGATGATGTAAAAAATTCGTAAATAACTGTAATGTATGCCAACAAGTAAAATATGAACGTCATCGCCCTCTAATAAAATTTCAATTAACGCCCACTCCAAAGAAACCCTTTGAAACAATTCACATAGATACTTTCAAATTCGAAAATTCGATTGCCCTTACACCTTTTCAAGGTTTGGACAAGCTTATATTATTCCCAGTTTATCAGCCCTTCATGTCTATAAATCACTTTTACAATTTATCAGTACATTTAAAATTCCAGAAAACATTGTTTCTGAGAATTCACTCAACATCTCCTAAAAGATTTTGCAAATTTATATAAAATAAATTGGCATTATACCTTGCCCTTAAATCCAAATAGTAACTCAATCGTAGAGAGATTTCACTCAACTCTACTCGAACATTTGGGAACACTTACATTAACAAAACCAGATATAAGCCCTTTTGAAAACTTTCTTATGCAATTATAGGTTACAACAATTCCCTTCATTCAGTTACAAAATATAAGCCATTGAACTTATTTTTGGTCAATTAGAATTAAAAGAACCAATCGAAATCGATCCCCAATCCCAAGTTGTTAACCACGAACTTGGCAAACATAAAAAAATCATGAAAACCTTATACCAAAATGTTTCTGAAAATATGCAAAAACAAAAAGCAACCCTTATTCAGAAAATTAATGAAAAAAGGAATGACCCTCCTGATATTCAACCAGAACTACAGGTTACAGAAATTAACGGAAAGACAAGGTAAAACTAAACCTTTATATAAACCTGAACATATTTTACAAAATACGGATTTAACAGTAACGACACCTCAAAATACCTATCACAAACAAATATTTAAATCGCCTCGAAAATTTATTGACAAAAACTTGTTACAGGTTGATGACACTACACCTGACGATGAGTCAGAAAGTTCAAATTCTGAATCTCAAAACTAATCCCGGAGTCCTTCCCTTTAAACTTGGAAGTTCCCGACTAAAATTCGCATCTCACACTTTCCTACATTATGTCCGAATTGACCCAATCAAATCACAAATTTTATCAATCACCAATATATATGATAACTTTGAACATGTAATACGTAACGTAACACGTCTATTCCAAAAGCAACCACTTCTTAGTTCTTATAAACACTTAGAATATGAAGTTATTATTAAATCAAAAAATGAATTCACTGTTCCCAAATAATAGAAATAAAAGAGGATTAATTAACCCCTTAGAATCTGTAATGAAATATTTCACAGGAAATATGGACGCCCAAGATGCTCAAGAAATTCATGAAAGCATTTCAGAACTAATCAAAATAAAATTGTTAGAAAAGTTAATAAACAAATATAATTAACTACGGCACTTATGAAAAATATTAATGAAACAATTACTAAAATATCAAATAACCAAAATTTGATTGAAAATAAAATTGAACAGTTAAGAATAGGTTTGAACGAAATAATTTTAATTATGCTCATTCATTATTTAGAGATCCAAGAAATTTTGAATCATATTAAATTAAATTCAGACTCTTTATTGAATTTTCTTTCAGACATGGAAAATGCTATAAGCTTTGCTAACTTAAAAGTTTTACATCATAGTATCATTTCACCAAATGAATTACAAAAAATTGTTGATCAATTGCAAGAATCACACAGTTATTAACAATTGTTATTTTCTGTATGTGATTATCTCAAATATTATGAAGTAATTGAAACAAATGTAATCATTTCACAAGATAAAATAATATTTTCTCTTGATTTTCCATTGATCCATCCTGATATCTTTGATTATTATCACCTTTATGCCATACCAAATGAAAATCAATCAATAATTATCCCACCATCTTCCTATCTTTCCATAAGCAACAATGAGTACCAATATCAAGATGAAGAATGCAAAAACTTATGGTCAAATTATTTGTGCAAGAAAAATCGCCTTTTGCCATTACTTCAAAATCTCGATTGTATAACTTCACTTTTATCAGTCGAAAACAAGTTAGAAAACTGCCAACAAATTCCAATCAAAAATTCCCAGCAGATAATTCAAGAAATCAATGAAGCCCATTACATTGGAATTTTCCCGAAACAACAAAAAGTTCAAATCACATGCCAAGAAAGCGACGTAGCAGTCCTTCAAGGAACATTTTTGTTCATTGTGCCGCCAAAATGTTCAATCAAAACCACATCGTTCATCTACAAAAACGAAAAAGGTAGAATCAAAGGTCATCCAGTTACCTTAGACGAAATAAAAGCAATCAGTCTACCAGTTTTACCAGTTCAAAAGCTCAACCTAGAAAAAGTGCCACTAGACAAGTTACATGAACTTCAAATTCAGGAATCAGCTGAAGAGCCCTTAGAAGAAATCAAAATACAGTCCAGACGCTCAACATGGTTCCTATATTTCACAATTTTCCTGATTATTGCAGTGATCCTGTTTTTCATTGTCAGGAAGCGAGAACCGATAATGAAATTGTTCCAGTCCAGCCAACCAGGCCCCAGACCGGAAGTTAGTCCGTCTCAGGTGGTTCCACCCTTGACGAACCTTTAGGGGTTAAATTAAAACTTGTAATATTTTTCCGCTCAATTAAACTTTTAAAATTTTTTAAAAAGTTATTTTTGCAAACAAAAAATATTACTATATATAGTAATATAATAAGTTTTTAATTTATTACTGAATATAAAATTATACGTCTAGTCGTTATGATGTTTGCGTCTATTCTAATCTGAAACAAAAGCATTAAGATATGCGAAAGTAATTGAATTCAGTTTTAGCATATGATGAATCGTCTGCACGTGCTGCTGATCTGCTATTTCTTTATCTTGTTGTGCTCTTATGGGAACGGGATATATAACTCCTCCACCCCTAAAGGTTCGTCAAGGGTGGAACCACCTGAGACGGACTAACTTCCGGTCTGGGGCCTGGTTGGCTGGACTGGAACAATTTCATTATCAGATCTCGCTTCCTGACAATGAAAAACAGGATCACTGCAATAATCAGGAAAATTGTGAAATATAGGAACCATGTTGAGCGTCTGGACTGTATTTTGATTTCTTCTAAGGGCTCTTCAGCTGATTCCTGAATTTGAAGTTGATGTAACTTGTCTAGTGGCACTTTTTCTAGGTTGAGCTTTTGAGCTGGTAAAACTGGTAGACTGATTGCTTTTATTTCGTCAAAGGTAACTGGATGACTTTTGATTGTACCTTTTTCGTTTTTGTAGATGAACGATGTGGTTTTGATTGAACATTTTGGCGGGACAATGAACAAAAATGTTCCTTGAAGGACTGCTACGTCGCTTTCTTGGCATGGGGTTTGAACTTTTTGTTGTTTCGGGAAAACTCCAATGTAATGGGCTTCATTGATTTCTTCAGTTATCTGCTGGGCATTTTTGATTGGAATTTGTTGGCAGTTTTCTAACTTGTTTTCGACTGATAAAAGTGAAGTTATACAATCGAGATTTTGAAGTAGTGGCAAAAAGCGATTTTTCTTGCACAAATAATTTGACCATAAGTTATTGCATTCTTCATCTTAATATTGGTACTCATTGTTGCTTATGGAAAGATAGGAATATGGCGGGATAATTATTGATTGATTTTCATTTGGTATGGCATAAAGGTGATAATAATCAAAGATATCAGGATGGACCAATGGAAAATCAAGAGAAAATATTATTTTATCTTGTGAAATGATTACATTTGTTTCAATTACTTCATAATATTTGAGATAATCACATACAGAAAATAACAATTGTTAATAACTGTGTGATTCTTGCAATTGATCAACAATTTTTTGTAATTCATTTGGTGAAATGATACTATGATGTAAAACTTTTAAGTTAGCAAAGCTTATAGCATTTTCCATGTCTGAAAGAAAATTCAATAAAGAGTCTGAATTTAATTTAATATGATTCAAAATTTCTTGGATCTCTAAATAATGAATGAGCATAATTAAAATTATTTCGTTCAAACCTATTCTTAACTGTTCAATTTTATTTTCAATCAAATTTTGGTTATTTGATATTTTAGTAATTGTTTCATTAATATTTTTCATAAGTGCCGTAGTTAATTATATTTGTTTATTAACTTTTCTAACAAATTTATTTTGATTAGTTCTGAAATGCTTTCATGAATTTCTTGAGCATCTTGGGCGTCCATATTTCCTGTGAAATATTTCATTACAGATTCTAAGGGGTTAATTAATCCTCTTTTATTTCTATTATTTGGGAACAGTGAATTCATTTTTTGATTTAATAATAACTTCATATTCTAAGTGTTTATAAGAACTAAGAAGTGGTGCTTTTTGAATAGACGTGACGTTACGTATTACATGTTCAAAGTTATCATATATATTGGTGATTGATAAAATTTCTGATTTGATTGGGTCAATTCGGACATAATGTAGGAAAGTGTGAGATGCGAATTTTAGTCGGGAACTTCCAAGTTTAAAGGGAAGGACTCCGGGATTAGTTTTGAGATTCAGAATTTGAACTTTCTGACTCATCGTCAGGTGTAGTGTCATCAACCTGTAACAAGTTTTTGTCAATAAATTTTCGAGGCGGTTTAAATATTTGTTTGTGATAAGTATTTTGAGGTGTCGTTACTGTTAAATCCGTATTTTGTAAAATATGTTCAGGTTTATATAAAGGTTTAGTTTTACCTTGTCTTTCCGTTAATTTTCTGTAACCTGTAGTTCCTGGTTGAATATCAGGAGGGTCATTCCTTTTTTCATTAATTTTCTGAATAAGGGTTGCTTTTTGTTTTTGCATATTTTCAGAAACATTTTGGTATAAGGTTTTCATGATTTTTTTATGTTTGCCAAGTTCGTGGTTAACAACTTGGGATTGGGGATCGATTTCGATTGGTTCTTTTAATTCTAATTGACCAAAAATAAGTTCAATGGGCTTATATTTTGTAACTGAATGAAGGGAATTGTTGTAACCTATAATTGCATAAGAAAGTTTTTCAAAAGGGCTTATATCTGGTTTTGTTAATGTAAGTGTTCCCAAATGTTCGAGTAGAGTTGAGTGAAATCTCTCTACGATTGAGTTACTATTTGGATTTAAGGGCAAGGTATAATGCCAATTTATTTTATATAAATTTGCAAAATCTTTTAGGAGATGTTGAGTGAATTCTGAAACAATGTTTTCTGGAATTTTAAATGTACTGATAAATTGTAAAAGTGATTTATAGACATGAAGGGCTGATAAACTGGGAATAATATAAGCTTGTCCAAACCTTGAAAAGGTGTAAGGGCAATCGAATTTTCGAATTTGAAAGTATCTATGTGAATTGTTTCAAAGGGTTTCTTTGGAGTGGGCGTTAATTGAAATTTTATTAGAGGGCGATGACGTTCATATTTTACTTGTTGGCATACATTACAGTTATTTACGAATTTTTTTACATCATCGATTAGTTTGGGCCAATAATATTTTTGTTTGAGTTCGTTAGAGGTTTCTAAAATTCCTCTGTGATTTGTTATTCCTTTGTGTTGAGTTTTTATAAGCTGTTGTTGTCGGTGTTCTTGTGTTACATCAAAAAGTAACTTATTTGACTTTAAAAATTTATAGGCAGAATTTTTGAATATTTGGGGGATGAATCAACACGTTTCTTCGTAAAAATAATTATTTGGGTCATTTTGGAAGTAAAATGCGTATTGTCTAGTATTTCCTGCATACTCTTTTATAAATTGAATTAGTTGTTGTCGGAAAGAGTTCTTTGTGACATATAAATAGAAACGTGTTCGAATTACAGGGTTTTCAAAAATTTTCTTTATCTGTTTTCGGGGATTGTCTGGGACTTCAATAATAAAAATTTTATTTTGAAAGTAATTTACTGGTTTGTCTGTTATTTTAATTGAAAGTATTGGATCTTCTTCGCTAGTATGAATAGTATTGTTGTCACTGTTTTCGTCAGGGTCAACTTGTCCTATTATCGATTGGTTATCGATTTCTCGAGAAGTAGAAGGTCTGTTCATTTGTAATTCTGGGTTTTCGTTAAATTTTTGAATGTATTGAAATATTGGGGGAGTATTTCTTTCGGTTTCGTTAGGGTAAATTTCTACTCGTGACAGGGCGTCTGCATTAGTATTTTTTTACCTTTCTTGTGAACTAATTCATAGTCATTTTAATTGAAAAGTTCTACATATATGGGAGAATATAATTTTATTTCTTGGGGGTCATCAGTGTTATTTTGAATTTCCACGTTGGCATAACCATTTATTGCGGTTGTTATACCTCCTGGGGTAAAACAATTACCTAATTTAATTGTATTTATCTCAATTTCGCCATTTTGAATGTTTACTGGAACTTTAAGGGTTTCAATGGTATGGTGTTCTAGTCGGGCAAAGAATAAAAGCTTATTCTTTGTTTCATAATGATCTAGATTAATTTTGGAAGTTGGAGTATCAAAGTGAAATTTCTTATATCAATTTGAACATCAAGGTCTTTCATTGATTCATAGCCTATCAAGCCGTCAAAGAAATTATGGAACTTAAACAAATAAAATTTAATATTTTTCTTAGAATTAAATTCTGAAAATGCTGGGATTTCGATACAATAATTTTTTCTAGTTGTCTGAAAAATTGAAGAAATCGTAAAGGGTTCTTTCTTTATGAGATCTGAAAAATAGTTTTCTGCTACATCGGGGTTCAAAAATGATTTTGTTGCACCCGTGTCTATTAAAAGTTTTAATGGAGGGTTGGATATTTTTATGTAAGGAAGATCCTTTTTGTCATAGATAGAATGCAGTTCTATGTAGGGTTTTTTCGTTGAGGCAGTTGTTGGAAAATTTGCTTCTTCTGAACTTTGATCTGGTTCTTGTAAGTTGATGTCTGTATAGTTTTCATGAATATTATCATTTTGAAAATTTGTTTCTGGAATGTTTTCATCATAAAATTCGGGATTTTCATAAGAAGGGTCAAATTGTTCAAGATTGTGTACTTCATATGGGTTTTTTGGTTTTTGGTAAAATCTTTGATTTGTAGGATCTTGTGCATAGGGTTTTATTGTTGAAACACCACTCATAGGAACAGAAGTTTGTTGTGGGATATTACCTCTTGGTTGCCACACGTTAATCGAGTTTCTTTGCTGTTGAGGGAAAATTGGTCTGTTTGTGAAAATTTGTTGTTGAGGGACTGGTCTTTGTTGAATTTGTATTGGTCCTCTAGGAAATTGTGGTTGTTGATATTGAAAATTATTTGGTAGAAATTGACTTGGAATTTGATTTCTATTCAAAGATTGAAATTAATTTTGCATTTGAAATTTATTTGGGTTTTGTTTGAAATGTTGGTTGTGATTATGTTGTTTTTGATGTTGGAAATTGTTTTTGTGATGATTGTTGTCTTTGTAAGTGTCGAATATTATTTTCGGCAATAATATATTGTCTGGCTTCAGCTAATGTGCTCTAATAGTAGAACTTAAGGGCTCTTTTAGTCCTGCTAAAAATATTTTTAAAGCGTGAGTGTTATAAAATGTCTTTTTAACTATTCTATTTTGAACAAGATTTTCGTGAATGTCAACATAATTATATAATGCGCTTAAATTGGACATAACTCTTGTATAAAATTGTAAAGAAGGTTCATTTTGAAATTGTCTTAATTGATCTAAATCAAAAAGTAAACCATTCTCATCGCGCTGATCTCCAAAATGTGCTATTAACGCGCTTTTGACAGTGTGCCAATCTTTAGCAATGCAAATACTATAAACTTCTCTAGCTTTACCGATTAGTTTAGAATACATACCGTATATAATTGTTATGTTTTGTACGCTTTGGATATTTTCTGGGTTTGGATCCCAATACTGATTAATAATAGTATTAGCAGTATCAAGAAATGATGACAGTTCTAATGGGTTTCCATCAAATTGTGGAATTATTTGTAGTAACTTGGGTTCAAAAACTGGAACGTTACCTGCTTGTCTGTTCGGATTCATATTTAAAATATTTAAATCGTTAACTGGACTATTTGAAATGTTTAAATCGGAAAATAATGTACTTAAATCAAATTCAAAATTTTGTTCTCTTAAATTAACTCGTTTGCACTGTTTTCTCTTAATGAATCAGACAAATTCGAGGAGATAGACATAAACTGGGTAAATAATGTGAATATAGGAAAATTATTTATATAACAAGGAAAGCAACTTTTTCTACTCACAGTACCAGGGAGAGGATCTTCATTGGATTTATCTGGTCTGTAGTGGATCGTTGTGGATTTTCTTTTCTTCTTTGCGGAGTTTGGTTCTCTGAATCAACAGTTGGAAACTGACGTTTTTCTTGAAGAAATTCGTTCAGATCCGAATGACTGCGCCAGTAATATTTTTTGTTTTCAAAAATAACTTTTTAAAAAAGATTTTATAAAAGTTTTAATCGAGCGGAAAAATATTACAAGTTTTTAATTTATTACTGAATATAAAATTATACGTCTAGTCGCTATGATGTTTACGTCTATTCTAATCTGAAAAAAAAGCATTAAGATATGCGAAAGTAATTGAATTCAGTTTTAGCATATGATGAATCGTCTGCACGTACTGCTGATCTGCTATTTCTTTATCTTGTTGTCCTCTTATGGGCACGGTATACATAACTATATATATATATATATATATATATATATATATATATATATATACAGGGTGAGTTTTTTTTATGATCAGTATGGGGATCTCGGAAACTAGAGGAGATAGAGCAATGGTTAAATTGGGAAAGATTTGCAGTTTTACTGGCCCAATTTAATGACACTTTCGGATTTTTGTAAAAAGTCATGGCTTACTAGATATTTTGAAAAAACGAAATTCTGTCGATTTAGTCAAATCCCTCTAGCTCCTTGGTTTTTGATTTTATAAAAAAGTGTAAATATCAAAATTGAAGGGAATTGTATCCCGAATATGATTGTCATGTCCTCGTTTGCGTGACAGCTCTCGTTTTCGAGATATGATACAAACTTATCTTTTTTTGAATGGAAACCATAGTTGGCTATGACCTCAAAAATCGGATATTTTTAGAGCTTTTCAACGATATAATACTCGATATAGTTATTCATAAAAATAACGGAGTTATGGATGCTTTTCTCTGTTATTTTCACTTTTAACGTAGGTAGCCATGAAAAAGATTGTTTTCACTTTGACGTTTCCTCATTTGAGAGTAATTCCATTAGTAGTGCTGAACTGACAGTCGATATTGACAAGTTTTCGTTATAAAATGGAATATTCTAACGAAGAAAAACTGAATATGGTGGAACGTTATATCATATTCCATAAAAATTCAGTTCGTGCAGCTGAGGAATACTTTCATTGATATTTTAATCGTCGTCAACCTGCTCTATGTACATTTAAGACGCTTTACGATAGTTTACGCACATATGGATCTTTTACTAAACCACCAAAGGAACGTAATCAAATTAAGGAAGCAGCACAAATAAATGTTTTGGCAATAGTACATCAAAATCCATCTACATCAACTCGTGAGATTGCGGCAGAAGTTGGCACATCTCAACGAACTGTAGTTAAGGTACTGAAAGAGCACAAGTTCCACCCCTACAAACTTTCAGTTTCTCAAACTTTGCAAGCTGGTGACGAACATGGACGTATTTTCTTTTGTACGTGGTTTAGAGACATGTGCCTTGACAATCCACAGTTTCCATTAAAGGTGTTATGGTCAGATGAAACTAGATTTACTAACAGCGGTATGTTCAATAGACACAATGAGCATATCTGGGCTAAAGAAAACCCTTTCCATGTAGAACAAAGACGACCCCAGATAAAATTTGGTTTTAATGTTTAGTGTGGTATCATAGGGTCTACTATTCTGGATCCTTTAATCTATGACGAATCACTTACTGGGGAGCGCTACTTGCATTTCTTGCAATACACTTTTCAAGACATGTTGCATAATTTGAATTTGAGAACTCGTTTAAAAATTGAGTGGTTCCAACATGATTGAGCACCTGCTCATAACTCGTTATTAGTAAGACAACACGTAGATAATATCTATCCAAACTCTTGGATAGGAAGAAATGGCCCACGCGAATGGCCACCCCGGTCTCCCGATTAGACTTCTATTTATGGGGTGCGCTCAAAAACAAAGTATACAAAAGAAAGTATGAGACAGTTGATGACCCAAGGGAGGCGGTATTATAAACAATTGAAGAAATTGATAGGCGGTTTGTGAGGAAAGCGGTAATGTCAATCTTAAAAAGATGCAATTTTTGTCTAAATAACAATGGTGGACTTTCCGAACATATATTGTAACCATTATTATGTACTTTAATTTCTTAAGTTTTTAGTAAGTACCTACTTATTTAGTTTTTTCGTTATATCTGATATACCTAATTAAAAAATCGTTCAATGTTTTTTGGAATAGTTATTAATAAATCACAGCTGTGCGGTCTTCTAAACACAAGATGTTTTGACCTTTGTCCACTCGCTAACAGAGGGAGCGAACTGTAAGGTTGCCGGCGAGTGGTATTATTACCACGTCTTAAACGGGTTTCATTCAAGATACTGGCTGTTTTCCAGTTAGCAGAGCACACGTGATTTTGTGCCGCACAGTGCGTCAATTTTTAGGACGTTAATTGGAACATGGTTGTTTTAAAACCAACCGGTAGAGTACACTGATCACCATAAGGTTAAAAGTGTATTACTCATAGGTTATCAATTGACGTTTATGTGTAAGTAAATTATTTACAGAATAATTCAATTCCAATTATAAGAGCCCAAAGTTTTTTTGTGACGCCCTGCACCGTAATTTTCGGGCGTTAATTGGAACATACTTCATGTTTTATGATAAAGTTTTATGTTTACTTGGTAAACCTACATAAAACATCCCAAAGGCACAGTTATTTCTTGTGCTCATTTGTACGAGCTAGTGCTGTAATTGGAACACTCAGTGCTAGCACTGTGCCGCATGTGCTCAATTGTGCGCTAATTGGAAAACAGGGACTATCAACTTTTAGAATTTTCGTATGCAGTAGCCTTGTTGGCACATATACTACATGTTTACGTAGGAAGCACACAGCCGGGGTTCGATTCCCCATAACTGCGACGGATTTTTGTAATATAAATTATTTCATATATCATTGGAATTTGACGCTGTTAAACAGATCACGTGACTATTGATCAATGAGAGCTTGGCGTGAGAGCGCTTCAATGAGGGCGTGGCTTATCACGTCACACCAGCGAAGTGGGAGTGGTGGGGGTAAATTTGGTTCAATTTCGTGGTTTTGGGACCTTAAATTCTCTTATGGGAAATTACATGTAAAAATTGACCATTTTGGGCTCGTACCGACATTGCTTATCTTCTGATGAATAATTCTGCAACGCCTAACTTTACAAATACTTTTTGATATTTGTCACTCTTTTTCAGTATATTGAACGGTCTGTGCTCACGTTTTTTGAAAAAAGAGTATTTATGCATTTGCATGTCAGAAGATTAAAAGGTATGTAATTGAATGCAGAAAGTTAATGCTATAATACCAAATACAGTTTATAAATATAATATTCTGCAAGTAGTTATTTTATCACATAGTTTAGAATTTCATAACACAAACAGATTGTGTTCCCAGTTTTCTGAGCAATACACAATGAATATTCTCTAATAATACATCCATCTCCTTCGAATAAATCTAAACCACCAAAAAATAAAAATTCAGTATGTCTAGATTTATCTGGATTTTTTTTGTTGGATATTACAATTCGGTATTGCACAGTGCCGAATAATTTTAAAAAATGTGCTACGGAATATCATATACTAAATAAGTATGAATTATATGCAGAATATATTATATTAACACAACCAGTAAATTACCAAAAATACATGTAATTTCCCATAAGAGATTCTAAGGTTAAAATTAGCGAAAATTTACCCCTATGACCTTGAAATCGCCAACCTGAGCGGGTAGTTTAGAGGTGAGAAATGGCTTAATTAGAGTCATCTTGGCTTAACGTGGGGGTGTAAACGCCATATTTAGGGGTGTATTCATCATTTATAAGGCCCTTTCGAGGGTGTCATTTGTTCAGTGAACAAGGGGGCCCCGTTCTCGGACCGTGGCAAACCGCGGGGGCCCTGTTTAGAAAAAAAATACGACTGATTTTGAACCGTTGGCTGGATATAGATTTCATAGGATTTTGAATAATGAATACCAAAATACGTATCGAACAAAGAGAATGTGATAGAACTTGATTTGCTATTTAGTACAAAATGTTTAGGAAAGATATAAAAAAATAAAACAATAACTTGGGAATACCGCGAATATTCGTTGGAACAGGGACGTTACAAATGAAAGAAATGAGTGGATCGTTGAAACGAAACCTTTACAAATATGGTGGGAATAGAACCACTACAAATGCTAGAAATGGCTGGGAACAGGACCGTTGCAAATGCTAGAAACGTCATAACAGGAATGCTAGGAACGGCGTACCAGAAAGTAGGAAACAGTAGACGGTTGGAACAGGAATGTTGGAAAAAGCATAAAGTTGGATGGTTGGATAACAGGAAGTTAGACGGTAGGAACAGGAATGATAGAACCAAGAATGTTAGAAATAGGATAGCAGTAACGTTAGAAACTGCAGGATGATGGGAACAGGGATGTTACAAATGCTAGAAATGGTAGGGTGTGGGAACAGGATCGTTAGAAAAGCTAGAAATGACAGGAACTTGGGTGGTTGGATACGGGAGGTTAGAAAGGAGATAGCAGGAAGTCGGATGGTGGGAATAGGAATGCTAGAACCAAGAAGGTTAGAAATAGGATAGCAGTAATGTTAGAAACGAGGAAGTTGGAACAGGAATGTAAAAATGGGATAGTGGAAATGCTAGAAATTGCAGGATGGTTGAAGCAGGGACGTTACAAATGCTAGAAATGGTAGGATGGTGGGAATAGGGACGTTACAAATGCTAGAAGTGTTAGGATGGTGAGAACAGGAATGTCTGAAACGGAAATGGTAGAAATAGCGGGAAGTGGAATGAAATAAACAGCAACGCTACAAATGTTAGAAATGGTTGGAACAGAGTCCTTAGAAATGACAGCAGGCAATTGGTTGGTTGGAACAAGGACGCTACAAATGGAAATGATAGAAAAGACAGGAATGCTGGGAACAAGTCCATTGCAAATGGGAATGTTATAAATGGTAGGAAGGGAAGTTGGGTAGTTGGAATACATTTGATGTTGGTTGACTGAACAGGCATATATTTGAAGTTGACAGAACGCTGGAATGTTGGAAACGGAAACACTGGAAAGAGAAATGCTAGGAACGGCGTAAATGAAAGTAGGAACTGGCATGAAGATGAATGATTGGAACAGGCATTCTAGAGTTGAGATAGGAATACAGGAAACCAGATACCGGGAAGTTGGATGGTTGGAAAAAGCATTGTAGAGTTGTGATAGGAATACCAGAAACAGGATGGTAGGAATGGGAATGCTAGAAACGTGAATGCTGAATGTTTGAATGGAAATAGCTGAAACAAGTCAGCAGCAACTGCTACCAGATTGTTGGAGTGATAAATCTAATGTTGGAATGTTGAGAAAATTGCTAGAAATATAGGAATGGGACTCATATTAGATAATTAGAAGATTGCATGGAGAGAGTTACTAGTCAACCATAGCTAAAAACGTGTTATTCAATTGCCAGTTTTGTCGACACAACTGTCATGGACCAAATCATAACCAAATCAATGCTTTCGAAATGACAGCAAAAAATATGACACTTAGAGTTCGTATTAATGAAGAGCGTCCTGGGATAGGAGGAACCTGATTTGCAGGATCAAAGATTACAAATTCGGGATGGCTGAATTCTAGTAGTTAGATTGAGAGGTTCTGGGAGGTTGTAATATTCAAAATTTTACTTGAAACGCATTATTTCTAAACATAATACCTTCGAAACTGGCGCTGGTATATCATAATATATTTGATCACAATATTCGTATTCGAAAATGAATTCTTAAAATAAATTTGATTGTTGTACTATTTTTTATCGATTTAAGTGTTTCAACTTAACATAGCTGCTATTAAACAACTATTATTTACTCGATAACAATAGCAACTGTTATTGCCGACTAAAAATAACAGATAACAGATATAAGTTTATTACAGCTTAGCGCTAATCAAACAATAACGTAAACAGTTCTAACCTCAACTGCCTTTTCGAATAGCAATAACAGATCGACCGAAAACTAAACGACTGAAAAAACAGTTGTTCTGTTTCGACCGATAACGCACACAGCAGTTTTCATACATAACGTTTCTGTTCGCAGTTGTTGAAAATAAAACGTAGGCTGAATACCAAAAGCTGTTAACTGATTCGTATTGAACGCGCTGAACGGCCAAGTAGAAAAACATTATTGAAAAATTTAACAGGAGTTTGTCTGATCTTGCAAACGTAATAATAGCGTTCAGATATACTTTCGTTCATCGTTGTCATTGCTGAAATCTTGACAATGTAATTATAAATGAGCGAATTTTAAATATATTATATGTATTAGAAATTATATTAAGGGTTTATATTTTATTATTATTATAATGGTTTATGTTCTTGAAAAAAATATATTTAAATTGTTTCTAGAATATTAACATATAGTGAATTAGTTCTTTACATTAATTAACGAATATTAACATAAGCCACAAATAAGACTATTCTTTATATTGACCACGGTATGAAAATGATGTACCAATTTTTAATTAAAAAATAGTGCTAAGTAAGAAGTAAGTAGGTAATTACAAATGTTTTAAAATCATCATTTCTTTGTTGATTGTTTCAGTCTACACTTGATGAAATTTCATTGTTAAAATTACTTAAAAACAACAAACACCTGGTTAAATTTTCACTTTTTTATTTATTTTTAATTTGATATGTTTTGCCAAGTCTGGCTTCATTAGAAATTGGAAATACAAGGAATGCCAAATTTATATTTCTTAGAAAGAAAGTACAGATAGGGTAATAAGATAATTTAAGGTATCGTCTTAATTCTGGGGATTTCTGAGGAAGTGGGTGTGGTGTAGCTCAGGTAAATTATATATTTATAAAACATTGTTGACAACAGATGTGGATAATATAATATTATTTAAAACTGGTTGTTCAGATGTATGATCTGTGGTTCAGATTAAGTAAGGGAGATGAATTGGTATCAGTTTGAACATTCAAGGATTCGGAGAATTTTGTTTTTGTTCGTTTCCAGGGATTCATGAAGGTATAATTTTTTACTTTTGTTTTGTAATTCTAAATTTTGGGATATATTTTGAGGTATATGGTTTTCTGAGTGTTCAGAAAATGTAATTTATTGAGCTCTCATTTTCAAAAGCATTAGAGTGTTCACGCCATCTTGAATTGAACGATCTTACAGTGTGACCAATATAGAAGTTGGGGCAACTCCCACAGTTCAACCTGGTGACACACGAGTTAGAATTTGTCACTCTTATCTTTTTTGTTTTTTATATGTCTAGGTAAATTATTGTTTGTTATCAAGGCTGTATATATATTCCTGTTCTGTAAAACAGATCCCATAGAATGTGAGAGTATGTTATAATTTAGGTATGGGATTGGGGTCAGTGGGATATATTTCTTTGTACTTTATCAGTAGATAACCGCCTTCTATGACGTGAGTTTTCCAGTTTTTGAGAAAAGCCTATTGCAATACAATGACTTAGCAACAGTGCCAAACAATCGCTTCCCATAATCCCTTCAATTTGGATAGTTAGATATATTCATTAATATAATTGAGAATTACGCCAGCATTAAATATATAATATTTCCATAACAGCACTACCAAGCATAAAAATAAAAACGTCAGAAGATTGTTTGGTGTATTTTAATTTTTGGTTCTGAATTTGCAGTTTAATATTATTCTTAAACATACAAAATTGCAGGAATAATAAGTCTTACAAATATATTCTATATCGTACTAAATGCGAAGATCTCTATCATATTAGTAGCCAACCGAGATGAATTTTTGCATATTTTAGTTTCTTACCAAGAGATGGCGACAGCAATTTTCAGCGTAAACAATATAACTGTTATCTGTTATTTTCAGTTGTTATTTGCAAATAGCAATAACAATAGCAACTGTTATTTAAATTTATCAGTTTTGCCCATCTCTACAACAGCACCTTAATGTTATAATATTATAAGTATTAGCTATCATAACCAATACAGATAAAAGGAACATTTGACCTGTGTACGTTTTCTGGGATTTGGGGAAATATGACAATGTTGCATAAAATGCTCCATCACTTTAACAATATCATATGAATAAAATGATACATTTCCCGAAATCTAGGGAAATATGACAATCTGTCAACGCTGGCCCCTTTAACAGAACCTCTTCATCTTTTTCTGTGAAGTCATCAGATCTCTTACATATTTATTAGTGGGAAAGAACGAGACATATAATATTCCTTATACAGATTATGTATTTTGTAATTTGTTGAAAGATAAGCCTTTGATTGGATGTCCTAGGAGTTAAAAAGCTACTCTGATGGATGTGGAAGAAAATCATTCGACCTAAGAGAAAACAATTAATGTGTGACTAAGATTTAAAAATAATAACCTATTTCACACTGCCCAGGAGGCTGAACTCTAGGCACATTTATTTTTTTATAGTGGAACATCCCCTATAGGCCTATATAACCACTGTGTGGCTTCAGGAACCATGATGATGAACATAATATAAACGTTGAAATTTTTATTTTACTCTGTAGACTTCATGAACATTAATATTTCATATGTGCGGTGACTTTATCTATATTTCTTATATGAGGTGACTTAATCTATATTATTGAATAATGGCCCCAAGGTAGAATTGAATTGCTCTCAACAGTGCCTGGAACCAGATAACGTTTATCATCATATTTCTGCTGAACTATCGAGTGAACTAGATCTGGATGATTTTATTAGGTTCTGGTGTACACTTTTCGCTTTCCATTCCTCAAGACATTCGTCATAGTCATGAAAACCAATTTTTGTTTTCACAACAGATTTCTTGATACCTTTAGCTTTTTTACTTATATCAAAATTTTTAATAATCACGTCAATTTCCTCTGAATCATATCCCTCCTCCACACATCTTCGTTGTCCCTCAGCAATCTCTCTATCTTTATGAAATAGTTTGAAGGCATACAATTTCGATCGAAGGTCAATATAATCTATCAATGGAATGGCGTTGTTTTCGCCTTTCACTAAACCAAGCACCTTTTTATTAACCAGTAGGATGTTATAAATTTTGTTCGGATCATAGTCAGATGTATCAAAATGGTTTCAAGCAATCTCTCTTCATGATCTCAAACATATCATAATTCCTGATCTTGCCGAGATCAAGGATGGCTTGACCAACATCAATAGGTTTATTAAGATAAACCTGCTGGTTCCGCATCTCTACTGCAACCAGATTCTCATTGAAAACGGTACTGTTTTTAAATTCAGGCTTGGAGATGAATGCTTCCTCAGCTCTATATCTCCCGCTCCATTCCGTGAGGAGGTGAACTTGTACCCTCTTCCGAACATTCTCCATAGTTTTACTTAAACCAAACACATGTAGTATCCAATATAATTATCAATGTGATAAATTACCGAAAACAGCATTGTTCATGAGTTTAAAAAAATTCTTCTCAAAATCATTAGTCGCTTGTTTCTTGAGATTGGTGTTCAAGTCAATATAGGATTTGAGCCACGGAGATTGCTTGAACTCTAGGACCCCGTGAATCTTCTTTACGACTACTCCATAAGCTATAGCTTCCTTCAGCGTTCTATAATGAATGACATACCGCTGTTTATCATGCAGACCGCCTCTTATACCTCGCTCGATGAAGAGAAACATGTCTAGATCAGTAAGCAAGTCCAAATCTTGATCGGTATATTTCAACATAGCATGCCATGTGCATCCAGGTAGTGTAATAATGAGCTGGATCCAAACCATAAGTCTTTAAACAGCTAGTACGAAATTGCTCGAAAACATCAGCTAAAAGAAGTATGTCCGTCTTCATATAGAGATCGATGTATTCACCAACGTTTTGAGCTCGACTATAAAGACGCCAAGGGCAAGGTTTATCCTCCTAGTTGTTGTAGAATTTCTCTATTGGTGCTATATATAGTATATAGTCATAAGGCATCACTCCTTTCATCGTTAGTAATTTAAAATGATCAGCAGGCAGAAAAGGAAACTGTGATTTCAAATTGGGAAACTCTTTCATGTATGATGCTCACATGTCAAGTGATGAGTTCATGAATCTGAAGGAATCAATGAAGCAGAAACGGTTTGAAAACCCAATAACATTTGTAAATGAAATATATTTCTCTTTGGTGACTGGAAGTAAGTCGATTGCTCCCTTCATTCGTGTGGCATCATCCGTAATGATAAAATGTGTATCATATCCGCTGAGATTATGAAAAACGATAGGAATTACGTGCTATCTTTATAGTTTACGTTGCATCACTCATGTGCACCTCCTCTATAGTTCTTTTCTGGAATAAGGCGAACATGCTTATCTCCAACACTAAAGGCTTTCTCGCAGATATGACAGTGTGTTGCTTTCCGGAACTCAAGTTCCTGGGCATATGTCATTTGCATATCATATGCACACCAGAATACCGGTGCCATATTTGCGGATAATCACGTAACAGTTCATATGATATGTACGCGAATGCACCTATAACTCTAATAATTTTATCAAACTATCTACATTTTTTTTGAAAACCTATCATCAAATACTAGAAACATATTTAAAAATTTAGAATATACTGATATACACCTCTTATTCTAATAATTTTATGAAACTAATTGAAAATATTTGAATTAAAACAATCATAAAATTATAGAAATATATTTGAAAATTTAGAACAAAAAGTAGTAAAATGCACCGATAACTCAAGTAATTTCATTAAACTACCAAAAAAATTTCGTAATCTGCATTTATTTTAAAAAATCCTGTTAATAAATTCTCAAATTTTACATCACAAATAATACAAATCATGAATCTGTATTTATTTAAAAAATTCCTTTTAATAAATTCGGAAGTTTTACATCTGGTACGTTAGATATGGTAACTCAATGGAAATGATGACCGCAATGAAAAGAAACTGTGATATCTTGTTTACGCTAATGGAAACCGAGCTAAATGAACTTACCGGAAGTTGTGGTTTGATAAAATTATTAAGTTGTTTGCAGCAATCAACTTTTGCAGGAAGTTCTCATATGATAAGCATTAATTAGTTGTTTTTCTAGAACGAACCAAAATTTCGTTATACGCAAATGACGTATTTCGATGCACATAAATATAAGAATTTTAGAATTTTTATTTCATTGTTCATGATTTTTATTAATATATATGTAAAATTGGTGATTTTATTTTGACAATGACATCAGCACACAAGAATGCAGCAGGTCGTTTGAAAGCTTCAAGTCTATATAAATATACTGAAATTATAAAGCCCATGTCTCCTCCTTTGACAAAGAAGTAACGTTTCGCTGGAACCGGTATGAAGTTAACTTCCAATAATATGCCAATGGAGTACGTCTATTGGGATGATCCCAACGAATTGGTGGAACGGCTGAAACTACTGATTGCATCCAAGGATGCGGGCAACACTTCACATGACAACGACATAGTTGTCATTTTAATTGAACTTAGGGAAGCTAATATTATACGAGATAAATAGATGTTTCTATAGAAAAATGTTTGTTTAAATATTAACTCTTATTAGCAAAGGTATCAGTTACGCAATGACGCTTAACAAATTTGGACGCAGTACCTCCCATCATCCAGACATCTAGTTCACTCGATAGTACAGCAGAAAATTGCTCCATATGATGATAAACATTATCTGATTCCCGTCACGGTTGAGACTCTACCTTGGGGCCATTATTCAATAATATAGATTAAGTCACCGAACATATGAAATATAGATGAAGTCAACGCATATATGAAATATTAATGTTCATGAAGTCTACAGAGTAAAATAAAAATTACAACGTTTATTATGTTCAATGTCATTGTTCCTGAAGCCAAACAGTGCTTATATAGGCCTATAGGGGATGTTCTACTATAAAAAAACAACCGCGCCTTGAGTTCAGCCTCCTGGGTGGTGTGGAATAGAACTCTTTAATGTTAGTATTATAAAATTTTAGACACATTAATTGTTTTCTCTTAGGTCGAGTGATTGATTCTTTTCTACATCCACCATAGCGGCTTTTTAACTTCTAGGACATCTAATCAAAAGCTTATCAGAGAATCATATGTAAGATATTATTTTCACTTTATTCTTTATAAATATAAGTTACATATACTGATGGTTAGCAGGTGGTCCACTGATAAACTAGCCAATGAGAGTGCAGCTTATGACGTCATGGAAAAAGGGGATCAGGTCCTATTTTAGTGGTCATTAACATATTTCCAATAATTTCTGCAAGGGTGAGTTGTTCCTTTTTTTCTATCTTGGTTCGTTTTGATAGCTATTATAAAGGCACTTGCGTGATATGAAATGGAAACATTTGAATTTTTTTCTCTATATTTATACATCTTTATGGTAGGTCTAATATTTAATATTTATGGGTGGGGTAAGTGAAATATTGGTGTGTGTTTCTATTTTCAAACATTGTATTCTTTATGAACCCATAAGTTAAACATACTGATGGTTAGCAGGTAATCCACTCATAAACTAGGCAATCTGGGTGCAGCTGATGAGTGCAGTCATTTTTCTTAAGCCGTACGTTTTTATCAAATAACAAGATACATAACCTGTATAAGGAATATTATATGTCACAATCTTTCTCACTAATAAATTTGTAAGAAGAGATAGGATTACGTCCCTGTTTGAGGGGCCAGCGTTGACAGGTTCGCATATTTCCCTAGATCTCGGAAAATGTGGCTTTTTATTCATATGGTACTGTTAAAGTGATGGAGCATTTTATGCAACATTGTCATATTTCCCTAAATCTCTGAAAACACACACAAGTGATTGTTCCTTTTATCTGCTTCGTTATGATAGCCAGTACTTATAATATTAAGGTGCTGTTATCAAGTTGAAACACTTAAATCGATGAAAATTAGTACAACAATCAAATTTATTTTAAGAATTTATTTGCAAACAAAACATACGAATATTATTATATTTTAATCAAATATATTATGATATATCAGCGCCAATTTCGAAGGCATTTATGTTTAGAAATAATGCGTTTCAAGTAAAATTTAGAATATTACAACCTCCCAGAACCTTACAAACTAACTACATGAATTCTACCATCTTGAATTTATAATCTTTGATTCTACCAATCAGGTTCCTCCTATCCCTGGACGCTCTTCATCACTATGAACCCTATTTTTTCTCTGTCATTTCGATAGCACTGATTTGGTTGTGGTTTGGCTGGTTCGCGACAGTTGCGTCTTTGTCTAGTAACGTTCTCCATTGACAAATTTCCGGTAACAAAACTGGCAATTGAAGGACAACGTTTAGCTGTGGTTAAGTAATAATTTTGAACATAAAATGTCGTTAAGTTTTTCAGATAGTATCCTTATACATGTTATATCACACTTCTCAATATTAACTTTTTAAAAAAGATTTTATTAATAACAATACAAAAATTATAACTTTAAAAATATAAATGAAAATAACAATATAAAGTGACAGAGTAACTGAGTAATAATGAATGACAAACAAGAGAGATTTTACAATATATAACCTAATGAGTGCTGAATCGGCACTGTCGACACGGCGATTCCCACGGATGCTCGGTGGTGCTGTAATCTGATACTCCACGTGTCGCTGACTCAGCTGGGAATGTTGTATTGTCGTTGCGATATAAGTTCATGCTAAGTTCATAGTGTAAACTTATATAACAACTCCCATCCATATAAAAAAGTTGATGGTACAGCATCAACTTTTACGTCAAGTTCTGGAGTTCTGTATCGTCGGTTGGATTCAGGAGGGTGTGTAGCTTTCCTTTGGGCTTAGGGTTTGATGGTGCTGTCGGTGGCGTGTGCTGGACAGCGGAGCTTGGTGTAGTGGTATTCTTGAACCTCTTCTGGATTGACTTCATTGTGAGGAGTATAATCACAATTACTACTAAGGTGGTCGTTGTGATTGTGAGCCAGGACGTATGCTTTTCTAAGGGTGGTTGTTCCATCAGCTTTTCCAGTTCCTTAGAATATTGGGAGAGCTTATGGTTGGCAACATCTAGGTCTTGTACATCTAATTCTTGTAGCTGTAGGGGTGTCAGGTTTGGCATCTCATTGGCGGCTGGCATGCCGTTGCAGCAGTTGAAAGGAATGTCCACTGGGTGGTTTCTGTATGTGATGTTTTGGACATTTTTAGAAGTTCTTGTAGCATCGACCCTTGTGTTGTCGATAAAGGCATTGCAGTCGGGTTGGATTTGCAACACTGAATTTGTCGATATGGTTTGTGTCACGACATCTTGGCCTTTGCATTTGATGGTGATGGCCAGTGGTCTTGAAATCGAGATCAACCAAAAGTTTACGTCAATCTCTTGGATATTATAGTCTGCTGCATATAATATCAAACTTTTGCAGGTTGCTGGAAGTGTGGTTGGCTGTCTGAGAAGCTGACCTTCGCAGATGGCATCTTTGTCTATTGGATGTGATATAGCTTTGGAACAAATCTTATGATGTTTAGTTAAAGGCTTGCAGTCACCCAGGTCTTCGAAGGAAGTGTATAATAACGAATCGTCATCTCTCGCGATAAATTTTGTCTTTATTGAAAGTATATGATGAAACCCTGTTCGATTATCCAAAATTGGGATCGGATAAAGGTGGTAAAGGGTGTAAATCTCAGGATCAACTAAAGGAATTTTGAGTACAAAAATGATTTTGGTGTTGATTTGAAAAGCTTCCAATTCTATCAAATCAATGTACTGAGCAACATTTGAACTGTAAATAGGAAGTGGTAAATTATTTTCATGTAGTGATTGAGAAATCTTTTGAAGGGAATCGACCAAATCTACTGGGGTTATGATCGAACTATGTAAAATTTTTAAGCGGGCGAAAGAGACTGCAGTTAAAACATCATCGAGAGTGTTTTCGATAAATATGTAACTCTCCATTAGGCTTTCACACAGATCCAAGATATTGATTTGAAATTCATGAAAATCAAGATCATTTGAAATGTATAAAATTGACTGCCTTATTTTTTCAATGTTATTCGAGAATAATTTCTCCTCGGATTGAAATTTTTGTAAAGTTTTGTTGAGGCTAGTAATGACTGAGGTTGTTACAGATATTTGTTTTTTTACTAAGTCCTGAATTTGGTGTTGGTCTTTAGTAATTTTAGTTATACAGTCATTTATGTATTCACCATCTGTTGCGTCTAAGTTTCCTGAAATAGCTTTCCAAACTGATCCCAGTCCGTTAATAGGTCCACGTTTTCTTCTGTTAGTAGGGTAAGTTTGAGTGTCAGCGAAGATGTCTGTATATTTAGAGTTAACGGATTTAGAAATTTGTTTGAAGAGGCTAACATGTGTTTGTATTTTTGGTTTAAATGATTTTGTATTAGTTGTGTTTTCGTTGATTGTCTCCAAAATTCGGTTTAGTATGGCGTCGTTATTTGAAATAGCACCTCTGAAAGGGCTGAGGTCTTTGAAGACAAGAAGTGACCATTTGTCGTTTGAAATTTTAAGTGTGCCTTCTTCATGGAAGAAAACTCCTATTGTATTGTTAACGGGTGTAAGAGAGTATTGTTGGAGGTTCACGACTGAAAACAGTCCACAGAATCTGAAAAGAAGGGATTCATTCAAAATATGGTTTTAGTCTGTCAAAGTTAATTTTACTAATTTGGTTAGTCTGTAAGTTTATAACTGTGGCAGAGTTTTTTCTAATCGCGGTGATTTCAAAAGGTCCATTGAATTTGTTTTCAGATTTGCTTTTAATCTGAGACTCTTTCACGTAAACTTTGTCGCCTACTTTGTATTCTGGTTGGTTAGTCGAAACATGTTTGTCAAATCTAACTTTAGATTTTTGTTTTTGTTGGTCGGTTTTTGCGCGGGCAAGTCTATAATAGTAGTTCATTCTGTTGTTAAGGTCCCTAACATATTTGGAAATGAGTTTTTCCTGATCGTATATTGTTTCGGGGGGTCTACTAGAAGTGTGCCCAAAGATGAGTTCGTAGGGCGTGAAACCAGTAGTCTTGTTTTTAGTGTTGTTGTAGCAGATAACTGCGTAAGGGAGGACGTTGAATGGATGTTCGTCCGGATGTTCAGCTGTATTTGCCCTTATCATTTCCGCTAAAGTCGCGTGAAACCTTTCGATAGAACCATTTGATTCGGGATGGTGGACACTTGAAAAGGATAGTTTTATGTCATATAGTTCGCACAGGTCCTTTATGAGAGTGTTATCAAATTCACGTCCATAATCACAATGGATGCGAAGAGGTGTACCGTAATGTTGGAAGAATATTAGGAGGGTGTTTACTACAGTTTTAGCTGTTTTGTCACCAATTGGGTAAGCCTGAGTAAATTTGGTGAGTTCATCCCTAATAGTTAGTGCGTAGTTTCTGGTTGGATATTCGAAAATATCAATGTTGATACGTTCGAAGGGCGTTTTTGGTGTTTCAGTTATGACAAAAGGAGCACTTAAGTTTTTTCTACAGAACTTTACCTTTTGGCAAGTTTCGCAGGACTTAATAAATTGCTCTACACTTTTGATTAGTCCAGTCCAATTATACTTTTCTTTTATGCGTCGGATGGTCTCGTTAATTCCACGATGAAGGTTATTTTGCCGCAGTGGTACTGCTGCAGTATAACGGGAATCTCGTCTTGAGAAGGGGTTGTCACAATATTTTGACAAATTTTAAGTTTTACGTCTTTGTCTGCAAGTATAAAGGATAGTGTTTCAAGAATCGGTAGTTCTACGTTGTTTTCAATACAAAAAGTTTCGGATTCGTCGAACTGGTCTTGGTTGTTATAGAGAATGTTGAAAAGATGTGCAACAACTGTTCCAGGATCAAAGGGTAAAGGGACAATTAAATATTTTCTATGCCTTACAGTTTTGCTGGCTAGAACGTTTAGAGTGTCAGTAGTAAAGTTTGGGTCTTCTTCGAAAATATCTTCGATGATTTTGTCATGCAAGTCATTGAGTTTATTTTGCCAGAAGAAAGTGACTATTCGTTTGTGAGATTTGTCTAGAAGTTGGGCGTTAGAAATTTCTATTTTTGAATAGTCGATTATCGACTCGGTTTTATACAATTGAACAAATCGATTAAATTCTGTTGTCATGCGTTCGTCATGATCATCGCGTTCTTGATCGTTGTCGGAGTCGTCGGAGTTATCGTGACTAGTACTTGGATCGGGTTGTTTTGGGTCGGTTTCGTTATTTGCGAAAATTTTTATCTTTGAAAGGAAGTCGGTGCATTGTTTGAAGTGATTAATTTTGATACGGGAAAGAGCGTCTGCGTTCAAGTTTACCTTGCCGGGCTTGTATTCGATTTTATAGTTATACTCCTCTAGTTTGAGGCGCCATCTGGCTAGACGACTGCCAGGGTCTTTGATCGAAAAGAGCCAAGTAAGCGGACGGTGATCACACAGGAGTGTAAACTTTCTCCCAAAAAGATACGGTCTGTAGTGCTTGACCGCCCAAACAATGGCTAGCAGTTCCCGTTCGATAGTGGAATATCGAGTTTCTGCAGCGCAGAGTGTACGGGAAGCATATGCTATAGGAAGATCTTTTCCTACGGGGCCTTGTGAGAGAACCGCTCCAATTGCAAAAGCACTAGCATCAGTAGTGAGCAGGAATGGTTCTTCGAAATTTGGGTAGATCAAGATAGGGTCAGATACAAGGGCTTGCTTCAGTTCGTTGAAGGAAGACTTGCAATTTGCGTCGAAGATGAATTTGACGTCTTTCTGCAGGAGTTTCGTTAGGGGCTTTGAGATCTTGGCGAAATTGGGGATAAAACGTCGGTAATAACCGGCGAGACCAAGAAAAGATTTAACATCTTTAGGAGTTTGGGGTTGAGGAAAATTCTGGATGCATTCAACCTTTGAAGGGTTTGGTTTTACTCCTTCTTGGGTGATCAGATGACCTAGGTAAGCAACTTCCTTGCGGAGAAACTCACACTTGTCAGGTTGAATTTTCAAGTTTGACTGTCTAAGACGCTTAAAGACTTCTGTCAAACGGGACATATGCTCATGGATGGTTGGTGAATAAACGATAATGTCATCCATGTAAACAAGGCAACGTTCATTCTGGATGCCCAGAAGAATGTTGTCCATGACCCTCTGAAAGGTAGAAGGTGCATTTTTCAGACCAAATGGCATACGAACGAATTCGTAATGGCCATTGTCAACAGAGAAACCGGTCTTGGGAATGTCTTCCTCAAGGATTTCCAACTGGTGGAACCCGGAAGCGAGATCCAGTGTCGAAAAGTATTGACACTTACCAAGTTGGTCGAGGAGATCAGAAATATTGGGCAGAGGGTATTTATCGTCTACAGTTAGTTCGTTTAACTTCCTATAGTCGATAACAACTCGCCACTTTTGCTTACCAGAAGCATCGAGTTTCTTAGGGACGACCCATACGGGGGAGGACCAAGGAGAAGAAGAGTGCCTGATTATGCCTTGATCAAGCATTTTGGCAATTTGAGTTTTCACTTCCTCCTTATGGACTTGAGCATATCTGTAAGATTTTGTGAAAACGGGCTTGGCATTATTGGTGTCAATTGAATGTTTTACTGCGTTGGTAAAAGACAAAACATCGCCTTCGAGATAGAAAATATCTTCGAATTCTAAACAGAGGTTCGTGATAAGTTCTCGCTCTTCGTCATTAAGGTGTTCTATACGAATTTGTTCCCTGATAGTTAAGTTTCTGTCCAAGTTTATAGGTTCAGAGTAATCGTGTGTATTCATATTTAAAAGGGGGTGTGTTTGGTCAAGGGGTTCTAAGTGAAGATCGGAAAAATTAACAGTTTTAGGCATCGCGTTCGCGTTTATTATTGAGGTCAGAAATTCTCCCTTTGAATTAACGCGTACAACTGCATTGGGAAGTCGTACTTTGTCAATTACTTGTGTCGGTAAAATTGCGTCAGTATTAAAAAGGTCGCACTTGAGTTTGAAAATTTGTTCGGTTCTTGCTGGAATAGTTATTTGATTGTTATAAGTACAAGTTGGCATTTTAGTATTGGGAATGTCTGTCGGTTGTGTATTAGATTGGTCGTGATCGGGCACTTTATGTAGGGGGATAGTTTTAAAGTTAGTGATTAATTGTTTGCATTTTAAGTCGACGATACATTCATAATGCTCGAGAAAATCAAGACCCAATATTCCATCAAATTCAATATCTAGATCGTAGATAAAGACCTTGTGTGGATTGCCTAGAGCGAAAGGAATGAGGGTGGATTGTGAGATCGGGATTTTCTCATGAGTAATGCCTTGAATTGTTACTCTTTCGGGAGATCGTTGTGAGAAGTTTTTGACAGTATTTTCTTTGAAAATGGAGATACCAGCTCCGGTATCAATTAGGAGTTTAAATTTTCCAGAAACGTCGTTGATATAATAGAGGTTCTTGGAATTTACTGTCAGAAGGGGACTTAAAGAAATGTTTGTTCTGGGAAGTTCAGATCGGGATTGAAGTCTTCCAAATTCAAGTTCTGTATTTGAGTTTGGACTTCTGAGAGGGTAGTTGTCGAATCGGGGGGCTGATCTAGGCTCGGAAGCGCTAGAAAATCCTGGTATTCGTGAGGACTGAAAGGTTCGACAGGGGTATCATCTACTATTTGGTCGAACTCAGGGCTTTCATAGTTTTGGTCGTTATAATCGAAATTCTGCTGGTTATTATCAGTATAATAATCATAGTCATTTGCAGAATATTCGGGATAGTTGACATTATGATGGTTGTTAAAATGGTGGGTTCTTTCGGAACGATAATTTGGGTTTGTCTGTATTACAGACGGTCGAAAGTTGTTAGGCTTGAAAGGAGGTCTTTGAAAATTATTTGGTCGGAATTGTTGACCTTGATGATTGTTATTATTATTGATTGGATTTGGCCTCGAAGATTGATTCGGCCCAACTAAATTTGGTCTGTTATTTTGATTGAAAGGCTGAGGGTTATTTTGATATCTCAGGCGACAATCCGCAGCAATGTGGCCTAATCGCCCACAATTTAAGCATTTAGGGGGTGGAGTTGGTTTTCTAGCCTGAAAAGATGGCTTAGGTGGAACAGATTTATGTATCTTTTGTTCCTCAAAATAGGATAGTTGAAGTTCTCTTCTTATCCGTGAATGTGCCTCAAGAAGATCCTTCGGATTACTGGCACGGATAATTTGGCCTAATCGAGGTTCTAAACCGGTAAGTAATGTGTTTAAAACCATGGTGTCAACGAGAGTGGTTTGAGCGTCTTTCTGCTCGGTGCTCAGACTAGGAGCTTTTTGGATACATGAGTGCATTTTCGCACTCAATGCTTGAAGCCTATTATAGAATGTTAGGGGAGACTCATTGGATAATTGTTTCAACCGTTGAAGGTAGTGTATTAGTGAGGAAAGATCACGAGAATCCCCAAAATGAAGAGTTAGAAGTTGTTTTATTTCGAGATAAGACGCAGGATTCCTCGAGTTGATTAACTGCGCCGCTTTTCCCTTTAATTTATTTTTAATATAAATGACTAGCAAGTATTTTTGTTCAGCAGTTGACATGTTATATGCACAATTGCAAGCATGAATAAATGTGGCCAAAGAAATTTGGTCGCCTTCAAACTCCGAAATTATTGAAAATATTTCCGACAACCTATATTTTTCAGTTTCTTCGACAACAGTGTTGTTTTGTGCTTGTGCCATTTTGATTTAATAGAATTCAAAACGAAAAAGGTTCAAATCAAAATAATAAAATGGGATAGAAAAAATGGTATCAATAAAATAAATGGTGTAAAAATCAATAAATTTGTAAATGGGGAAATACCAAAGTTATTTGGATGATAGAATGGTATTAATAAAATGTAAATAAAATCAATAAATCAAATAGTTCACTCAATCGAATGAATAAAATCAAAATAATCAATTAAATCATAAAATATTTATGCAATCAAATAATAAATCAGTGATTCAATTCACTGAATAAAAAAATATCAAATAATCAAAATATCAAAATATTAAATCAATCAAATATTAAAATCAAATATTAATAAACTTAAACGTTAGACGATTCACTACTACTCACATCAACAGGAACATTGGAAGATCCGTGTTCTCCTTGTTATCGCAGTTGGGACTTCTTCCAGGTTCTTTGCTCCGTTGAGAGATAGGAATCCGCCGCTACCAGTTAGAAGTAAGCTCGTGTTCTAGTAACGTTGACGGATCCTACTGACTGCGCCAATTTGTTATATCACACTTCTCAATATTAACTTTTTAAAAAAGATTTTATTAATAACAATACAAAAATTATAACTTTAAAAATATAAATGAAAATAACAATATAAAGTGACACAGTAACTGAGTAATAATGAATGACAAACAAGAGAGATTTTACAATATATAACCTAATGAGTGCTGAATCGGCACTGTCGACACGGCGATTCCCACGGATGCTCGGTGGTGCTGTAATCTGATACTCCACGTGTCGCTGACTCAGCTGGGAATGTTGTATTGTCGTTGCGATATAAGTTCATGCTAAGTTCATAGTGTAAACTTATATAACATACATATAGCATCAATTCCCGATAACAGAACCGATAATTGAATGACACCTTTTTAGCTGTAGTTGACTATGTCTAACTAGTAACTCTCTCAATTCAAACTTCTATAAGTTTTCTCCCAATACGAATCCTATCCCATCATTTCTAGCAATGTCCTACCATTTCTAACATTTGTAACGTTCCCGTTTCCAACATTCCCGTTCCCAAAGTTTCTAATTCAAACATATATCTGTTCAGTCAACGAACTTCAAACGTATTCCAACTATCCAACTTCCTGTCATTTCTAGCATTTGTAACGGGCCTGTTCCAACTATCCTACCATTTCTAATATTTGTAACTTCCCTGTTTCAACCATCCAACTTCCTGCTATGCCATTTCTAAGGAACCTGTTCCAACCAACCAACTTCCTACCATTTCTAAAATTCACACTAACCCATTTGTAGCGTCCTTGTTTCATCCATTGGACTTTCCGCTATTTCTACCATTTCCACTATCCCATTTCAGGCATTCCTACCACTTCTAGCATTTGTAACGTCTATGTTTCCACCATCCTACCGTTTCTAACATTTGTAACTTCCCTGTTTCAGTCATCATGCCATGTCTAACATTTGTTACGGTCCTGTTCCAGTCATCCTACCATTTGAAAAGTCCCTGTTCCAACGAATAATCGCAGTATTCCCAACAGTATTGCTTTAATTTTTTATATCTTTCCCAAACATTTTGTAGCAAATAGCAAAGTGAAGTTCTGTCACATCCTCTTTGTTCGATATGTATATTGATATTCATTAAACAAAATCCTACGAAATCTATATCCATCCAATCGTTCAAAATCAGTCTCATTTTTTTCTAATTAATTTCCATTCCTTCACACACCATCTCCAAATTTATTTTTTACAATTGATTCGCTAGCATCACACATTATCTTTTATATGAAGACGAAACCCAAAGTTCAATACCCCCATTTCAACGAAAACTAGTAATGATTCTGATTTTTTCATAACTATTAAACCGCGTTTTTATATAAATTTGCCAGTCTAACACTCTCACAAGGTCAGTGCGCATGTCAATCAGTCTCACAACATTATTGCACATGTTTATCACTCATAGAACATCACTGCGCATGTCAATCAGTCACACTAAATTACTGGGCATGTCTATTACTCACAGAACATCACTGCGCATGTCTAACACTCACATAACGTCACTGCGCATGTTAAACGTTCACACAACATCACTGCGCATGTCTAACACTCTGACAACATCACTGTGCATGTCAATCATACATACAACATAATAGCATACAGCTGACGACTTAATTTGCCATAGTTTTTGTTCTGAACTATCTGGGCGTTCGTCCCAGTATATTTCCATAATTCCATTGCTTGAATTTTGAAATTAGTGGCAAGAAAAGTGAATTACGAGATGCCCTAATAAATGAAGGTAACAACACCGATACTTATTTGTTTGAAGTTTCTGGTAATGGGGACATGAGTATGCTATTAAAATTATTTATATTTAATAAACAACCGACTTCAGCTGACTTAAAATAAAAACAGTATAGAAACCGTATGCAATCAATCACTATTTTCAGATATATCTTTTTTTATCTGATTTAATTAAGGTACAATTCAATTGAAAATTTCAGCCTATTCTTATTCTAATTTTTATTCCTTGTCTATATTTTCCAAATATATTTTAACCTTTTTATTTGTTTTATTATTTGGACCACTTTCTATAAATGTAACTAATTCACGCTATAGTGCATCCACAGTCTATATGCTTCTGTGTACTGGTCACTCCTATATAACTTATTGGTCTATCATTTACTGAATCACCCTGTACAACTATAATTCAACTCAACATAATATTACAACGGTCCTGGTATCTTTAAAACCACCCTGTGTAGGTATAAATCCTCTCCACACTATTGACTCTTTCTATTTTTCTATTGTTTAAATTATTCCTGTATACCAATGATTTTACTTCGCCCCATATGTCTAGTATTCCATTTATGCAACTGCTCATGGTCTACCCTATATAACAAAATTCATCTTATTGAACCACATTTTATGACTATAAATTTACTCTACCATTTATTTCACTCGGTATATGCAACTGCTTCTACATTTTTTTTTAACTCATGTCTATAATTATACCCCGTCCTACGGTCTATAATTCAAATATCCTAACTGCTTATGCTTATATAACAAATTTTTGAACACCCTCAATAACAATAATTTTACCGCACCCTTACTTCAAACACCTTGTCTAAGCAACTACTTATGTTCCAAACTATATAACTTTTTTGAACCGCTCTGTATAACTGCAATTATACTCCACCTTATATTTCAACCATCCTGTATACTCAACTGCTTCTTACAATTTGTAAAGACTCTTGTATAACTAATTATTCTCAGTCCTATAACGCAAATATAACTATAGTTTTGCTCCACTCTCCACATTCCCCCTACCTTATCTCCGAAACTATAAGCCCTAAAATTTTGAAAAAAAATAGTGATATAGGGCCTCACCTGAGTTTTACCGGAATAATAAGAAGAAACCCCTAATATGAATTTTGGGGGGCAAATTACAGAATTAAATGGAAAATATAAAATTAAAATTGTTTCTAACGCATCACGTAATTTATGAAATCAAAGGGCTCATTATGACAAATTCAAACATATTTTTTTCATAGTTTTAAAATAAATTATTTAAAAAATATTAACAAAAATATAAAATTTTTTAACCATTCCCTCTACCTTATCTCCGAAACTATAAGCCGTAAAAATTTGAAAAAAAATAGGGATGGAGGACCTCACCTGAACTTTGCTTGAAAAATAATATTAATTGTAGCGGGCAAATTACAGCATTAAATGGAAAACATAAAATTAAAATTATTTCTAATGCATCACGTAATATATCAAATCAAAGGGCTCATTATGACCAATACAAATTTTTTTTTCATATATTTTTTAAATGAATATTTTAAAATATATTAACAAAAATATAAAAAATACCAATTCCCCCTTTATTCCCCAAATTATAAGACCTAAAATTTTTTGTTTACAGAAAAAAATATAAAGAAATCCCTAATATTAATGTCGGGGCGAAATTATAGAATTAAACAGAAAATAAAAAAAAACTTTTTTAACGCATCATGCAATACATCAAATGAAAGGGCTCAATTATGAGGAATACAACTATATATTAATCAGATTTTAAAATTAATTGTTTACAAGCTATTAACAAAAATATATAAAAAATTCTCATTTCCCGCTTTATTTCCGAAACTATACTACCTAAAATTTTGAAAATATTTAGAAGGCTGGGGCTCCCTTGAAATGTATAAGAAAAATTAGTAGAAAACCCCAATTAATTTTGAGGCAAATTATAGAAATGGAAAATAAAAATTAAATTTTCAAAGGCATCATGTAATATATAAAAAAGACCCATTATGTGTATTACAAATATATCTTATTTTTAATTCATTTGTTTAAAAGATATTAACAAAAATATTAATCATTGACTTAATTCCCCCTTTAAAAACTATACTACCTAAAATTTTGAAAAATATATTTTATTTGTATTTTTAAATAATTTGTCAAAAAGATTTAATAATTTATTATTTAAAACTTGACCTATTTTCCCATTTAAATTCCAACCTACAGAGCCTAAAATTCAGACCGTAGATTATAAAAGGCTTCCCTGAAAGTTTATTAGTAAAATAAAACTCTAACGTTAATTTTGGGGACCATATTAGAAAATTAAATATATATTTTTATAAAAATTAAACGAATCATGTGGCAGAAAAAATAAAAAGTCTATGTATGGAAAATAAAAGTATATATGTTTTATAAATTTAAAGCGCTTCATTTAAAAAAAAATAGGGTAAATATAAGGCAATACACTCATTCCCTGCTTGTTTGAAACTGGAATATTAGAATCTTGAAGTTGATACGGAATCCTTAGTATGCGAGTCCAACTCGCACTTGACCAAATTATTTTTATTAATAAATACTAGGTAATTAATAAGAAACCAAATTTCTTTACATAAATATGTTTTGATCTTTTATTGAAACATTTACAAATCGAAAAATTGCTTACAACAGCCGTCGCATTTGGCATATTATGATTGCTCCCTAATTATCATTTGTGGCAAAATGTCTGCTTAAAATTAAAATTTGCAATAACATTATTTATTATAAGGATATTGTTACACAGGTACCACCCATTAGCAATTGTTCGAATAGACTCGTCAGAAAAATTGATATGAAATGGCCAAAAGTTTTCAATAATTATATGTATTTATACTTTAAATTTTGAAAAAGTGAGATGAGGGGTCTCGAGATCAACTCTTCTACTATCTAACGGTGGTTTAATCATAATGATGGAGTCATACTTTCAAAAAGTATATCTTCCATTGGATTGACTGAAATTTTTCAAAAACTACCAGGGCTACAGTATTTATTTTTAGAACATGAATTGGGTATGAGAAGATCTATCCCTACAGTTAAAAAGAATGTTTTAGTTATAAAATAAAAAAATATGTAAACGATTATTTATTTTTTTGGAATTTTGGGTGTAAAGATTCCATTATCTAAGAAACCAATTAACGAAGTTGAGCTCATTTTGTAGGTTTTTCATTTCTCTTTAGCATTGCCCATGGTACCAAACACGGTTTCCTAGGTGGATTTTGTGTAAAAGGTAAAAAACTAAATTGTTACCGATTTTTCGCGGTTTTATTTGTTATAAAAAAACGTATCGATAAAAAATGTTGAATTTTATGTCAATTAGTCATGCTTTATCATTAGAACAAGTTAATGTTGGTTTTGTTCTACTATTAATTTTGTCACGTATTTTCGTAAATGACTTGGGCTATTATAGTGGATGCACAGGCTCGGGCTCTGGAATTCGAGGCTGCGAAAAATACCTGTAGAAGTCAAGTCAGAGTCGCAATCGTTGACAGAGGATTGGAAGATGGCGGAAATAATAAAGCATCTGTAAGGAAGATAGTAGAGGAAGTCCTTACCGAAACAAGACAACTGAGATGTCGGAAGTGTGGTAAGGTAGGACTTATACGGAATAGTTGCAAGGAGAGCAAGAAGTTTGACGTGAAGGGGCCATCGTCGCCCTGTACCCAACACGCCCCAACTATCAACGTATATGTCGCTTCGCTACGCAACCACGTTAACAGTGTCTGTGTAGATGGCTTTATTAATAAGAAGCATTGTGCAATGGTGCTGGATACAGGTGCGACAAAAACAGTTATAAGGCCCAACATCGTTTTCAAGACAATGATAAAACCAACAAAATGGCAACTGCGAACAGCGACAAAAGAAGCAACTTGAGATAGAGGTTGAGAAATACAAAATTCCAACATCGGGCATAAGTGGTGGACATCAGCTCCAAGGGGTTCGAGTTAAATTTTAAAGATGGAGTTCCGCGAGTGAATCACGAAGAAGTCTTCCTCCATGGGAAAGACGACATAATGCTTCGAGCGATCTTAGCGTTTCGGAAAGAGCTAAAATTATTCCCAGTGGGGAAGGCTAATGCTGGAACAGTAAGGATGTTTGATCCCTGACTTAATGACAGAAATGTAGGCATAGGAATCGCACTGGAAAAGACGTTGTTTCGTGCCAAGGAGATTGTGCCGGGATGAGTAATGAACCTGAATCATTATGCGGTTACATTAAAGAAAGGAACAATTTTGGGGCACTGTTCAACAGTTTCCTCTGTAGTCAGAAGCACACAACATACACTAACACTACCAGGTAAACTATCTGAGGAACTGGAAAGACTCATCTCAGATTCTTCCAAGAACTTGAAATCAATCATGAAAGCAAAATTGAGGGACATCGTTAAAAACTATCAGGATATCTTCTCCGTAGGGAAAGGAAAAAGAGGATGGATTGACCTGGTGAAACATAAAATTAATACCGGGAACGCTCAGCCTATTCGACAGTCGGCGAGAAGACGACCCCTAGCCAAAAGAGAAGAAGTGGATAGAATAGTAGGAAGAAGGTGTTATTGAACCATCCAAAAGCCCTTGAGCTTCTCCAGTTGTCTTGGTTAAAAAGAAATACAGTTCGACCCGATTCTGAGTGGACTATCCGCAGCTAAATCACGCTACAAAGAAAGACAGCTGTCCTCTCCCAAGAATAGATGAACCCTAGATATGTTAACTGGATCGAAGATCTTTTCCACCTTGGACGTGAAGAGCTTTTACCATCAGCTTAGGACTTTAGCAACTCACGGTCATGCCATTTGGGTTGTGTAATGCTCCAACGACGTTTGAAAGATTGATGCGAACAGTGTTAAAAGGGCTTTCATAGAAAGCATGCCTGGTGTATCTTGACGACGTTATCGTGATTGGAAAATGGTTTGGGGACCACGTAAAGATGCTGGAAGAGGTTTTTTTGGCGACTTCTAAGTTCCGGACTAAAGTTAAGCTCGACGAAGTATCTACTGTTCCAAGAAGAGGTGCAATTACTTGGCATGTGGTTTCCGTAGAAGGAGTAGCGTCTTCTTCAGCCAGGGAAAGTACCCTGAGACAAGTATATTAGTAGATTTCTTTGACATGTTGAAAATCACAAAAGATTTGGAAAAGACAAGAGTCCTCCAGAATTTTAGAAAAGATAAAAGTCTTCCAGATTGATTGAAACTTCGAGAAACCTTGACACTGGTACAACCTTTGTGCCTTTGGGAATTGGATCGAATTTGTTCTCTCTCTTTGAAGAATCACTTCTAGAACCACAAGAAATATCAAATTTATTATAAAACCACTAGCTCTTAGGCTTCTTCGCCTAACTGATGAGATCCGTACGGTCGAAAGCTTCCACATCCACCCAGGAATATCGTTGCGTTTAGGTAAAACTCGAATCCCAGTTTACTGCTTCGGATGCATGACAAAAGCAAAGAACTTTTGGAATTCCGAAAATCTCCACGAATTTTGTGGCGCGGTTCCTTTTAATGTCTAAGTACTTCTTGGGAAATAACACCACATTAAAGAAAAATTGCTGTATATTACAAACGTTTTGGGGTCTAGGTCAGACCCCGTTGTCAATGGTTAAGAAACTATGGATAAAAAAAGATGTAAATTAAAATATTTGACAATGTGTATTTTTGATTTCTGACTTAACTAAGAGAATTTTATTTGTAATATACAGGGTAGCACAGAAATTTCTAAAGATCATATAATCATAAAGTTCCTTTCAAATTGGAAGAATTTGAAAGGGAGATCTTCAGAATTTTATATGGCGCTCCTAGGTGCGACTTTGTTATAAGATAGTGCATTCGCCAAAAATGCGACCAAAGAACTTTGTTGATTCAGTGATCCCATTAAAATCATAAGGGAAAACCTAGAAAAAACCTTATGAACTATCCCGATATTGGGTTGTTCACAAGGACATGACCATTAGCAATTTCTTCCTTAATCATCGGCAACCAGGAACGACTGAATTCTACGGAGGTAGTAGCGATACAATCGTTTTCATTTAACAAAATTAAAGCAGACTCTTTTAGTTTTCTTTTGGTGTTGTGTTCTTCTTTGTGTAATATAACTGAATTTTGAAACTGTATTTTATGACCAAGGTCCCAAGCATGTTCGCAAATTTTGGATTTTTCAAATTGTCGTTTTTTATGTAATTTTTGTGTTCGTTTATTCGAACATTCAGAGGTGTAGAGGTTTCTCCAATATAGAATTTATTACCTTCACAAGGGATTTTATAAATGCAATTTTTTGTATTTTGAGTTGTGTTATTTGGTTTGGTTTTTGATACAATTGATTTTAGTGTATTTCTTGTTTTAAATGATGTTTTGATATTATATCTGTTTCCCACTCTTTTTAGTCTTTCTGATAGACCCTGTATGTATGGTATAGTTATTGTATTAATGTGATTATCTTGGGAGTCAGTGTTGCTTGGTGAAGTTTGATGTTAGTTGTGTGGGATTGTTTGGTATTCGAATTTGTTGAACTCGTTATTAATAAATTTATTTGGGTAATGATTGGTAGAAAGTACATTTTTTATAAAAGTTTTTTCTTCATTGAAGTTATTGATGTTAGAACAATTAGTTTTTGCTCTGTCATATAGAGATTTAATGATATCTCTTTTTACTGAATTTGGATGATTAGAGTTAAAGTTGAGAAATCTGTTAGTATGAGTCGGTTTTCTGTAAACTTCTGCTTCAAATGTCGATTGTGTTTTGGTTATTGATATGTCTAAGAATGGTAATTTGTTATTCTGTTCAAGCTCTAGTGTAAACTGAATAGTTTGTTCTGTGTTGTTTATGTCGTTGAGTAATGCATGTAAATCCCCAAGATTATGTTCCCAAATAACGAATATGTCATCAACATAACGCCACCAAACCAAAGGTTTAATCTGTTTTGAGAAAATTGTTTGTTCTTCAAATTTTTCCATAAAAATGTTGCTTAAAGCGGGAGACAGAAAGGAACCCATTGCCATGTCAAAATCTTGTTGGTAGAAGACATCATTAAGTTGAAAATATGTTGTCTTTGTACAAAATGTTAGTAGTTCCATTATTGTATTAATGGACAATTGAGTACGTTGATTTAGTAAAGAATCTTGTTCTAATCGTTCTTTTACTATGGGAAGTGTTTTGGTGACAGGAACATTATTGTATAGATTCACAATGTCAAAACTTGCTAGTGTGAAAGTATTTTTGTATTGTATATGTGATAATTTTTCTAAGAAATGTGCGCTGTTTTTTAAGATGAGAATTAGACTTACCAGTAAGTGGTGAAATAATTTTTAAAAGGAATTTTGAGAGCTCACTGCATGGAGAATTTATGGAGCTGACAATTGGTCTTAATGGAATGTTGGGTTTATGAATTTTAGGTAACCCGTATAAATGGGGCGGTTTAGAATAGTGTGGAGTAAGATGTTTACGTTCTTGTTCTGTAAATTCATGTTTGTGATTGTAAAGTAAGCGGTATGTTTTGTTTTCTATAGAAGTTGTTGGATCTTTGTTTAATTTTGTATATTGTCCTTGGTTTATTATGTTTTGAATTTTGGAATCGTAGTCAATTTTATTTAAAATAACCGTAGCATTACCTTTATCTGCAGGTAAAATGTTAATAATGCTGTCATTTTTTAAAACTTTAATTGAATGTAATTCATTTATCGAAAGGTTATTTTTTATATGCATAGGTTTTTCTAGTTCAATTTTTGCTCTTATTCGATACTCTTGAGCTTCACTATTGTTTAATTTGTTTGCAGTTTGTTCTATAGCACTGATGATATCAAATGTTGGAATAGTTTTTGGGGAAATTGCAAAATTAAGGCCCTTTTGTAGAATTGAGGTTTCAGAAGCGTTTAACTGTTTGTCTGAAAAATCAAACTGTTGGTTTTTCACATAATATTTCGGCATATTTTTATATGAAAGAAGTTGATTAAATTTACGTAAATGTGTTTGTTTTTGAGACTTGAATTCACTGTTGTACCTTATAAGAGTACTATTTTTAATTCTGTTAAACTCATTCTCTGGTATTCGATAAGCAAGAAAGTTCTGTACATACCCAATATATTTTTCTAATTTAAACTTATAACGATGAAATTGTATGCGGTCTCTAATAGCAGCGAAGCTTGCTCGTTCCAATATGCTGTGAATCCTTCTGCCTACGTACGGTTGACGAAATCTTTATTAATTTTTCAGACAAACAGTTAAACGCTTCTGAAACCTTAATTCTACAAAAGGGCCTTAATTTTGCAATTTCCCCAAAAACTATTCCAACATTTGATATCATCAGTGCTATAGAACAAACTGCAAACAAATTAAACAATAGTGAAGCTCAAGAGTATCGAATAAGAGCAAAAATTGAATTAGAAAAACCTATGCATATAAAAAATAACCTTTCGATAAATGAATTACATTCAATTAAAGTTTTAAAAAATGACAGCACTATTAAGATTTTACCTGCAGATAAAGGTAATGCTACAGTTATTTTAAATAAAATTGACTACGATTCCAAAATTCAAAATATAATAAACCAAGGACAATATACAAAATTAAACAAAGATCCAACAACTTCTATAGAAAACAAAACATACCGCTTACTTTACAATCACAAACATGAATTTACAGAACAAGAACGTAAACATCTTACTCCACACTATTCTAAACCGCCCCATTTATACGGGTTACCTAAAATTCATAAACCCAACATTCCATTAAGACCAATTGTCAGCTCCATAAATTCTCCATGCAGTGAGCTCTCAAAATTCCTTTTAAAAATTATTTCACCACTTACTGGTAAGTCTAATTCTCATCTTAAAAACAGCGCACATTTCTTAGAAAAATTATCACATATACAATACAAAAATACTTTCACACTAGCAAGTTTTGACATTGTGAATCTATACAATAATGTTCCTGTCACCAAAACACTTCCCATAGTAAAAGAACGATTATAACAAGATTCTTTACTAAATCAACGTACTCAATTGTCCATTAATACAATAATGGAACTACTAACATTTTGTACAAAGACAACATATTTTCAACTTAATGATGTCTTCTACCAACAAGATTTTGACATGGCAATGGGTTCCTTTCTGTCTCCCGCTTTAAGCAACATTTTTATGGAAAAATTTGAACAAACAATTTTCTCAAAACAGATTAAACCTTTGGTTTGGTGGCGTTATGTTGATGACATATTCGTTATTTGGGAACATAATCTTGGGGATTTACATGCATTACTCAACGACATAAACAACACAGAACAAACTATTCAGTTTACACTAGAGCTTGAACAGAATAACAAATTACCATTCTTAGACATATCAATAACCAAAACACAATCGACATTTGAAACAGAAGTTTACTCATACTAACAGATATCTCAACTTTAACTCTAATCATCCAAATTCAGTAAAAAGAGGTATCATTAAATCTCTATATAACTTCAATGAAGAAAAAACGTTTATAAAAAATGTTCTTTCTGCCAATCATTACCCAAATAAATTTATTAATAACGAGTTAAACAAATTCGAATACCAAACAATCCCTCACAACTAACATCAAACTTCACCAAGCAACACTGACTCCCAAGATAATCACATTAATACAATAACTATACCATACATACAGGGTCTATGAGAAAGACTAAAAAGAGTGGGAAACAGATATAATATCAAAACATCATTTAAAACAAGAAATACACTAAAATCAATTGTATCAAAAACCAAACCAAATAACACAACTCAAAATACAAAAAATTGCATTTATAAAATCCCTTGTGAATGTAATAAATTCTATATTGGAGAAACCTCTAGACCTCTGAATGTTCGAATAAACGAACACAAAAATTACATAAAAAAACGACAATTTGAAAAATCCAAAATTTGCGAACATGCTTGGGACCTTGGTCATAAAATACAGTTTCAAAATTCATTTATATTACACAAAGAAGAACACAACACCAAAAGAAAACTAAAAGAGTCTGCTTTAATTTTGTTGAAAAATGAAAAATGAAAACGATTGTATCGCTACTATCTCCGTAGAATTCCGTCGGGATAGTTCATAAGGTTTTTCCTAGGTTTTCCCTTATGATTTTAATGGGATCACTGAATCAACAAAGTTCTTTGGTCGCATTTTTGGCGAATGCACTATCTTATAACAAAGTCGCACCTAGGAGCGCCACATAAATTTCTGAAGATCTCCGTTTCAAATTCTTCCAATTTGAAAGGAACTTTATGATTATATGATCTTTAGAAATTTCTGTGCTACCCTGTATATTACAAATAAAATTCTCTTAGTTACGTCAGAAATCAAAAATACACATTGTCAAATATGTTAATTTACATCTTAGAATTGTGCCCTTTTTATGCATAGTTTCTTAACCATTGACAATGGGGTCTGACCTAGACCCCGAAATGTTTGGATTATACAGCAATTTTTCTTTAATGTGGTGTTATTTCCCAAGAAGTACTTAGACATTAAAAAATATGCCACAAATATCGTTCAGAAAACAACTTCTTTTTTTTTTAATTTGAAGACGCGAGATGTAAGACCGACATCTAGGAATGACACCTCGAAGAGAATATACAACTTCTTTTGTTCAAAGCAAAAGTCTGAGAATCCAAAGAAGCATAAGTATTCTTTGGTTTAAAAACCTGTAAAGTTTGGAGCTTGTTTCGACTTCGGTTCGTCTTCTTCAGCCAGGGAAAGTACCCTGAGACAAGTAGATTAGTAGATTTCTTTGAGATGTTGAAAATCACAAAAGATTTGGAAAAGACAAGACTCCTCCAAAATTTTGGATTGTGTGAAACTTTGAGAAACCCGCACACCGGTATAACCTTTGTGCCTTGGGGAATTTGAACAAATTTTGTTCTCTCTTTTTAGAATCACTTCTTGAACTAGGTACCAGAAATATCAAATTTATGATAAAACCACTAGCTCTTAGGCTTCTTCGCCTAACTGATGAGATCCGTAAAAAAAAGATATATTAGACATATATACAATGTGGTTGAAAAAGTGGGAAGTTATACGGGGTGGTTCGAAAAAGATATATTGAGTGGACCATAAACAATTGTATATACCAGGTGGTTGAAAAACGGGTTTAGTTGAATTATATTTAATAATAATATATGTTATATAAACAGTTAGGATATTTGAATTTTCTTGAGCTATTATAGTTATGAAATGGGTTGAAAAAAATGTTACAAGCAGTTGTTTATACAGGGTGGTTGAAATTTAAGATGGAGTGCAATTATAGTTTATAGGGTGGTTAAAAAATTGTTTTATATCCACAAGTAGTTCACAAGTTCAGAAGTAGCATATTATAGGATGGTTGAAATATGTAGCAGAGTATAATTACAGCTATACAGGTGGGTTTAAAAAATATTATAAAGGATCGAATGTTATGATCTACAAGCCGTTTCATATACCGGATAGATGAAATATAGGGTGAACTAGAATTCTAAGTATATACAGCGTGGTGAAAAAATGTTATATTGGGTGGCCCATAAGTAGTTATATATACAAGGTTGTTGAAATATAGTGTAGAGTAGAATAATAATTATACAGTGTGGATAAAAAAAGTTTTAAAAAATGTTTTATAGAGTAGAGCATGAGCAGTTGCATATATGGAGTACCTGAAATATGGGGCGAAGTCAAGTTATCGTTACACAATGTGATTCAAACAAGGTTAGAAAAAGTTGTAAATGGAAGATTAGTTTAAATGTAGTATGGAAAGCAATTATATTTTATACTGTGAGGAAATATTGTGAAATCGCGTACCCCATAATCAGTTGCACAGATAGGATATTTGAAATATAGGGAGAAGTAGAGTTAAGTAGTTTAATATTTAAAAATTGTTACATAGGGTGCCCCATAAGCAGTTGCAGTTTTGGTGAAATTTATTGGGAATTGATGGATTTATATTGTTATAAAATTTATTTATCCCGCCTATGGAAAAATTAACAAACCTTCTAGAAATCATTTCGACAAAATTTCACCGGCTAAAGCAATATAAAAAGGGGTCCCCTTTTTATACCCGAACGTAGGCTGGAAAATTCCGGTAAAACAATGTGCCAACAATGAAATGACCATCTAGAAAGAAGAGTGTTCCATGCTGTTGTAAATTAATAGTGGATTTATTTGTGTGTAAATAAAGTTCTCGAAAGCGAAAGTGAATATATGTATTAAATTAATTGTGAACCCACGAAATTTAGTTCAATATTTATACAGGATGGTACAAAAAATGTCAAACTGGGTGGGCGACAAGTAGTTGCACAAACAAGGTGGTTGAAATAGAGGGAGAAGAATTATAGTTAAACAGTGTGGATAAAAAAAATTTTCGATTTTTTTTTTAAGATAGAACATGAGCATATACAATTTCTGGGGCGAAGTAAAATTATAATTATACAGTGTGATTAAAATATGTTAGAACAAGTTGCATATAGGGGGTGGTTAACATATAAGGTGAAGATAAATTATATTTTCGAGGATGGTTAAAAAATGGTTATTTAGCGTAGTCCATAAGCAGTTGCACAGATTGGTTCAAAAACTGATAGACAAATAAGTTATAATGGGTGACTAATTGGCAGCAGTATATACAAGATAGTTTAAATATAGATGGAAGTAGAGTTATAGCTATAGAAGGCAGTTCTTATAAATATTGAATAAAATTGTTATATAGGGTCGCCATCAACAGTTGCGGTTTGGGTGAAATATGTTGGGGAGTGGTGAATTTAGTTATACAGAGTGGTACAATAAATGTTATATTATTTGGCCCATAAGTAGTTGTATATATAAAATGTTAAATAAATTGTTATATAAGGTAGACCATGAACAGTTGCATCCTGCTATATATGGAATACCTGAAATATGGGGCAAAATTATAGTTATATATTGTGTTCAACTTAATGATAGAAAAGGTTGCATATAAAGGCCGGTTAAAATTATAGTTTACGAAATGGCTCAAAAATTATCAGAAATAATTGTTATATAGCATCTAGGGTGGAGTAGAACTATAGTTAGGTAATTGAAAAATGTTATATTGGGTGACAAATAAACAGCATCATATACAGGATGGTTGCACTATAGGGTGAAGCTGAGTTACAGTTATACAAGGTGGTTCCAAAAAATGTTGAATAACATTGTTATATAATGTGGCCCATAAGCCCTTGAAGTTTTGGGTGAAATGTATTCGGGATTGGTAGATTTATAGTTATGTTAGGTGGCTTAACAAAGTTATAAAAAATTGTTATATTGGATAGCCCATATGTTTCATATGCTATTTCATTTTGCAAAGAATTCTATATTCCATACGCGGGTGACACGCTGGTAACGTCTAGTACCTTAGACTAGGTAAAAGAGTCTAGTCTAAGGCTAGTACAAAATGAAACCTTCGACTTCGGCCGATGGTTAAAGCCACGGCCAAAATTTGCCTTTCGGTCGGACAGTACTCCAGAGGTATATGCTCTAAGTCTACAACCGAAAAAATAATTATTATAATGAAGCTCATAAGAGCTAGGTACTTCTCAAGGTTAGAAAGAGAGGACAATAGAGTGGGCAATCAGCTATTTCACTCGATCGGGAGCTGATCATTGAATAACAAGATGTTCTTATCATACAGAGGAGCTGATCATACAAAGAGCGCACAATGAGCTATGTGCAGCATGTAGTTAATTGGTTGCACCTCCGTATCGAGTAAAATAGCCTCTTGCTCTCTCTATTCCCTCTCTTTTTTTCTCATGGCACGATATTTGTGTACTGCATGCTAACTCCAGACGTACATACTCTAAGAATGAAGGTAGTATGAGGAAGATTCAGGGAACATTAACCGCATGGTGGCGCCACTGCATATAAGGGTAAAATGGCCGACACATATACAAATTTCTGATGCATGGCGGCCATTGTACCCTTGTATGCAGGGGCGCCACCATGCAGTTGACGTTCCGTGAATCTTCCTCGTATTGTTGTGAGTTTATAAAAGAAAGCTTCTATAAGAAGATGTGGAAGAAGAGTAAGAAAAGAAGTCAGATGTCACTCCAATAGGACAGAATTTTTGACAGTTTTACTTTGACATGTAAAGTAGTAAATAAAATATATGACAAATTTAAGTAAAAATAAATGAAAATGAAACATTAAACATATTTAAGAAGAATAATTCAAATATTTAATCTATGACCAAATAATCAAATCTATGAAGTTTGGCAGTTTTAATTTAGTGTTACTTTTATATGGAATTTAAATATAAAGATACAATGGAATATTTGGGAAGTAACAATTTTCAACTGGAATGGCTTGAACATACAAATACAGTATGGGCTTCTAAAAATGTGGATCAAGTAGCTAATAGGGATTTTATTCAATTGAATCATGAAATTCTTTTTCAAAATAAGGAAATTCACCTTGAATTCAAACCAATTATTTCATTTGATGATATGCAAGTAATGCCAAACTTTCAATATGAACCAACTTCAAGTAATGATCTTAATTATTACATCACAACATTATTAATGTCACAACAACAATTAGCTAAAGAAGTATGTACATCTAACCAGTTTTCACATATATTAAGACGAAGATTAATAATTCTTCAAAGAATCTATCATGCAATAGTGACTAAGTTCCATAGCACAGAGAATCAGCTTTTACAAAAAAGTGAAGCATCTAGTGATGTGGGTTTTTTATCAGGAGTTCCTAAAGAGATGACTTCTGGTCCTCAGGCTTTATTAGAAATAGGTGTCAAAACAGGATTAAGCCTTTTATTTTCATTACTGCAGCAAAACTGGCAAGTTAGTGGTATATTAGGAATCCCATCATTATGTAATTCTGTCTTGGAAACTACTGTTGATTTAATACAGAAGTTACCTCCTTTAAGCCTTTCAAATGATACTCAGTTAACAAGTTTAGGAACAACCAGTTTAGAGCAAGTTTCTAACTTTTTAAAAAATGCTGTATTACATGATAAATCTGCAGATATTTATGGAAAAGTTCTTTCTAGTGAAATTTTGTTAGGGATATATTTACAAAGAGGATCCTTAAGGTATTTACTGGAATGGATTGAAATGTCATTAGATGTGTCTTGTAATAACACAAAAATATGTAGTAAATCTTACAAAAATTATATATTACAATTAGAGGGTAAAAAATATAATACAATGAGATATGAAAGTATTGAAGAAAATGAGTTATCTATTTATGAAGCTGCACTGTACTTAATGCAGTTACTTGTTTCAATGGCCATTGATTACAGTAGTGAAGGGACTGTATTACAATATTCACCAGCAGACACTTGCTCTGGAGCAAGAGAGAAAATTGATGTTTATGTTTGGGGTAGTAATTCATGTCATCAGTTAGCAGAGGGTAATCAAGAGAAAATTCTGCTTCCAATTAAGTCAAAAATATTTAACCAGGTGCAGCAGGTAAGTATCAACATAACGAGCAATATATTTATTTTAAATTATGTGGAATGAGCAATAAAATAGCAAAAAAGTTAAGAATTTTTGGTTCCTTTTTCAAAAACCAGTTTCATATAAAAAGGATGTGGGACATATAATGCTATATTATAATAAAATAATAGTTATTGGCAGCAACACATTTTCAATTGATTAGTATGCTAAACAAGTTAAGCGCCATTTGTATCCTTTTGGATACAAGTAAACTTGATCATATGGGCCACCTGTATCCAAATTGATACAAAGGACCACTCTTACTGTAGTCTGTCTGAATTCAAACAGATGCAACATGTGTGTTTAAATGTATAGCCTATAAAGCATGGCCCATTGGTCCAAAATTTGGTTTTGGTCTGAGAATTATTTGTTTGGGATAATAAAATAATAATTTTTGAAAAAAATATACATTATATTTGAAATACATAACACAATATCTTTTTTACAAATACAATTTATAAAAACTCATAGTTATTGAATTAAATCTGATTTATGGGTAATGAAAAAACATTGCAATCATTAAAATTTTTCACAAGCCATTTGTAGCAAGTTTGTGAAGACTTAATTTGGGCATATTTCCAATCATGACTGTTTTTTAGTCTTTTATAGCAAGCTGAACATCTCCTTTTCTTATTATCAAATTGATGCAAGTGACCAAAAACCTTAACTCGTGAAAATGGTCTACTTGTATCCATTTGTATACAAGAAGTTTTTTAGGAAAAAAAATTGAATACATAAATGATATAAAAACAGTTAAAAAGAGCATTTTTCATACATTTTTACTAAGTTTACACAGTGGCTCACAGGGATTATTTTTTTTAAATGGTGGTGCTTAACATGTTAATAGTAGTAAAGTAAAACCTCTTAAAGTCAAATTTCAAGGGAAATGCAAAAAAATTTGAGATATAGAGTTTTCAACATACAGAGGACATTTTTTTACAAAAAATTGTGATGTGCAGTACAACCAAACTACATTTGATAAGTTTAAATTGACAACAAAAAATTTGCTTCACTAAAGTCCAAATGAAATCTAACAATAATAAGTACCCAAAATGAAACACCTGATACCTAAATCAAGCATGTATTAATGACAGCCATGAATTCCATTATGTATCATTTCATAGAATTCATAATCGTAATTTTTTTTACATACATGTCATCAAATTCTTAAGATTGGTAAAGTTTGAAGTAAAGACAATTAAAAGATTGTAAAATTAAGCATTGATATATTTAAGATACTGAGGTCCAAATTTATTTGTTTGAGTTATAGAGGGAAAACTTGTACTGAAATAGCTTGTAGGGACTCACTGATTATTTAGAACTTATATTAGGTATAGATTTGAGTAGTTGAGGTTTTGGGACTTGAAGAAACAGGGAAAAACACATTATTTCGAGTTTTGGAGGTTTCCAACTGAACAAGGTTTAACTTACAGAGGTTCTACTGTACACACATATAGTATTCTTAACTTTTATTCTAATAGTTTGCAAAACAAACTTTACTGAAGGTAATAATGTATTTATCACAAAAACTTTTGTGTTTACTTAGTTTTTATTTTGGAACCGACGTGTTTCTCCATGTTTTTAAACATTGATTATTCCTATTAAATCTAACATCTGTCATCAGTGTCTTTGAAGTTGATGGTAGGATGAGGTATAATTATAAGTAATACACACTTGTCTCTCTTCTAAACTGTTTGAGATATATCCTCTTGTATTTCTGTATATGTGGGCATCAATTCAGGAACAGTTTTTTTTCAAATAATTTATTGTTTCTTAGCAAGTCCTTCAACACTGATTTCATCTGTGAATTTCTATTTAGGATAAACATTTCCAAGTCTTTTTTTCTTTTTGATTGATGACATTAGGAGAGGGTATATCCTCAATCACCAACATCCAGAGATATAGCAAGAATATCAGCTTCAAATTTATCACAATTGAAATAACTAATTAGTAGCTTCTTCTAATGTTTTATATAAAATAGAACTCATGTTATGACTAATAAATAAAACCCTATTTCATATTTCAATTTATTTTCTATTTATTGTACTTGCAAACCCCAGCATCATATTTATATGGCACTGACTGAAATTTGAACACAGTTGACATATAAACTGACTTTTATTAATTTTACTATATAGGCTTTAAAACAGTATTTGAGAAAACTAATGCTACCAAAAATAATATCTACTTGTATCAGTATATTTTCTAAATTTGGAATACAAAAGAACACTTGCTTTGCCAGGCAGGAACAGGGGGACAGCTCATTTCTTTTATTTGGTATTTAGTGTCTTAAATGCATATTTCTATCTATATTATCACAAAATTTCTGATTTTAATAATTCTCATTTTAACATTTCAATTATTATTGTTTCTTATAATTGTTAACTTAATTCTTATTTTGATTGGTGTGCAACTAGCCACATCCACCAATACTTTAAGAAAAATGCTTTTAATAAGTTAAAGTTTGTAGTCACTTTAGTCATTTTGAATAAATAGAATAAAGTTGTAAAATTCATACATCTCATGTCATATAATTAAAGGGGTAAGACTAAAAAGAAATCATTTCACATGGTTAATGTCTTCAAATTTAAATTGCTTGTAAACTGTTAGATTTACCAGTATGGAATTTTGCCAACATTTAACAGCCTTTTACATTTAAAGTTTTTTTTTATTGAAATATTTGTGCCTAGTGTTTAAGCATATTAGACATTAGTATTTATAAAGGTTAACATATTTTGTCTCTCTCTAAGTTATTAATCACTAAGACTGGTTTGGTTCAGCACTTTTAGTTTCCATGGTTTCCTCTCTCTCCAGCTAGGCTTTTCATTTTCAGTTTGTCAACATCTTTCAATATTTGGCTAATGTATTGTATTCTTCCGAGGCGTTTTTTCCTTCTACGTTCAGTAGCGCGCACGCTGTTATATAGTAGCAGTTATTTCCCGCTTGCTGATTGGTTATTTACGGTTGAGTTGTTATAGGGCGGGGCCGGTGTTTAATAGAATTTTTCAGGAATTTGATAAGTTCTGGATTTCATTGCGTTCGTTTAGACTGTAAGGTCTCTTCGCCATTTGAATTGCCTCTCTTACGAGTATCGATTTCGGATGTTGTTTATTCAGTATTCTCGTATTTTCAGTCTTTCCAGTGTGACGTCTTGGAGGCGTCTTCCACAATGGATGTTGTTTTTTCTTGCTTTCTTATGGCGTTCTGGTGTTCATCACGTCTGGCTTGAATTCTTTGCAAATGGAATCTCATATTCCCTGTTTTAAGGGGATCCTCGTCTTCGGAGTCGTCCTGAAAATAGTATCGATATTGTTTCTCCGTAGAATTCTCGCAATACTGTCCGTAATACCCTTGACATACGGTAAAAATAAGCCTTGTTTATTGGTGTCTCATGCTCGTCGTCTGTTTTTCTCGTTTTGGACTTTAGGGCTCTGTATATTTCGGTCTGAAAATCCGTTTTGTCTCAGAACTGCTTTTAAACTATCCGTTTCCTGTTGGATGTTATCCTGGCCAGTTAGTCTTTGTGATCTGCTTACTAAAGTCTCGACGACGGCTTTTAGTTGGACTGCGTGGTGATGAGAATTAGCATGAAGGCATCTGCTAGTGTGAGTTGCTTTCCTATATACTGTATGGCCAAGGGTTCCATTTTCCTTCCTATTTATCAGAACATCAAGGATTGTTGGTTTCAACCTCCATGGTAAATTTTATTTTGTGATGGCTACCATTAAGGTGATCTAAAGGTTCTTCATAAAAAGGTTTGCTATTACTGGTGAGAGTGGTGATCCCATTGGAGCTCTTTCCATTTGTTTGTATCGTTGGTTCTCGTAAACAAAATAAATGTTCATCAGACAGTGCCTTGTTAAGTCTACAAGGTGTTGACGTGGTTTGTATTTCTTTATTATGATATCCAAGGCTTCGTCGATAGGGATGTTGGTGAAAAGGGACACTACGAAACCCGAAATCGAAACTCGTAAGTGAGGCAATTGAAATCGCAAAGAGGCCTCACAGTCTAAACGTTTGCAATGAAATCCAGAACTTATCGAATTTTTGGAAAATTCTAGTAAACACAGTGCCGGCCCGGGCGCGCCCTATAAAAACAACCGAAAATAAAAAATCAACAAGCGACTAATCACACGCAACCGTTCACGGTACCAACCGACAAGCGCCGAACCGCGACTATATAGCAGCGCGCACGCTACTGAACATCTTAGTATTCGAGTAACTAGAAGCGTAATCAGCAGGCTACGAGAATTATGCGAACCGACCTGAAGAGGTCAGATGGGATTCTGCCTACCGAAACGACATCATTTTATCATCGATCCCGGTAGGGATCAGTTATCAACTAGGCGGATGAATTTCTGGAAACCACAAAACAGTTTTTGGTTACTCCTTGATGATGACAGCTTCGTTGTTGGTTCGTGCGTTGACTGAAAAAAGAAAGGTCTGGTAGGGTACAAAACTTTGTGTTCATACTGCGTTAAATAATTACATGTTATAACAATGATTATAAAAACAATAATTTCTGTTTCTAGATGGAAACTGGACATTATTGTACATTTGCCCTCCATTCAGATGGTTATGTGAGTGCGGTTGGCAAAGGAAGCTATGGTCGCCTTGGTCTTGGTGCACTTGGAAACCAAACATTGCCAAAAAGAATCTTACTTGACAACACTGTAAAAAAGCTATCCAGCTCCAAAGGTAGTGATGGTCATACATTGGCTCTTACTGAAACTGGTGTGGTTTATAGTTGGGGAGATGGCGACTATGGAAAACTTGGCCATGGAACTTGTGGTTCCGTTAATCAACCTGAGAAAATTTTAGGACCATTTGTTGGCAAAACTATAAAATTTATTAACGCAGGTAAACTTATTAAAATGTCATGGCAATATTAGATTATATATTATTTTACTGAATTAAATCAAATTTAAATCAAAATGGTGCCAGTAGATAAGAAGCATGTAATTTGATTAGGTATATCTGTTGTTAGGGCTCATGAAGCAATTGAATTACTTATAATAATAAGTAGTAGAGACTATAAGTCACTTTTTGATACAATCCTTGCATGCATGAAATTTCAAAAAATATAATATTTGTATACTATATTTGATACAGTTCGCGTGTAAAATGTTTAGTCAAATTGGAGAAATAACAATTTCTTATAATTTGTACTAGCAACCTTTTTTTACATAGCTCTTCAAAGATAGAAATTTGGCCACTTCAGTTTTGTGAAAAAGTAGAAGCCATTGCTTTGTGGTCAATCATAATAAAACTCAAACTTAACTTTTTTTTCTTTTTTTGGTTTGATTGAGAATTAACACCACACTAAAAAAAAATTCTGTATGTCCCAATAAATCCAAATGTTTCAGTCTTTTTTTCTTAAGTGTGGTGTTATTCCCCAATCTTATCTTTGTCAGATTGTAATCCAAACCATACCTATAAATTAGAAATCAGTAATTTGCCTAAGAATAAACATGTTTTTAATTCAAACACTAAAAGGGTCCCGCCATATCCTTAAGGAAAATGGATTACAGTCAAATTAGCTGAATCTATAGTATTATGTTGTTTATGATGTGTAAAAAGTTCTCATGGGCATCAAGTTCAAAGTTCTTTTATTCTTAAGATATGAGAGGTCAAAGTGTTGTTGTCCTACTAACTCTTGGTAATATGTATATTGCCGCAACACTGAAAAGAAACAAACATCAATGAAGATGAGTTGAAGTATTGTAAAAATTATGTACAATAATAAAATATAAACTACTTGGATCTACAATAAGGAATGAAACTCATTTTAGGGTCATCAGACAGGTTCAGAACTCACTATAATATATTTCCACGACTTTAATTTATACTCACACAACTATATACTATTTCTCTTGAACACCTGCCGTTGACTGTATGACAATCGAGTACTGAATGAATCCTTCCGCCAGCTCTCCGTATTTATAGATTTGTTCTCAGAATTCTTTAGAAGGTCAAATAGCTGCCGGAAGATTTCCTTGATAGACTCTAGAGGCGCCAGATGAACAATCTCTTGGATTCCACAAATATTGGAGGAATGCCGATTCCACGAAATGTCGGATGAATAATTCCCGTACATTGCTCCCTCCTTAAGACTATTTTGTCCCGGAATGTACCAGAATGCTTCATGGTATGGCGATATTTGCAGGACTCTCCATTTCGACAACAGGGCGTTCGGTGGAAGTAACAGTCGATTGTCTTCGAATTTGGGCTGCGAATATTGAGTCAGCATACTAGGATGTCGATGCCACTGAATAGAAAGATATTTTCCATCATACCTCTCACCACCCTCCAATTCAGTCCATCCAACCCACAGGCTATCAGACTTGTCTACGTCATTATAGTTTTCACCTCTACCAGAGTCTTCCAAACACTGCTATATGTTGACCTGTCCTACGAGAATGTTTTCGTTACCAATTAGAATATGTCTCTGGTACCCATTGGTTGTTTATCTTCCAAATGAAAGACCTTCCACACCACTGGACTTTGCTCCATTAGCTTCTGGAACAGGCTGTACTTCTTTGCGCAAACACCTTAGCTATTCTCCTAGGCATCCGGAGATCTGGAGCCTCGCAATGAGCCAGGGAATATTCAATGGTCACCTCAAACAGATTTCAGGGTTCTTCTTTGGTCATATCGTAATGCACTTTCTGCCCATTCGAGTTAATACTATAAACTGTTCGAAGGTCATCTGTACATCGGGTGGTTGGATACTGCGGACTTGGGCTTGCTCAACTTCACCGTCATGACTTTTGGCATAAGAGGCTAACCTATTGAAATGTATCATCTTTAGTTTTCCTTGAGATAGCTTTCTTATTCTGTAGACAACATCGTTGATCCTCTGTACAATTTCTGAAGTCCCCTCCGGAGATCTTTGTAGCTTGAGCGAATATCCACAACGACAGTGCGGGTTATACAACCAAACAAGATCATCAACAAGAATATACCGTCTTCGGTGTCATATGCTTCCTTCATTCGGGCACTGGCATTATCTATATTTAACCGGACTTGTTGGTGGATGTCATTCATCCTTTGACATAACTGGCTGACGTAGTTTTCACCTGCAGTCTCTTCTCCTGGGGGACATCCAAACGGTCTGACCCGTGGACCCGTACACAGACCAATGATATGCTATTAGAAACAACTGAAGATACTGGTCTCAGTCTCTGTGGTGGTTAGAGACTACCTTTACAAATGGCGGTTAATGGTTGCAGCTGTAATGCTGTCGTTTCTGCCCATTTACTGAAATAGTTCTTACCATCGCACTGTACTTATTTCCGGAGTCAAATTCAGGCAATGGACCTGCAACATCAATGGCTACTCTTTCGAATGGATTGCCCACGTTATATTGCTTCTTAAGAACGTTTGCTCGCTTCTGAGGCCCATTACTTGCTGCACAAACCGCAAATTGCAGCACCAATCCTTAACATCTTTACTTTCTTACGGTCTTCTTCCTTCCACCGGATAACCCTTAACTCTGGATTTAATATCTGGTCGTTTTGGATTTCCTCAGATTGCCAGTGGTAGTTCTACAGAGAACAACTCCTTTTTGTTCAGTTCGCTGACAATGTTTGCTGTAATCAGGGCATGGTCTCCTCGATAAGGCATCGGCATTCTTATGGCGTGTTCCAGCGCGATGTACTGCCGAGGAAGTCGGAACTCCATTTCTCCCCTTGCAACGACTCCGTATATGTCCCACTTTATCACACTTCCGACATCTCAGTTGTCTTTTTTCGGTAAGTACTTCCTCTACTATCTTCCTTACAGAGGCTTTATTATTTCCGCCATCTTCCGATCCTCTGTCAGTGATTGGGACTCTGCCCTGACCTCTACAGGTATTCTTCGCAGCTTTGAATTCCAGAACTCGAGCATCCACTAATTGAGGCGGTCCAGCTAGTGTCAATGCTTGTCTTGTTCCTGGTCCCGAAGTCCTTCAAAAAACGCTTGCACTGCTAACTTTTCTATCATATTTTCCGGTGTGGCTGGATAGACAAGGTGAACTAGACGGACAACAGCAGCTTCAAACTTTTGCAGGGATTCATTCGCTTTCTGTTCTAAATGTTTGACCACTTGATTATAGTTTTCATCGCCCGAGGTGTTCCACGTTTGCAAAATATCTGTAGCATCCCCTCTTAAGGCGAGGGTTAATGCTATTGCCTTCTCCGTCGGTCAATTTTCGAATCCACTACTTCCGTACTGTTTCTGCTTTCGGTCTTTGGTGGAGTTTTTTCTGATTGTATTGTGACTACCAGTTATTATTCTATTTTTCCGATATCACCCCCCCATTATCTGTTTTAGTTCTTCTATCCGCGTTTCATTTTTGACTGTCATCTACGCTTGTTTCGGTTAAACGTTCGTTCCTCGGTGTCATTGTTGAAATCTTGACAATTTAAGTATAAATTAGGGTATTTGTAGTACATAATGAGTAATATGTATTAGAAACTACCGGCTTATTATAAATGATGGACCCATTTTTAAAGATGAGTATTTATTAAAGTAAAAATCCAAAATGATTGATTGGATAACTGTAAGAATTAAAATAATTTAGAATTACTAGATATATAATATATCCATAACAACACTTTACTAAACATAAAAAATAAAACCTTAGCAGATTATTTACTGTATTTGAGTTATTAGTTCCGTACTTCTCAGTTTAACATTAATCTGAAAGATACATTTCTCTGTTACATTTCGACAGTTAAAAATATAACTTATCTATTTTCAGTTATTGTATGCAAATAGCGCCAGCTGTAATTTAAGAATAGTAGTTTGTTAATTTGACGTTTACGATTTAGAATCCCGTCGCCCGCTCGGACCGTCTTTGCAGACTAAGTATTATACTATTAAATGTGAAAAAGACATTCATGGTAACAAATGGGACATGAATACATAAGGGATGCTACACTGAATAAGAGATGTTTGAGTAATATAAAAACGATGATGAGATATAATAGAATCCACGAACATTGTGTGAACATTTTATGAAAGTCCCGTTTTACAATTTCTATGGATAAACTGGCTTAAAATTGTATGGTTTTCCTTGGTATAGTCAGTCATGATAATCAAACTCACGCTTGTCTTTCTCGTCATTGAGTTGAATATTTATACATAAAACAAACAGTGTAGCCTTATAGCAGTTTACCTAAAATTAAGTTCTTGAAATAGTCAAACCGCACTCTTTGTTTTTGTACAGAAATGTCTGAGAATGCATAGCATTTCTTCTAATCAAACGCGCATTAATACTATTGTAAAACTATGCTGAAATTATATATATTCAAAAATATTTTACAACAGTATTAATGTTTTGTATATGAATTACGTAATCATTATATATTTTTCTGTTCAAAATAGTTATATATTTATTTTTAGGTTACAGACATAGCGCAGCTATATCAGAAGATGGCAGGTTGTACACTTGGGGTGAAGGTGATCAAGGTCGGTTAGGTCATGGTGATAACAGTGCTCGTCATGTACCCACTTTAGTAGCTGATATTATGGACGTAGGTTCAGTCTCATGTGGAAGCTCACACACCATTGCTGTTTCTAAAGATGGTAAAACTGTCTGGTCATTTGGCTCTGGGGAAAGTGGGAAATTAGGACATGGGGAGATTGTTAAAGTTTACAGACCAAAGGTCATAGAAGCGTTAAAAGGATTAGTAATACAAAAAGTCTGTGCAGGGACGTCTTTTTCATTAGCATTAACAGGAATGGGTCAGGTAAAAATAATGTTACACAGTGTTCTGATAAGGTTGAAACAACATATTTACAGGTCTATTCATGGGGCAGCGGGGCTACTTTGGGGTTGGGATCAGCGGATGCGATTTGCCTTCATCCTGTTGTAATAGAAGATTTATTACCTTATCGAGTTGTTGACATTTCTGCTGGTGATACACATTGTTTGGCATTAACTGATGAACATGTTGTATTTGCATGGGGTGGGAACAATGTAGGGCAGTGTGGTCAAGGACATACATCAAATCCTATAACCAGACCATTAAAGGTTATTGGACTGGATGGAATAGCTATTAGACAAATTAGTGCAGGTAATATATGATCAAGTATCATTTTAGAATTCCAACAAAAAACTGATTAATTGTTTTTTTTTTTTAATTATAAAACTTTTGCAGGTGCAACACATTCTGTTGCTTGGACTGTTCCTCCCCTAGAAAACTACTGTGTTACTAATCATAAACCATTTTGTCTAGATCTTCATGAAAAAACAATGGTCTATTTAAAAATATTTTTAGAGAAGTATACAACATCCTTTGTACTGGGAAAACCACCACCTCCATTTAAAACTTCTGACGACCACAATAAATTTGTTTTATTTACCTTAAAGCTTTTAAGTACTCATCTAAACTTATGTATAAGTGGAAGTCTAAATCTCAGCGTTTTAAGTCAACATGAAAAGGCATTAAGAACGGTGCTTTTCAGGTATTTTTAATTTTTTTTATTTTTAATATTTCTCTGGAGTCATTTTAAATTTATAAAATTCCATGTTGATAATCAGAGTTTTGAAATTTAAATTTGGTGTTAAGCAGTGATTTTTCTCAGCTTTCTATAAATAATATGGAATATTAAAAATACATTAAAAAACAAAAATCAACTTAAAAAAACTTAACTAAAAAGTATGAAATATTTTTCACTGCAACAGTTAAATGCTTTTTCTGAAGTCGGTGCCAAGTTGAACAGCAAAGTTGCGAAGTACCTACAACTTATAAATGTACTTCCCAAATTATTTTCACTTTAGCTTGGCACCGACTTCAGAAAACGTATTTAATTGTTGCAATAACAAATTATTTCATGCTTTTTAATTAAGTTTTTTAAGTTGCTTTTTGTTTTTCGATATTGCCTAAAATAAGGTATTTAACTTTTAAGCATCATTTATTAGTTTGCCAACCTCATTGACTGTTGAATAGAATAACTTGTTTTGAATTTTGCATATGATTCTAAATTAGGTGGATCTGCTGTATTGGAGACGATTTGAATATCCTCATTCTTTAGGTCTGTTAATTATACTGACACTCATTTAATAGTCTCCTCTCCGCGGAATTTTATAATAAATCATTATACAGTTTTAAGTGATATAACATAATAGGACGCAGTTTTCAATTTTAATAAACTGTGTTTGATAACAATTTGAGTTATTATTAAAAATAAAGGGACTTAACAAAATTTATATTCCTTGTCAAACCTAGTATACAACTTGAAAAAGTGATATGAATATTTATTATACAATTTTTAGTGGTGTGGCATAATTAGATTTTATAATTGTAATTACTCCTATTTGATAAGATTCTCGATTTCTAAAAAACGGTACAAGCTATGTTATTCAAAAAAATATGGGACCAATTCGGGATCCCCCGGAACTAATCCAACTTTTTTCAATTTACTATACCCAATGTTCTGAACAGAAAAAAATCCATATTTTTTTAATACCAGCTACTCTGCTAAAGCTTACTGTACAAGAAACTCGGTAACAAAGTTTTACCCGATTTTCTAAAAAACGGTACAATTAATGTTATCCCCCGGAACAGGATCCAGTATAAATGGTCGAAATTCCTTGAACCGTTTGCGAGTAAACGCTGAACAAACATAAAAAACAGTTAAAGACGAAATGAGAACCTTATTCTTTTTGAAGTCGGTTATAGGGGTCAAAGATTGGGAGATATATTTCCTGTTCTACATACTTTGGTGCAATTAGTAATGTTTCAGTTATTGTTTAATATGCTTTATTCTCTTATAACTAGAGTGAAATCATTTTTATAAACAACTGTTCATGAATACAGTTTCAGCATTAGGACGTTTTTTTCGCGACTTCACGTGCATATAATGTTGACCTAGATTTATCAAAAGTTGGATTTTTTGGGAATAACGACAAATTGATCATTTTACAACATATGATGTTTTAATTTCTACTTATTAACAAGAAAATTACTAAAATTTGTTATATGTGTGCTTTGCTCTATAAATATGATTTTTCAAATACTAGATGTTTTATTTGTAATAAGGTACCATGTACTTATTCATTGCAACAAACTCATACAGACAAACTATAATCTGGCGTCTCTTTAAAATGTATTGCAAGTATATATGGATATATGTGTTTATTCCACACAAATTTTACATTTTTAAAATGAAAATGATTAAAACAAAAATAGTTATAGTTCATTGGAATATACTCCACATATTTAAATAGCATATCCAAAATTTGTAATTATTATTAATCTACAGAATTGCCCTGACTGCACAACTTTTAGTGGTTGTGTCTTAACAGTGCTCAATACACTAACAAAGAAAATATTATTTATTACATAGTGAGGTCTTTTACGAGTATCACCCCACCCCCATTGGAACAAAATATAAATCTCAACAAAAACCATATAAAATAATGTCAATCAGACTAAGTATTGACATAAAATTGACATGTCATATGACCCAGTGCCAAATGCACACCATCAACTTTTTTTCAAAATTCAAATTTCAATTAAAAATGGTTGGTCTTGTGATAGCTTATTTGAAAGATATTTCTATTCTCTATTCAACGCTTTTTTGTTTGCTAAAATCCGGTGAATAGATACATAGTTATGAGCGATTTATTTGATGTGTAAAGACAGACTGCCATTGAACAAAAATTGGCAATCATTTCATTATCAGTTTCATGTATATCGCAAGTAAACATTTACAAACAGAAGAATTGTTGGTTGTGCTTCATATTAATTTGTTGTAAATGGTTCGCCCTTGTTCATTGAGAGAAAAAAACTGAAACAATATTTATTATTATATTATATCGTAAACAATTTACGGCTACAGTTGCAAATGTACAAATATCATTAGCATTGCGAATATTTTTTATCTTTTGTCATTCTTCGTTTTAATGCCGTTGAAAATGGGGTCTCATTTAGACCCTGAAACATTTAAACTTGTGAAATATACAGATTTTTTTCCCCAAGTGTGATGTTATTCCCAAAAATCCATAAATACAAAGTAGAGTTGTCACAATTATCATTCTCGAGACACCTAAATACATCTTAAACTAACATAACAGCACAATAAAAGCATAAAATAAATAATAATGAACTGTTCGCCTGTTGTAGTAAATAAGGATATAAAGTGAATAGTTTTTTATGTAACAAATAACAACTATGCATCTTTGTTTATTGATACATCAAATACGGAACATTTTATTTGATGGGTCAATTGCAAGAGGGTTTGACATATTTTCACTAAAACTTACTGTTTTCGTTCCGCTGAGTTGAGATTTCCTGATTATCAAAAGAGTTAATTGATCCAGGATTTTCAATAATGACATGGACCAGGTAAACCCAGGTAAATTCTATCAAATAACAATCGCATTGCTATTATCAAAATTCTTAGTGTGCTCAACCCAGTGTTATTGGTTACTGTCGACCACTTTGAGTAGATGATTTTCTAGAGTCCTATTCAATTTTTTTCCCATGCCTGTTGACTGGTGGTGTAACGAGCTAGTTTTGGTCTTCATCAAGTTTACTTGACTCTAAATTTCGGCCTTTGTACACCAAACTACTAAACAGCGGCTCTACTAAGACAGTTGCTACAGTCTCTTGGTTGGCTAACACTTCAGGTCCCTTGCTAAAGTAATCAATAGCCACAATGACATACCTGTTATTTCTTTAGGTTTTTGGTTTTGATCCATCTATGCCAATTCAATGGTTTTAAAAGGTATTTCCACTTTGTATTGCTTTATCTTACCAACTAATTGATATTTAGGCTTCATACTGGTTGCACAACGACACTAGGCCCTCACATATTCCTAATAGGGTTCTTGTCTAGTGTTCTATTCTTGCCCAGGTAATCTAGAGAAATTCCAGCGTGTACCTCTTTCAAAATGGGGGCTACGGTTTTCTTTGGTCCAACTAGCTGAAATTTGGTTGCCTTCTCATTGGTACTTTACCATATTCATTTCAAAAACGCCTTTCTCAACTCGAAGAGAATTTCTTTGACCGCAAAATGAATCTGTTGACTGGATATTTATTTTCATTGGGGCGTGTCTGTTCCTTCTAACTTTCTTATCAAACTTAGTATGCTTTCTACGTCTTCCATATTGTCCGTTTTGCATTGTCTTGTAATCCAGTCGTCATTCTCTCTGGCTCTAATATGTCTGATGGAAAACTTTGCCATTGTGTATACGGCCGGAACGATGCTGATTTTTATATATAATACTATTGCAGTTTTTCCTAGTTGGTAATATGAAGGTGCTGGCTATCCTTGAAAGATGATTGCTATACAACCAAACTTTATAATGTTCAGTGTCTGCGAAGGAAACATTTTGCATCGGTAGGCTTGCTATCATTTTAACACCTTCTCAATCTGAAATAGGAACTCAGTAAACATAGCATTAATCTGAGTGATGTCTTCTTGGTTCCTATCCTTAAACGAGATTGCTCTCGCTTCTAGCTAAGACGTATTCATGATAGCCGCAATTTTTAAAACGTGGAAAGCGGTTTTCCACTAAGGAAAGCAGTTTTCTGTTTCCACTAAGGCACCGTTAACTGAATGACTGCTGATTATCCAAAAACTTCTGACGTCAGGTGTAAGTATTTTTTGGGTAAAGTCAAACGTTTTCGAACTAATAAATAATATTTTTAACGATAATTTATTATTTCGATACAGGTGTAGGCTTGGTCCTAAAATCTATATAGGACAGGCAAAGGTCGCTCAAAAGTAGATGGGGAAACATAGAAAAAGTCTTTCCTCAAAATATTACTATGAATTCCAATTATTTCGAACAATTAACCCATAACAACAATAAATTTAACCAATCATTTGAAGATTTATATCTAGGTACAATATATATTGCATATGAACTAATTATTTTCGAGTGTTATTAGCGTGTAATTTTATGTAACATGATTTTGGTCACATTTGTCTAATCTAGTACACCCAAAAATAAAATTAATTTGTTTCGCTTAGGACTAACACTTTATTAGGTGTGTAATTTTTTTTCAAACTTGCAGGCTTGTTGATATTCCAGCACCTTCAGAAATACATAATGCTGCAAGAGAAGTACTAAATATTGGCGCACCTTTACTGTTACCAAAATTGAAAGAAAGAGTTGATTTTCTTCAAACTCATTTAGCTATTGGATGTCCATTGTCCCAAGGACAACAAATGCTTCTAGAAATAATATTAGATAGCCTAGAAGATCCTGTACACATCGCAGAATTATTAGGATATAACAACACTATGGATCAACAAAATCATCCAGTTTATACCATACAATTGATGCAAACTTTGGTACAATCATTTAGCAAAAATACTGTGAGTAAATTTAACAATAGTGTTTTCATAGTGTCTATTAAATTCAGTTATTATAATATATTTTGTTATACCAAAATTTCTGTTTCATACAGGGTGGCCCACCGGGATTGATATCGATTGATAATGGGAAAACGGTATTTACGAATTTAATGAAAATTTACTAGTAACACTTTTCTATTGGGGGCAGTCTAGCTAAAATATTTGTAAGCATGTGCCACTTCCGGTTATACCGGAAGTTGATACCAACTTGCTTATTTCAAATGGAACACCCTTTAAATTATTGCAATTCTGAATTCTACGGGTAATTTTAGAACTAATTCATGTACAATACCGTATAAGTAATTTCAGCCCTTTTCGAGATTTCCAAAATGATTATTAAAACTGACATTTTAAGGCCTCCAGATAAATGCCAATTATGCAGTAACGCAGCGGAATCAAGAGATTTTTTTCTGGAAGGTGAATTTCGAGCTTCCAAAATATGTAATATTAGTTTGAAAATTGTGTACAGAGTGAAAATTGAAATGCGAAATCATGAAAAGCTCATTTTTTCAAATGAAAATCACCATTTTCTATATCGTTATCAGATTAAGCATCGAAAATAAGAGGTACCTTGTTAAAAGTTACCTATACGAAAATCATAGATTTCGACTTATTCAAAAAAAAAAAAAAAAAAAATTCAGCATTCTCAATAAAAGTAACTAATTGTCTTCTAAACGTTGTTTGTGGCATATTCTTGATTATTTTTGTTTCTTTGGGGAATAACACCACAATAGAAATAAAACTACGTATATTGCAATCTACATCAATAAATATAAAGCCATTGACAACGAAGTCAGAATAGACTTTGAAACGTTTGGTATTCCTGCAATATACGTAGTTTTATTTCTATTGTGGTGTTATTCCCCAAAGAAACATAAAAATAAAAGTAACTAAGTTGGCTGTGTCAGTTGCTGAGAACTCAACTGAAATGTCAGTGTGAGTTGATTCAGTATAATAATATTGAATTAAACGATACTTAGTGTGTTTGCAGTTCGATATCTACAAAAATCGAAACCAACACCAATGACGGTTAAACGGATTTTGGAGAATTTCAAAAACTTTGGATCCTTTAAAGCTAAACGACAAAGAAGAAAACCAATTGTTGATAACGAAGCAATGGAAATTATGATTTTGGGATATTTCACCGTATATCCTACGAAATCAATGAGGCAAATGGAACTTGAGAGTGTATTCAGGAGAAGCACAATTCTTGGAATTTAAAAAAACATAATTATCATCCTTTTTCATTCAATACTGTACAGCATCTGAAGGGTACAGATTTTTTAAGAATTTATTTTAACTTCGTACCAAGGTAATGACTCATTCTTGGACAACATCATTTGGACGGATAAGACAAAATTCAAGAAAAATGGAATCTTTAATAGGCATAACTCACATTGGAGTAATATAAATCCTCATGTTTTGAGAGAGCAACATTTTCAAGAAAATTGGCAGTTCAACGTATATTGCGCACTTCGAAATGACAGAATTGTTGCTGTTTATTTCTATGAAGAAAACTTAAATGGTAAGAAACTCTTGAAGCCTGAAGTTGGTAGACAATGTAACTCGTTCCCCGAAGTTTCCTTGGGCTACCATCGTCTTGGAGTGGTTGATCTCACGTTTCAATAGCTGTGTATCTGCTATCGTCATCAGGTGAATGATAGGAAATTCAGATTATCGGTGGTATTTATATTACACGCTTAACCGGTCATAAGCTCCCAAATATTTTTAATTTGGACACTGGGCGCTTTTTCGGCCTCTGCCGCTACGCATCACCGGCAACCAACCGCCAGGTACGACGACGCTGATTGGGCCGGATAAGTCCCAATGACCATGACCAGTTAAGCGTATAATATAAATACCAGGGATAATCTGAATTTCTCATTATTCACCTGATGACGATAGCAGATACACAGCTATTGAAACATTGTGAGATCAACCACTCCAAGACGATGAAAGTCCCAGGAAACTTCGAAAAATTCTTGTAGCTTCTATAATGAACCAGATGAACTAATTCTTTATTCTTTAGGGTAAGGATATTTAAACATTTTAGAAGAACTGGAAAATGATTATTTAAATAATCTTCCATTGGCAAACCATCGACACATTTTTTATCAACATGATAGAGCTCCTCCTCATAATGGCCATCTTGCCAACGATTTTTTGCAACCAACATTTCAAGACCAATGGATTGCGAAAAAAAATCTCATGATTCCGCTGCGCAGTTGGCAATTATCTGAAGACATTAAAATGTCAATTTTAATAAACATTTTGTTCTATTTGAAATAAGCAAGTTGGTATCAACTTCCGGCATAACCGGAAGTGGCACATGCTTGAAAATATTTTAGCTGGACTGCCCCCAATCGAAAAGTGATACTAGTAAAATTTCATTGAATTCGTAAACACCGTTTTCCCATTATCGATCGATATCATTCCCGGTTGGCCACCCTGTATAAAGTATTTATATACGAATAACACGTTATAATAAAGAGGCATGCTAGTCAATTATTAAATAGTAATAGTAATAATTGGAAAACATAATTTCTATTTTCTCATGGTGCTATTTAGATATTTTACTGCATTAATAGAACTGCAAATAATGCGAAATACAATTCTAATATTCAAAACAGTTTGGTATATAAAACTTAAATATTTCCGTTTATTTGTGCGAGATAAAACATAAAAATTTCCAGTGCCTCTGAAATCCAAGGTAAAAATATTTTTCACTTGAACGTTAGGTAAACTGCACCAAATTGTATGTTTATATAAAATGATTTTTTATGTATTGACCAAAAAGCACAATTTGTAATATTTTTTAGGATGAAACGTATGACAGTATACTGGAATACATGTCATCAAAAACAACACTGAAATGGCAGGCACCATCTAACGGCAGAATGAATAACGTTCAGAGATTACTTTCATCTTTACAGAATCATATTTTGGCTCAGTATATAGATAACTTTGAATTTGATCAATTTGATGTTAGTCAAAATGATATCCTTACAACTCATCTATCCGATTTATTCAGGGTAGCAATTGATGTGTTAAATAGAGCTGCTACGATCCTTAATAAATACCCTACAAGTTTGGAACTTTTATATAATGTTTTATTGGAGTCAGTGGCAGGTGGAATGCTATTTAAAATATTAAGTTCTTTATTGCTATTGCCTTCATCTTATTTAATAAAAATCTATCATTTAGTTCAAGATTTGTTGGTACCATTGGATAACTTAACACAATTATTACCCACTGATTTACTTTTAGATTGTGAAAAAGACACTTCAAGTAAGTTTTTTAGGTGTTAGTCTTTTTTTTTTCTTTAATTATTTTTTATTTTTAGGGAGTGAAACCCCTACACTTGTTGAACTGGCGGAACAATCCTGGATTTGGATGATTGATTTGCAAAAAATATGTTCACTTGTTGTTGGACATTCATTAGAAAATTTACTTCTTGGAAAACAATTAAGTAAAAATGAAAACCTGTGTAGCCAGTGGTTATCAAATCCAATTTTTTCATCAGGCATTGATAATGAAAATATTGAAATTGAAGTTTTAGTAGAGCTTTCGTACCTAGCCCTATCAGAATACCCTGAAACAGCCCTTGCAGCTATTGATAAATTACCTTTACATTTGCAAAAATTGTGCAGATTAGCTATTAACATACCTAATCAATATGACGAAGCATGTGCTGTTTCTCAGGAATCATCTGACAAAAATGTGTTTTATGATAAATTAGTAGAAATTGCCGAAGTGGAGACCTGGGAAATGGAAGAGGAAAAAAGAATATTGGATATAATAACACGTTGTTTAATAACCACGCTTCTGAAGCATAATGGCATGCTTCAGAAATCACCTTCAGATCATACTGTTAAAGAAATATATAAGCTTGTACTGAATTGGAGAAATAAGTTAATTAACAAAGTAGGCAACATCAATTTTAAAGAAGGAGATGAGTATCTATATGATGAAAAAGATCAAGACACATCCAATAACACCCTTAATGAATCAAGTATAGTTGACCATAATAATGAAGAATTTAACATAAAAGTTTGTGGGCAAGAGATTCTACAGAGATGTCTATTCATATTAATATTTGTAAAAGGTATATAGTTATTTACTTTAAAGCAGTTAATTATGTTGAAACATTTAAAGATCATTTTTTGATGTACATTACAATTATACAGTGTTATGATAAAGTTCTGCACAAAATTCATAAATCCAACAATTTACTTTCTTTTATCGAAAAATTTCGATACATGTCAAGCTAATAATTTTGTTGGGCATTTGATAACGTCGTGGAATTTATTTTCAAATAGTAACCCTTTTGCGCTATTAGATACTGGACACTTTTCGGCAAATGTAAAATTCTTGATATGATAATGTTTAATAGAAATTAATTAAAGACAACATGGTTTTAGTAATAATAATAATACATTTCTATGAATAAAAGAAAAATTATGTCTTTAGTATTTTACAAAAGTTGTTTAACAACGGCTCACTTGCACATATACTGGATTTACTGAATTTTGATAAATTTTGGGAGTTCCACCAAATCCTGCAATTTTTTTGGACTGTCGACATAAATTCTGTTATTTAAATGATTTTACAAGAAGAAATCCAATTGGTCTACGTCTACTAATCCATATTCCATTAAACGTGGTATCACAAACCTTATGTACACCATAATGATGCAGAATTTAAATGTTGCGCATTACATTTGAAGTAAGTCAGGGAGAATTGATATCCTCAAGTGATGTAAATATCGTTCAGCTGTCAAATTGCCATAAAAAAATTAGCTGTATCAATCTGTTGTTAACTATGCCTGTCCAAACATTGATTTTTTTTGAAATTCTGGGTTTTTCTGAGACCAGTATCGACAATTGTGACGATTTACTACTGCTCCGTTTAAACAAAAAAGTGGCCTCATCGGCGAACACACGAAAGAAATTTCCCCACGGCTCTTTAACCTTCCGGAGAATTCGGAGAAGAAATATATAAATACGAGGAGCTGGCGAAAGCATTCATTCAGTATTCGATTGCCGCATAATAAAGATCAGGTGTTCAAAATAAATTTTAATAGTTCTGTGAATATAAATTGTATTAAAGTAGTAGAAATAAATTAGAGTGAGTTCAACTGTGTTTTTAAACAAATCCAAGAACTGAACCGATTATGAAAATAAAAACGCTAGAGTGGTGTCAGGTGTTCGGTGTATTTGTGGAACTTTTGAAGTGGTAAATAAATAGACTAACAATGTTTAAAGAGTTGAGTTTGGACCAATTAAAAGTGACGGATTTAAAAAAAGAACTGGAGGAAAGGGATTTAGATTAGTTGGAAGAAAAGTGAATTAATACAACGGCTACGAGATACCCTACTAATTGAAGGTAATAATCCCGATACTTATTTGTTTGAAGTTTCTGGTAATGGAGACATGAGTACCTATGCTATTAAAAAAAATGGAAGAAAATTTAAAAGAAACATTACATGACAAATTATTAAAAAACTCTAAAACCAAAGAAGATACATTTCTAAGAAATTCTAAGTCATTAGAAGATAAGCTACAAACATTACAAGAAATCTGTAGAAGACAAATTACTAGAAAGTTCTAAAGCACTAAAAGACAAATGGTTAGAAAACTTGTGAACCTTGAAAGGGTCCTTAAAAGCCCAATTACTGGAAAATTCTAAATCGGAAAGCTAAACGGATGGCCGAGAGAGGAAAACGCAATAGCATTAACCCTCGCCTAAGACGGGATTCAAGTTAAACTTTAAAGATGGGGTTCTGCGAGTGAATGACGAGGAAGTGGTGCTCCATGGGAAATACGACATAATAATTCGAGTAATCTTAGCAGAGGATGTAAATGTTCCGGAAAGACTGAAATTATTGTAGATGCTTGCCCAGGGGAGAAAGCCAAAGCTGGAACAGTAATGATGTTTGATCCCGAACTTAATGATGGAAATTTAAGCAGAGGATAGCTATCCTCTACACAGAATTGACGATACTCTAGATAAGTTGACTGGATCGTAGATGTTTTCCAGTCTGGACTTGAAGAGCGGTCATTGGCAGGTGGAACTTGCTAAAGAAGACCGAGAAAAGACTGATTTTATCATCGCTCAGGACTTTACCAATTCACGGGGTTTGGGTTGTGTAATGCTCCAGCGATGTTTGAAAGATTGATGGAAACAGAATTAGAGGGGCTTTCATGGAAAATGTGCCTGGTGTATCTTGACGACCTTATCGTGGTTGGAAGATCGTTTGAAGACCACGTAAAGAACTTGGAGAAGGTATTTCGGTGACTTCGAAGTTCCGGACTAAAATTAAGCCCAAAGAAGTATTAGCTGTTCCAAGAAGAGGTGGACATGTGGTTTCCGTATAGGGAGTAGCTGTGGACAAACAGATAATCAAATCCCTCCAAGGATGGCCGATACCTAAAGATATCCACCATCTAAGAAGTTGCCTGGAGTTATGCACGTACTTTCGTCGATATGCAGGATTTGCTAATATCGCCAAGCCACTCACTAGACTCACAGAAGGGAAGGTGCGGTACCAGTACGACGTGGAATGTCAGTGCCCCCATTTCAGAGGGGCAGAAGAAAGTCATCGGCTATTTCAGCAAGGCCTTGAGCAAGCCTGAACGGAATTACTGCGTTACTCGCAGGGAACTTTTGGCTGTGGTAAAGGGGTAGAACATTTCTACAAGTAAAAGATTCCTCCTGAGGGCTGATCACGCAGCACTGAAGTGGCTTCTGCAGTTTAAAAACGCCGAAGGACAAGTGGTCAGGTGGATTGAGCGGTTGCAGGAATTCGACTTCAAGACTGAACATCACGCTGGAACAAGCTATAAGAATGCTGATGCCTTATCGAGGAGACCATGCCCTGATGATTGCAAAGATTGTAATCAAGTTCTCTGTAGAACTACCGTCGTCGATGATCATTGGCAACCTGGGGAGATCCAGAAAGACCAAAAATTAAATCCAGAGTTAAAAGAAGTTATTCGGTGGAAGGAAGAAGACTGCAAACATATGTGGGATGAGATTTCCGTTTCTCACCCACCATAGAGTCATACTGGGCTCAGTGGGACTCCCTCATCCTGGAGAACGGACATCTGGGAGAGATGAAAACCCTGGGGAAATTTAGAGAACACTTCTATTGGGTAAACTGCCAAGCGGATGTCAAGAATTGGTGCCGCAAATGTATAGTTTGTGCAGCAAGTAATGGTCCCCAAAAGCGAGCAAAAGCAATATAACGTGGGCAGTCTATTCGAAAGAATAGCTATTGATATTGTCGGTCCATTTCCTGAATCTGACCCCGAAATAAGTACATTGTGGTGGTGATGGACTATTTCAGTAAATGGGCAGAAGATTATGCTTTGCCGGATCAAGAAGCCTTGACCGTTGCTGATGTCCTTGTCAAGGAATGGCTCAGCCTTTTTAGTGTTCCCTTGGAGTTGCACTCAGACCAAGGTAGGAATTTCGATTCTACTCTTTTCCAAGACATCTGCAAACTTCTGAAGATCAGTAAAACACGGACGAGAGCATTACACCCGCAATCCGATGGAATGCCAGAACGGATGAATAGGTCCATTAAGGTAGTCTGTGACCACCAAAGAGACTGGGACCAATATTTGCACTTGTTTCTAATGGCATATCATTCGTCTGTGCACGCGTCAACTGCTCAACTACGACCAGTGTTATTATGGGACGAGAATTACGACTACCATGCGATTTGAAGTTTGGATGTCCCCCAGGAGAAGAGACCACAGGTGAAGACTATGTCACCCCGTTACGTCAAAAGATGAACAACATCCACCAACGAGTCCGGTTAAATATCGAGAATGCCATTGCCCGGATGAAGGAAGCCTATGACATCAAAGTCGAGGGCGAGGAATTCCAAGTTGATGATCTTGTTTGGTTGTACGAGTATAACCCGCAACGTCGTCGTGGATATTCGCCCAAACTACAAAGATCTTGGGAGGAGCCTTACAAAATTGCAAAAAAGATCAACAATGTTGTCTACAGAATAAGGAAGCAACCTCGAGGAAAACCAAAGGTGGTACATTTCAACAGGTTTGCCCCTTATGCCGGAAGTCAAGTCGGCGAAGTTGACCAAGCCCAAGCCCGCAGCATCCAACCACCCGATGAGAGGATCGACAGAACGTCCAGCAAATGTGACCAGCGAGAAACCCCGAGACCTGTTTGAGGTGTCTATAGAATATTGCCTGACTCATTGTGTGTCTCGATATCTCCGTATGTCTAGAGGAATAGTCAAGGTGTTTGCAACGAAGTACGGCCAGTTCCAGAAACCAAGGGAGCAAGATCCAGTGGTAAGGTAGCTCCTTCATCTCGAAGATAAACAACCAGTGACATCTTCTATGGTAACGAAAACATTCTCGCAGAACAAGCCAAAATATCTTTGGAAGACTCTGGTAAAATTGAGGACTGAAATTGGCGGCCCCAAAGATAGCCTGTGGATAGACTGAATTGGAGGGTGTTGAGAAGTATGACGGAATCTATCTTTCGATTCAGTAGCATCGACATCCTCGTATGCTGTCTCAATATTCGCAGGCTCAATTCGAAAACTGTTGACTGTTACTTCCAACAAACTTCCCGTTCTCGAAATTGAGGGTCCTGCAAATATCGCCACATCAGCAAGGATTCTGGGACATTCCGAGACGAAATAGTCTTAAGGAGGGGCCAATGTGACTGGAATTCATCCGATAATTCCTAGAATCGGCATTCATCCGATATTTCGGGGAATCCGAAATGTCGGACCCGAGGCCGGAGGCTGGCGCTTACACAAATTCGTCGAATTTCCTCGAATCATCGAGAACACATGAAGCAAATATCCCGACGGCCCCTTGATCTTCTGGAGAATTCGGAGAAGGAATATATAAATACGGACAGCTGGCGATAGAATATAGTAAAGATCAGGTGTTCAAATTAAATTGTAAATAGGTCTATGAATATAAATTGTATTAAAGTAGTGGAAATAAATCAGAGTGAGTTCGACTGTGTTTTTAAATAAATCCAAGAACTGAACTGAACCCGAGTGTGAAAATAAAAACGTTACAATACTTTACAAGTTGGCTAAAAAAATTTTAGAAATAACTTTTATGTAGCGTAGATCATAAGCAGTTGCAAACTTCACAATTGAAAAACAGCTACCGAAAATTTTTCAATTTAATACTGAAATAAAACTAACACTCTTAGCTAAATCAACCAAATCAAAATATTACATTCAAAACAAATGAATATCACAACTTATATTTGTTGGTACAAATATTTAGTTTTTAAAAAACTTTTATTTTCTACTAAGAACAAAGTCTTTCTACTTTCAAAGTTAAAATATTTGAATATAATTAAGAATACAAAAATACGTCTTATCTAGCTGAATGTTCATATCAGAATAATTTTAGAATAACAAAACAATATGCATAAAGATGATTAAACAATATTAAATTATGTGGCTGAAAATAAGCGAATACTGCATCATCACAATATCATGTTATAGCATAAGCAATTTTATTTATATTATGTAGGTCAGTGAGGTGACCATAAATCCTCCCCTCGAAGACATTTTTCAAGGGTTGAAAAATGCTGGAGCTGCTGCTGGCTGCTCTTCTGTGGACGTTGGGGTTCGTCTCTGTTGTCTTCTCTTGAAGTACCTGTAGGCGACTATAATTCCTACAGTTAATATGATAAACCATGTTGGAATTGACCAATAATGAGGGCTCGTTTGTCCAACGGGTTGAAGTTGAACTTCTTTTATTAATTTCTGTTTTGCTTGAAGTTCATGGATTTTATCAAGTTGTGGTTCTTCAATCTTGATTTCATTTTCTTGTTGTAGAGTTTGATGTGGTAGAATCTGGATTTTTGTTAGCATCATGGGCGTATCAACAGATATTTGTTTCTCATTGATAAAAGTTTGATCTGAGGTAAAACCTCATTTGAACGGGAGTTGTATCAAATAATTTCCCTGTAGCGTGGTGATGTCTGATTCTCCACAATCAGTTTCTAATTTCGTCTGATTAGGGATGATTGCTATATAATTGGCATCGTCCATTTGTTGGATTATGTTCTTATACAATCTTCTTCCTGTCTTCCATTTATTAAATTTCCTTCTGGACAGTAGTATCCTGGGTGTAGTTTTACACAAGGCAAGGATGTGTATTGGAAGTAATCTTCATTCATGATCAGAAAGGTGTTTCTGGGAATGATTATCGTGGAGTTTTGGGTTGGAACCGAGTATAGGTGGTAGTAGGTGTAAGTTTCGGGGAAAACAATTGGAAAATGAATAACAAAATTTATTCTTGTTCCCGAATAATATGCTTCTATTTTTAGCAAGTCATAATATTTATATAAATTTTCTTCTATTGAGTCAAAAATTAAACTATCAATACCATAATATTTAATTATTGATTGTATCATTGATTCGAACTCGTTAATTTTCAAAATACTGCTGTGAAAGGTTCCAAGTCTGGCAAAAGCAATTGCATTTTCAATATCTGATAAGATTTGCAAAATTACATTTAAAGATAGATTTAATTGATCTATAACATTTCTTGTTTCCAAATAATCATTTAATTCAAATATAAATTTATTGAACTCCGATCGTATTTTATTAAGACCTTCCAAAATTACTTGTTGATTATTTTTTATGAGGGTAATAGTTTTATTAAAATTATTTATTATTTCAGTTGTCAAGGATACTTGCCTATTTAATGTTTGAACAATTTCTTGTTGATTGTTTTCCAAATCAAGGATTGCTTGATCGTAGTGGGCTGCATCTTCAGCATCCAAATTACCTGTGATTGATTTTATTATTCCGCCTAAAGCATTTATCAATCCTCTTTTTATTCTGGTTGAAGGAAAGATTGAATTAAATTTTTGTTTTACCGCTATTAATTGGTAAGAGAAGGCTTTTAAGAAATTATCAAGTTCCCAAAAGTAAGGGTGGCTTAAAACCTTCTGAAATTACTTGTGTTAGATTTTTATCAATTTCAATAAAATATTCAATTTCGTTTTTTAAGGGTTCAAGGTTTAAATAGTGTATAAACGTGTGCGTTTGAGCATTAACTTTGGCATGACCTAGTTTGTGTGGTATTATGCCAGGGTTATTTTTTAAATCATTAATCGTTATTTTCTGAGTGATCAGTTCTTGTGGAACTAGGATCAGGAGGGTCTGAAGTGTCCTGTAAAAGAGTATCAGTGTTACTTTTTGGTCTCTTCAAATTTTGTTTATGGAGGATTTTACTTTTAGTTCGGACTTTTATTTGTTCATTTTCTAGAACTCTTTCTTTTGAAAATTTGGGATTTACTTTGCTTCTACTGGTGGTAGTCAGTTTTTTATAAACATCTGTGTCACGTGGATAAGTTAAGGGATCTTGTCTGTTTTTGTTATGATAAGTAATTGTTTTTTCTTTACTTGATATTAATTTCTCGTTTAGTTGTCTATAGATTTCTTTTGTTAAGTCTCTGTGTTCTTGAATGTAGTTAGACATTAATTGATGATTAAGATCTAAGTCAAAAGGGTCTTTAGTATCAAGATGTCCATTTATTATGTCAATTGGTTTTTGTTTCGTTACGGAATGAATTGTATTATTATAAGCTAGAATTGCTTGAGGCATATGATTTAATATGTCAAGTTTGTTGTTATTTTGGGCTTTGATAATATTTAGTTGTTCGATGAGGGTTGAATGTAGCCTTTCTATAGCTCCATTTGATTGGGGGTTGTTCACTGTGGTAAAGTGCATTTTCACTTTATGGGTTTTAAAAAAATTCTTGAACAACTGTATTTTTAAATTCAGTTCCTTGATCTGTAATTATGATATGGGGTAAACCATGGTGTGACATAAATATTACAAAAGATTTTACAATTTCTAGTCCTGAGGGATTAGTTAAAGGATAAGCTTGTGCGTATTTTGAAAAGGTGTCGATTATAGTCAAGAATTTTTGAGATTGTACTTGGAATGTATCGGCATGTATTATCTCAAAGGGTTTTGAGGGTGTTGGAGTTATCATTAATTTTTGATTAGGTGGATTTCTATCATATTTATTAGTTTGGCAAATTTCGCAAACATTAATATATCTTGTTACATCTTGTTTTAATTTGGGCCAATAATAAGCTCTCTTGATTCTTGTTTCAGTTTCCAAAATTCCTCGGTGATTTGCTGTACTTTCGTGATTTCTTTTTATTAGTTCTTGTTGTTGAATTTCATCATCTATGTCTTGAAGTATTATGTTTGATTTAATTAATTTATAGGCATTACTTTTGAAAGTTTTCCTCAAAATTTCAGTTATTTGGGGTATATAGGTTAGGTTAGCAAAATATATAGCATAAGTAAATTTGGGATCAATATAATTTTTAAATAATTGTATTACGTCATTTTCTAAGTTTGAAGTTGATAGTTGAGCGTAAAGTCTTTTTTTGTTTGGGAAACATTGTTGCAATTTTGGTTTTGCAGGAGAGTGTAGTACAAAATTAATTTTTATTTGATGATCAAAAGAATTGAGGCATCTTTCTGTTATTGGCATTTCTTGAATGGGGTTTTCAATACTCGTATGAACTGTTCCATTATTCATCTACTTCTTCTTCCGCTGATAAGGTTTCTTCAGAGTCGGAAATTATTAATTGAACGCTCGAATTGGAATCTGATTCTTCAGGATTTCCTTCTTCTTCTTCTTCTAAATTTTCTTGAAATTCGGTTACATTGCCCATTAATGATTCGTTGTCCAAATCTTCTGCTTGTCTTTTCGCTCTTGATTTTTCTAATTGCTTGTTAAAGTTTTCAATATATTTTTCTAGGGGTGTTGTTTCTTTAGCATGAATTTCTACGCGTGAGAGCGCGTCGGCATTTGTGTTGTTTTTACCTTTTTTGTATTGTATCTCATAATCGAATTCTTCTAATTTTAGACGCCAACGTATGAGTCTGGAATTTGGGTTTTTTAATGACATAAGCCATTTTAAAGGCATGTGATCACAAAAAACTGTGAACTTTCTTCCGTAAAGGTAACATCTCAGCTTGGTAACTGACCATACTATTGCCAATAATTCTTTTTCAATTGTACTATAATTTTGTTCTGATTCATTTAGGGTTCTGGAAATATAGGCTATAGGTTTATCACTTCCTACTGGACCTTGTGATAATATTCCTGCGATGCTAACATTACTTGCATCTGTCGTTAAATTAAAGGGTTTCGAAAAATCGGGATACTGTAATATTGGTTCATTCGTTAATACTTGTTTACAATTTTCAAAACAATTTACGAATTCGGAATTATGAATAATTTTTGCATTTTTCTTTAGACATGAAGTTAATGGTTTTGTCAATTTTGCAAAGTCTTTTATAAACTTCCTAAAATAACCTAGCAAACCTAAGAATGCTTTTATTTCTTTAGTGGTTTTTGGGATAGGGTACGTTTTTATTGCGTTAATTTTTTCGGGATTTGGCTTTACACCGTCCGGAGTGACAACGTGACCTAAATATGCCACTTTTTTTTTAAGAATTCTGATTTGTCTAACTGGATTTTAAATTTTGTCTCGCGAAGTCTCTGAAAAATTTTTGTTAAATGAACTAAATGTTCTTGTAATGAGGCTGACATGATTATTATATCATCAAGATAACAAAAACAAAATTCATTTTGGATTCCTCTTAGTACGTTATCCATCACTCTCTGAAATGTTGCCGGAGCATTTTTCAGTCCAAAGGGCATTCTGATACACTCGTAATGTCCGTTTTCAACGTTAAACGCAGTTTTTGGGATGCCCTGTGGATTAGTGTTGAGTAGGACACGACTTGAAAAAGAGTTTGTAAGAGTAGCCTCTTTTTTGTCCTGAGCCAGTACAATGTCCCACTTCAAATGAGGCGAGGCGTACTGAACCATTTGAATTATTATAGTACGAAATATGCGCGCCTCCTTGCGCCTCCTCGCCTCGCATGAAAGACAATATACTCTCGCTCAAAATATCAGACGCGACGACAGTAACGTGATCACGTGACGTGCTTGTCGTTTGTCTGCCTCGCTCGACCGCGACAAAAAAATTGAAGTAGTACAATTTTAAATTTCGAGGCACTCTTACATTTTGACGTCATGTCCGGGACAAATGAAGCGCCTCATGTATGTCCTACTCAACACTACTGTGGATCCATCTCAATCTGGTGAAATCCACTTGCCAAATCTAGTGTTGTGAAATAATTACAACGTCCTAGTTTATCTAAAACATCAGTGATATTCGGTAGGGGGTATCGGTCATCGATGGTTTTTTCATTCAATTTTCTGAAATCAACCACTATGCGCCATTTCTTTTTCCCTGATGCATCTGCTTTTTTCGGAACAATCCAAATTGGTGAGGACCATGGTGAATTACTATGTCTTATTATTCCTTGGTCTAACATTGATTTTACTTGTTTTTGCACTTCCTGTTTATGAATAAAAGGATACCGATAGGATTTAGTATAAATCGGGATTTCATCTTTAATTTTAATTGAGTGTTTAATTTGGTTGGTGAAAGTTAAAGGTTGGTTTTCTGTGTAAAATATGTCAGAGTATTTTCTACATATTTTGAGTATTTCACGTTTTTCTTCTTCATTCATGTGAGAAGTTCGTATTAGTTTGTCAACGTTAGGTTTTTGAACATTTTTTGGATTTGAGTCAAAGTCAATATTATAGATTTCATAACTATTTTCGGTAAATGTAATAGTTCGAATGGGTTCTGCAAGGGTGAAAGTTACGTCTTTTTCAGTTTTGTTGAGAATTTCAACTAAGGCCATTCCATTTCGGATTTTGAAAGTGTTTCAGGAATTTCGCAATTGTGAATTGTCTGGTGTGGGATGATAATATCTCCATTTTGTTTGTCGACTGGAATTTTCGTGATTAACCGACTGTGTGGGTGAAGAGTTAATTTGAAAAGTAATTTTTGATTTGACTGTTGGTAAAAAATTGGAATTGCACAATTAGGGGTAAATAGTTTAGCGTTTGCAAAATCTAATTGAGCATTTAATAATTTAAGATTGTCTAGTCCGATAAGACCATCAAATATATTATGACATTTGAACAGATAGAATTTCAAGTTATTTTTTGAATTGAATTCGCGGAAAATGGGAATTTCAGCATAATAATCGTGAGTTGACGATTGAAAAACTGTTGAAACAACGAAAGGATCATGTGATATTTTATTAGGATAATATTTTGAAGCAATTTCTGGGGAGATAAAGGATTTAGTTGATCCTGTGTCAATTAGAAGTTTTAATGGTGGGTTGGCAATTTTGATATAAGACAATTCTTTCTTGTCCGTTGATAAGTGAAATTCGATTAAGCTGTTTCGTCTTGAGTCGAGACATCGTGAAAATTTTGATCATCTTCTAGATAATCATCAAAATCATAGTTATTTTCATTTTGAGTCGTGTCTGGTATTTCATTTACTGTATTTTGGGAATTTTCTTCAAATTCTGTGTTAAAAACTTCCTCTATGATAATATCGGGTCTGTTATTACCACGGTTAGCGAAGTGATCGCGGTTATTATTGAATTGAGGTCGCGGTTGTATGTTTCTTGTGTTAGACGTACTAGCACATACGCTCATTGGTGTCGGTCTTTGTAAGGGTGCATTAAACTTTTTTGGTTTCCACACATTTTGTGGTTTTCCAAAAACTTGGGTGTTTGTAAAGAATTTTTGTTTTGGTGGATTCGGGTGTGGTCTAATATGAACTGGTCCTGTTGGAAATTGATTCGACACTTGTGGAGGTTGATTGAAAAATGGTGTTACTTGATTTTGGGGAGTAGGCATCAATGGCCTTGCCTGGATCGGCTGAAATCTTGGAAAATTATAATTAGGGTTGTTTTGGATTTGAGGGAACCTATTTTGAGGTTTTGGTACTACTATGTTTGAGTGTTGGTAGTATTTTATATTGTTCTCTTCAGAGATAAATTGCATAGCCTGTGCAATGGTAGTGGGTCTCATGGCTCTGATAATAGGACCTAAGGGTTCACGTAACCCTGATAAAAATGACTTAAGGGCTTGTTTAGTAAAGAAGTCCCTTTTGAATAATTTTTCATGATCGTTTGGACTATGTAAATCAATATAGTTACATATGGTGTTTAATAAATGAATTATTCGTTCATGGAATTGATTTGGAGTTTCACTATTTTTTTGTTTCATGTTTACTAAATCTAGGTTTAAACAATTTTCGACACGCTGATCTCCAAAATTGGTTTTCAGAGTGTTCTTAATGTCTACCCAACTTGTGGCACCTGTAATGCCCACAACTTCTTCAGCTCTTCCTTCTAATTTATTTAGGATACCATTTAACAACAATGTATTTTGAAAACTAGCAGTGTCCTGCCTATCATAGTAATGAGTTAAAATGGATTCCGAAGCACTTATAAATCTATGTAATTTATTTGGATTACCATTGAATGATGGTATTATTGACAAATTTTTTATGTCTAATACTGGTACTGACATTTTTATTTTATTCTCTTTATTAGAAATACGACAAAATTTATTGAAATATTGTGAAATATCTTTATCTAATTCACTAAGCTCACTATTATTTTCCCGTGTGGATGAAATAGGTGAGGATTCTGACATGAACTTTTGAAAAACTTACCAAAACATCTACGCCTTGTTTGTCTGGCCTGGATCTGCAAAGTATTTGTCCACAATGGATTCTGTACTCAGCTTCTGACCTGTCCTGGTTGGGTGGTTTCTTCGTGGTTGGAGCTGCGGGAATCTCTATGAATTCGCCGAAATTTTCGTTTTCGTGCCCCAAAAACGAGATCTGAAGGACTGCGCCACTTATATTTGTTGGTACAAATATTTAGTTTTTAAAAAACTTTTATTTTCTACTAAGAACAAAGTCTTTCTACTTTCAAAGTTAAAATATTTGAATATAATTAAGAATACAAAAATACGTCTTATCTAGTTGAATGTTCATATCAGAATAATTTTAGAATAACAAAACAATATGCACAAAGATGATTAAACAATATTAAATTACGTGGCTGAAAATAAGCGAATACTGCATCATCACAATATCATGTTATAGCATAAGCAATTTTATTTATATTATGTAGGTCAGTGAGGTGACCATAAATCACATTACTTTTTTGCAATACGGAACCAAAAACTTCCGCAATTCTTTTATTAAATATAAATTTATTTTGCGTTAAATATTCGTTCATTTCATAAGAATGGTAGACGATTTTGCTTATTGTACGGTTTAGTTTATACGTTTTGCAAATAAATGGTTAAATACAAACGTAAGTGCTTACTTTTGTTGACAAGTTTCAACAATTCTGTTTCGTAAACCATAAACTTTTTACATATGTTATATAAGAGTCTTTTATTTATACTGATCAGTTCTTTTCTCTACCAAAATATATGCAATGCCTTATATTACACCCTATATTTAGTGAGTTCCAATAAAATCCATTTCCAGAAGTCAATACACATTTATCTGAGTCAAATATTACCACTATTTCGTCCCATTATATTCGACAGAAATATATATATAATTACCTTAAGTAGTTATTATAAATCGCCCTATTTCAAATAAATTAGAATAAATAATAAACACATGACATTTGTTTCTGTATTTGTTTGATGATTTTATAACAATTGTATATTTTTCAGGTATGGACACTGTCCTTTGTTCAAGTTTGGTTGATAATGAGGAAAATACTAAAACCGAAGGACCTTATGTTGATATTAATTATTCAAATCCTGTACCATATGGAGATTTAAACAGGATATGCGTTTCTATTCTAGATTTCGTTAGCAGCGAAGCGACTGGTAAAATAGTTTCTGCAAATGTTGAGGTCCAGTCAAGATGTACAGCTCCCCTTGTACTTTATAATGCACTTCTTTCTCAAAAAGAAAGAGCTTCAAGTAGATATGAATGTTTACAAAAACTCTTGAAACTGTTTTCTATCCGGAATAGTTCCCCAACAGTTATGTTTTGCATACACCAACAGTTATTAGAAGGTTGTTTTGGATTTTCTAAGTTAAAGCAGGAGAATAATGTAGGACGAATGCATCATTATTTAGATAGTATTGAAGCTGCTCCTGTAGAAATACAAGAAAAAATTCGAGTTGTGTTCTGTGAGCTTCATGAAAATTTAATAAAAACTCTGAAAAGATTAGTAACGATGAATTCTGAAAACAAACAGCTTATTTTGGTTATAATATTTGTTCTAACGTGTAAATATGAATCACCTGATCTGACAAACATTATTAATAACGATTTGGTACAATTGCTGATGCAACTGACAAATATTACCACTATCTCAACTAAGTTAGTAACACTAAATGAATTTTTGTCGGTCGCTGGCCTAAGATTAATTCAAATAATCACAATGTGTTGTTGTTTACATTCACAGAAAATTGATCTGGACACACTAGAAAATGTATTAAATATATTACATGAACAATTCCTTAAGGCAATGGAAATATTTGATGAAAGTTGCCAAAATCTTTCACATCTAAATTATGTGGATAGTTATACACCTGATGGAGAAAGGCAGCTTGGTGACTTCCTTTTGTTTTTGCGAACAATATCATCTAGCATTATTATACAAAAGTTACTTGCCTCTAAAAAATGGATTTATGCTTTACTTGCTATTCTGGATTCATCTAATATATGTATGTCATATTCTTCCCAAATGAAGGTTTTGAGACCAAAATTGTTGGTTATTCAACTTCTACAAATAATTCTTCCGGGCCTGCAATCAGTGCATATTGATGACGATTTAAGAAAACACATTGTTAATAAGCTAATCAATCAAATGAGTAAAGAAATGTGGAGTGAAAACACTAGTTCAAGTCAGCCCCCTATAACCGACACTTTAGTTGATGAAGTCGACGGAGAACTGCTGGAAATTTCTAAAAGTAAGTATTATACATTGTTCTTATATTTTTCGACAAAACCATAAAACCTGTACAGTACTCTTCTCCCCTTGATTGGCAGGGAGTCGAAGTATGCTGCTTGATATTTCAGATATGGAACATAAAACTCCAGAATCAATTTCTACAGTTGTTTCCACAAATATGACATCTCCATTATTCGTTACTAAAGGGCCCACACAAGATAGGATTTTTGATCTCACTGAAAATATCTAATGCTTTGATATCTGACAGTTTATGACCTGCCAACCAAAATTCTCAATGCACAAACATAGACAATTATGGCGCACTCCATAGTTGATTAAAACACAAATTAACTGCAACTGATCATAAAAATATGTTTAATCAATTAAGGTATAAATATGTATACATGTATTTCTAACTTATAAAAGATATTTATGCAAAAAACATATTGTATGCTTTTTAATTGTCGACAAATGTTTGATAGTAAGGCTATCCATTCAACACGTTTTATCATATATGAAAAAAGCAAAAAAATGTCACATTAGTATCATTTTTTATTGTTACAAACATACTCAGCTCGAGTTGAATTTTATGATTATCTGTAGGCTAGTCTATAAGTTGTTTATTTTTTGCAGTCGTTTTTGTTTTTCCCCTACTTATTGATCAGTTCTCTAGTCGAGGGATTTGGAAGGAAGTCTCTGGGGAACATTGTTCGAGTATATTATAGTGGGTAAATTCTATTTTTTTTAGCCTATCTTTAGCCTATCCACCAAACTGTAACTGACACATTTAATGATTGTCATAAATAAGTTAGAGAGTAAGAAAATAAAATAGGGTGATTTTTTAACAGCGTTTGGTCACCTGCAACAAATTTGTGCCGAAGATACATTTTTTATGGTTCCTGTCCATTGCAAAAGTTACTTCAAAACCTTGCTTTCTTATTTGACATCGCTAGGTAAAATCGATATTTTCTACTTAATTTTAAGTAAAAATAAATATTTCAAAACTTTCTCTGACTTCGTGGGTGGGTCTTTGCTAACATCTTACTAAATCTTATATAGGGGTGGGTAGGTGTTTGTAAAATAATTTTAAATATTATTTTTTCATTGCTTATGACTTATTTGCATAAATTAACTATTGACAATATTCATAAAAAAATAAGTTCTACTTAATAAGCGTTTTCATATATAGTTATAACATTAACTATATTTAATTAATTATAAAATATCCAAACCCTTATTTTTAGATGTATTTACTTACAATAATGTAAAAGCAGTTTAAGGAATAATACATTTTAATATGTATGTATAAAAATATTTTATTCGTAAACATGTAACACAAAAACCATTGTTCAACTCACAGACCTTAAATTCGTGGTTCAACTAGTGGATGAGTCGATGTCTTAAAATTAAATTCCGACCATCGGAATCTTACTCTAATTTTCTTTTTTATTTTAGATCTTTATAAATAATACAGAAATAACTTTTATTACTATCAGTTTCTAAAAATATTCATACCCCTGTTGTCGATTATCACGAGATACTAACTTATCCAGATTTTTTTCCGATTTGGAGCCTCTGTGAGCTAGATTTTCCTGAAATTCCTGGATGTCGAAATTCTTTTCGCGATAAAATATTACTATATAAACATTGTTTTAGTAGTTTTAAGTATCCAAAAAATTAAAGTCGGTTTTTATCCCAGTTCTATAGGCCCTCTGTAATCTAGTGTTCCCGTGGAACCCACCGTGACTACGTCTGTGAAGAAAACTCTCTAAGTCAGTTTAATTCGGAAACCCTTTCCAGATTAAAAAGAAAACGATATGTATTTGTACTTTTTTATATAACTTTAACATGCTTTAATGATAAAAATATGTTATATTAATAATAATTAAGATAATGAGATAGAGACTGTAATTTACACAGGGTGTCCCTTAGATCAATGTCAATCCGAAACCTGGTGATAGGCCAAGTCATAGGAGTTATAAATAAATATAAAAGAATATAAGTTACGTGTTTTAAAAATTATAAGCATTTAAATAAAAATCGAAGAAATGTAAACCCCGTGACGTTTTTTTCACTCCTTATGATGCAATTTTTTTTGTTATGAAGACATTCCTCTAATTATTTACAGGGACATGTGGTTCTATTAAGGCGATTGTCCAACGCACAATGCCGGCTCATTTAGAGAATATCTCGATGAGGAATACTCCGGTAGATGGATAGGGCGGTCTACTCCAATCTCTTGGCCAGTCTGTTGGCCCAATTTAAATCCGTTAGAATTGTTTCACTGGGGAGCAGTAACAAAAAGAGTTTACCTAAAAGCAATTGAAAATTTTGCTCAGCGACGGCAAAGATTAACGAAAGCAACTGCATTTGTTATTAACTACTAATATTACTAGAAATAGGATGTTTCTGTTCTGTGTGTTTCTGAGTTTTTTGGGAATAACAACATAATTGCTAGAAAGTCTGTATATTTCAAATACTCCAAACGTTTCAGGGTATAAATCAGACCCGTTAATTTCTTATTCAGGTGTGTTAATTTTCAAACTAGAATCTTGAAGTTGCGGCGTTAAGGAAATCCTTGGGTATATTAGAATTTTTTTAAAGGAAATAAGGAAACAAATCAAAACTAGGTTTCGTTACAACAAAAATATATTGTCGACAATTTAGGAAATAATCTAGCAAGTGTGATACCATTTTGGAATCATTATTAAATGCGCCAAGTTTTCACGTTACTTGTCAACCTCGCGTAGTATTTAGTATAGTTACTTAATTGATTTTGAATACTTGGTTTGATCAAAAAATGACATTTTCCTCCAAGCAGGAGCAGTTGGCGAGAAAATTTGGACAACAGTTTACACAAGCATTGTTTGGAATAATAATAAAAAAAGTTAAGGTGGTGGTCAGAAAAACGTTAAAAATTCATTTTTCGTAATTTATTTATGTTCCCTAATGCTAACAAATCAGTTCGATACAGGTAATTGCAATGTACAGAACATTCATCCAATTAAAATACCAACTATATGTTAGGGTGTAAGCAACTTTAAATATTGCCTACTTGTTAATAAAAACAGTAAACCACCTAATATTTTTATTTTTCCTCAAATAAGTCCTTATACATAAATTAAAAATATTTACATATAACTTATTTTACCATTTTTAGGTGAAGGTAATGTCCCCGTTCATGATGTTGGATTTGATCCAGAAAAATGTTTTAATTGCACAACAGAAGGAAATTTGACTCTAATTCATGGAATTGGGGGAAGAGGTTATGGCTTGGCACTTCAAGCAATCCGTTCAGGTTGTTATCAGTGGAAAATATTGATCGTGAAAGAAAATAGAGGCAATGAGGGAACCTGTATAGGTGTCTCAAAATATCCAGTAAAAGATTTTAGCCATAGGTCAACTAATGACATGTGGTTGTATAGAGCTTATAGTGGTAGCTTATACCATAATGGTGAAAGAGATATGAGCTTTCAGAGTTACACACAAGGTTTGTACATTTATTTTATTATTTATATATTTTTAGCCTCTGTTTAAAATGTGGATATAAATTTAGTGCATGTTTAATATGTTTTTGTCGGTGAGTGAGTGACACATGGCCTTAACGCTAAAAGGTAAGACAAAATCGAAAATGTAGATGTGGTTTTCGTTCGTCCAATGGGATTTTGGCGCCGAAGGACCTTCGTCCAAAATTACACGACAGGTGTCCCATAGTTGCCAGATCGCAATTTCCTTGCGTTCTTAATATTCATCTAAGTTTCAAACTCAGAATTTATGTTTCGTTTAATTTTAAGTTTTTATTCAGGCAATGTTATTAATTAAACATGAAATATTAATCATTTACAATTCTACGGCAATTCATTAGTACCATTTTAAGTTAAAAGAATATATTCCATTGCAAGATTTGTTATACTAAGGTATTCAATACCACACAATTTTATAATTTAGTTAACACATAATGTTTAACAATTATATGTTTAGTTGAAAATTATTGCGATTTAAAAAACATTTTAAATTACCAAATTATTAACTAAAATAAAAGTAGCATTGGCAAAATCTTGACATTACTCAGTTAATCGGATTTCGTTTTCGGAATATTAAAATGTAAATATTCAATTAATATTTTCTTAAATAATTCAGAACAGAACAGTAATTATCTATGAGTACTAATATAATATAAATGTTTACAGTAAAAATGGGTTGAAAGATGTTTGCCGGAAAATAGTAAACAAATGCTAACCGATGCCAAATTTTTTTACAATGTAACCAATAAGACGTAAATGCATTGTACGCATTGACTGAACGGCGATACTTTACGCCGTTCATGTCCAGCACACAACAGCGTGATTCTATTTATTTACATTTTGAATTGAGGTTAACTTCGTTTTTTATATTATTTAAAGTGTTTTGAGTGTTGAAACTGGTTTGAAATCAGTGAATATTTTGTATCAGTCTAAAGAACAATAATATAGCGGTATTTTAGTGTTGTACATGCAGAAAAGAGGCATATTCGTTTGTCGAATTATCTTTCCACCGGTAAGTGTCAGATCATAAACTTAGTAATTGAGTTTTACAAAAGGTCATTTAAGCAGTAAATAAAACTACATTTTACGTGAATAAATAAATGTTTTGATACTTACTGTTACATATTAGTTATTAAGCCACTAATTGTTTTTGCCATTATGCACATCTTTTAATGGATTTTAAAATATTTATATTTGTGGATTAGATACGTAGTTGTATTATTTTGAATCAGAATAACTAGAGCCTTTAATTTAATGCTGGTTGGGCCCGACTGTTCGAACCGGAATATTTGTAAACAAATATGTCTGTGCCTCTTTCTATTTTTGTCTCATGTTTCTACCCATTTTTCGTTTGGTCGTATATGAAAGTGCCGGGTCCATTTATATTAGTTGTCATTAGTAATTATGAATAACCTTCAGACTTCACTTTGTTAACCTTAAGCTTTAAATATTAAAAAAATAGATTACCAACAAACCTATGGCAACTGAAATCTTTAGTATCCTCACCATTATCCGCTGACTGACAATTTTTTTACACAACACCTTCGAACCATTCTAAAAACAATGTGATAAACAAAAAATGTAAAGAAGTAAGCTATAAGAACGTTCGTAGAGAAAACTAGATGGATACTAAATAAAAATTGTTAAATACAACTAGAACTTATTTCTATGAACACAATTTAGCAAACTGCTGTTAATGCCCTGGGTTATTATGCTAATCATAAAGATACTACTTGACCAGCCAATGCCCCTTAAAAGTGAACCAAATGATATTAAACAATATACAAGAAGTATGGGTATTGTAATCTTCCAGGAAAATTAATATCACATAATAATTTACTTCCAATTTGAATTCAATAGGGCTCAGGTAATATCTTCATAATTGTTAGAATTATGCTTTATTACCCTAAAAACCCAGAAGTATTAAAATTAATTTGCATATGTTACGTTAAAAGAAATACCATTTAGAAATCATACATATTATCTTCCTTTCTAATAATTAGTTTTCATATGCGAGAGGGCAAAATACACACTAGTTTTCTATTTTTATACTTTTTTAATGAAGCTCATATTGTAATTCATTTAAGTTAAATATGAAAATAATGTAATAAAGTAAGACATTATTTGAAATCTAACACCTGGCCCAGTACGGGGTTCATTATGAATATTTTTTATGCACCTGGCAATGGTATTTTTTACTCGGAATATTGATCAACAAATTCGATCGTCAGGCAAAGAAAGTCACGTGATGATCTGAAATAGCTTAACCTAATTACAGCTCTGTGTGGCTGTTTGAAAACGAATGGAGACCCACTGTAGTCAGTACAAAGCCATTGAACTTCTAATTTTGTCAGTATTTAAATACATGGGATTGCATACTGAGGCTTCCTCGATATATATTTACTCAAGGGTTTAATAAAGGAAAGTTTTTCAATTATTTGCAAACCTTATCTGTTAATCTTTGGTATAGTATGCCTGGCTGGCATGTTGAGTTAAGTCTTATGTTTTTCTAATAGTTGTTGGGTGAAACTTACCAACGGTAGACTGTACAAATGATTGTCTATCATATATGTGATACGGCGGTGGTTCCCAAAATAAACACTTGCTTTGTGAGGTTCAGCCTAGTAATATATGAGATTCATAATATAATGTTTTTATTTACTCTTCGCGTTCTTTGATTTCTTTAAAAACACAGTCGAACTCACTCTAATTTATTTTTTCGTTTTCATTTTCAATTGCTATAAATGATATATATACACTACATTTCTTTTTACTAACCGATGCTTCAAAAAAATTTAAAATTTAATATTAATTTTTGGCGTTTATTTACTTCAAATTAATCTTCACTCTTTATTTGATTTTAAAAATATCAAAAAAAATCTTTTATTCAACCAACACCGAACTGTAGAATTCAATACTATTTACATCCATAAGAGGATTCATTTGTGTATCTTCTTGAATAGTTTTTCCTATCCTGAAAGTCCTACGAAATTTCAGTGGAGTCTACCAAATTCCATCAGTTAATTCTCGTAATTCTGCAGTCAGCAGCGTACTTCCTGAAGACTAATCACAGTCTGTGAATATGACAGGTTTTTTACATAAAAATGCTATCTGGCAAGTAGAGCAGTCACCACTATGTTGTTTTCCAGAAAGTTCAAAGTATTGAAACAGCAAAAATGGGCACGAACAGAAACGCAAAATTTGAAACTGTCAGATAAAAAATTCATCTAAATATAATGAACATTTTGCTAGAAAATACTTTCAAACTTGCCTTCGTCAGTTAGCTATTCTGCACTTATATAATAACACAATCACTATATATATAGTGTAGTAAGTTATTATCAATTAAATGAAATATTCTAAGCAAAGGAATTGGGGTGGCAACTGAATTGAGGGTGCAATTAATCATACAGGCATATAGATATATTATCGAATTGTCATTCCATTAACTTTTAATAAAGTGTTCTAAACTCTTAATATTTTGATTTCGCTTATCAGTATTTATGGCTTTAAATATACTAATATTAATTAGGAAATAAGTGTTTATCGTATTTTTAATTATTGACTTGCGGTTGAGTAATATTTGCTTATTTTTAGGGGATTACATAACAGTCTTGCTAGATATGGATGCAAAAACACTAAGCTTTGGTAAAAATGGTGAAGAACCAAGAGTTGCTTTTGAAAACATTGACGCAAACGAACTATATCCGTGTGTTATGTTCTACAGCACAAATCCTGGTGAAAAAGTGAAGATAACAGACATGAAGGTTCATGGTACCCAAAAGGACTTACTACCTGGAGAACCAAATTTAGCACCGTTATATGCTGTTTTAACAGAATCTTATACAGTGTTAATAAGACGATTGCATAACTCTGCTACTTGGACAGGGGATATTAATGAAGCTTTATCTGTAAGATTGTCCAAAATCGAGACGTACTTTCCCACCGTTGAAACCCATAATATCGATGATGATTTAGCTGGATTAAGTGGAAACATTAGTTGTGAAATAAAAACTAATGAATTGTGCACGCATGTTTGGCCCGCATTAATAGTTATTGGAGGTTTAGATCGTGGTCTTCGAATGGGAGGATTATGTAAGCACAAAGCAACTGGTAAAAAGGCTATTGTTCTGGGTATTCTCAAAAAGGGTATAACCACAGTTAACGTGCACTGGGAAGAAGATGGTGGAATTTCAGATGTGTCAATTTCCAATTTAGAATTTGTTGAGCCTGAACCATTTTCAACGAAAAAAATGCTTGGGATAACCCCAATAATCTTACTCCAAATTGCAAGATTAAGTGGTATTACAAACGAAATTTCATTTCCCAAGTTTGAGTTAACTGAAGAAGAAAAAGTATTATTGAATATGAGAAGTAAAAAGAGTTCATACTCAGGAATTTCTACAAATTCTGAATCAAATATTCAACCACAGAAAATATGTGAACTTCCAAGATCGGTTGAAACTCTCACAAACGAAATCGTTTCTAATATAATGGGTGAAGTACGACGAATAAGCACTGAAAAATTCGTTGGATCTGTTTCGGATTCAAATGTAAATTGTGCTAAAGATAAGCAAATAAAATCAGAAGACAAATATTTAGAAACAAAACTCTTGGAGAAGAAAATGTTAAATTTAGAAGGTGAACATCTAAAATTAACATTTTTACAGTTTGCTGCTTTGAAGGTCTTGGGCTTATTCTTAACTTCTCCTTTGTTCAAAGAACAGTATTTTCTCAATGAAAGTAGGAAACCGGAAGATACGAGTGCAATAAAGACTATAATGCAGGCAATTGTTACTAAAAGTATAGATCAGTGTAAACTCAGGAATATTATTACTCAAGCCGAAATTGAAAGAGCCCAAACAACCCTCCACTTGAGTTATGCTAAGAGTTTATTTCAGAAGGAGAAATACCCCATCGATGCTAGAGAATCTGTAGAGAACTGCACGTCAAATAATTTTTCCAATTCATGGTTATCTAATTCTCCCAGTGGGTGTTCAAGAACAGATATGTTGCCTTCGAAGCCCGCCGAATCTCTACAAAGAGTTTCATTACATTTGTCACCACATAATCAATCAGTACCATTTGTGTCAACTGAAAATGTGGGTGAGTATAGTGTAATCCTGTTTTTTTTTTTAATTTTAATTGCCTGCAAAATACATACATTTTTCAAAGAAGATGATCTGGTCATCTGGTCAGAAAAACAACCAATAACATTAATGGCGAAATCACTTTCAAATCGCACGCTTACACAATATTTTTTGTATTTAATTTTATTTTCTATTTTCTCTGAGACTACCAGAGGAAAAATTTTGTATCAATACACAGTTCGGTAAACCAATCACGACACGTGTTGTAAATTCCGAGTTACGATTTGGGGGGTTTATCCATCCTCCCACTAATCTCGGAAACTAACATTAAGAAAACTAGCGAGTTTAGGGCCTTGTAAAAATTTGCAGAGAAAATTAAAAAATGTATTTTCACGCCTCATGTAAGGTATCAAATGACACATTCCACTTCATATCTTAGAAACCATTGAACAAAATGGAAAATACAGGATCTCACTTGAAATTTACAGTAAATATTAAGCGTAAATTCTAGAGTTAATTTTGGAAGGCAAAATAGAAAACGATAAAAAAATTAATTTATTTTAAGCACGCTATGCCAAGTATTTGTGCAAAAGATTTTCAAGAAAATATACCAAAATACTTTACCGGGACCGGTTTCCTCTGCTGTTGCCTTGTAAGGTTCTTTATAATTGATGATGGTCTACTTGTTTGAGACAGCCAATAATAGATTTTAACTATAATTCGTCCAACCAAGTAATCATAAACTAACTGTCCGGGGTCCACCAATTCAACGCAGATCCCAGGATTTCTTTCTAGCTGCCCATGAATAATTTGTTCAGTTCAACCGTAAGGCTTACTCAAATTCCTCCTTTAAAAACCGAAAGAGCTCATATCGTAGATCGACGATAAAGCCATATTAGCTAATTAACTCCATAAATAGTATACGTTTATCTGCGTACCATTTTAAAGATTTACTGGTTTCATGCATTACATCTTCTGCATATTTGGTTGTACTGATAATAAACTTTTAATTCCTTTGTATTCCAGTTTCTGATGAACTTTATTATTACTTTTTTTCTTGGGTTCATTCAAATTATTTAGCTTTTACCTTTATTTACTAATGTTTGTCAAAAATACAATCCCATAATAAAAAAATTACAAACTAAAGACTTCAAATTACTTCTGTCAATTCACTTATACTTCTATATGTTAACTTCTTTAAATCCTGACTGACCCATTTATATCACATTCTCCCTTATAGAACACGATGTATTCGCTTTCTTTCTCTCTTCAGCAGCAGAGAATAGTTGCTTTTTCGGAACTTACTGTTTTGTGCCGGTTTTTGAGTTGCATAACATTCAATACATTTAATCTATTTTTCAACAACTTCAGTGGTGCAGTATAATAGCATTAGTTTAATTACAATTTGGAGGCACTTTTGAAGAGACGGGGCCAAAGTTAGACTTCGTAACGTCCAGACTTGACCATACAATGTATGGCAGCACACTCCCTCTAAGGGGAAAATTCACTAACCCCAGATATCAAAAGGGTTTAGCTCTGTGGAGCCCTTGCCAGGTTCTCAGGCCCGTGTTTGGAGTCGTGGCGGCAGTTTCCCATGAATTTCCTGACCGTCCGGGCTGTTCCTAAAACGACGGCTTTTTGCATTTGTTGGTAAAGATGTTCGTCCAGACCGAGGTATTTTAAATTGTTTAATAGATGTTTTGAGACTAGTCCTGTCGTTGACATAACAATTGGTACAGTTCGTGTGTTGTTCATGTCCCACTGAGTCTTTATTTGAAATTCCAAATGTCTATATTTGGTTATTTTCTCAGCCTGCTTTATATTTATATTATTGTTGTTCGGAATTGCTATGTTAATTAAAGTTGTTTTCCGAGCGACTTTATCTACCAAAACTATATCTGGTCTACTGTGAGCAACAGTCCGATCAGTCAATATCGTGCGGTCTCAGTACAGCTTGTAGTTGTTATTTTCTAAAACAGATTCTGGTTTGTATTTATAGTATGGTAATCTTACCGACTGTGAAAGTTCAAGTTTCAGTGCTAGTTCCTGGTGCAGTATTTTTGCCACAACATCATGTCGTTCTTTGTATTCAATTGCAGCGAACGCTTGACAGCCTCCTGTGATATGCTGGATAGATTCAGATGTTTGGCAACCGTACCTGGTTCTGTCGTTGTTAATAGAAGGGTCTTTAACGATGAACTTTAGATAGTTCTTAGTTGGAATTACTTGATCTTGGATTGCCAATATAAAGCCTTCTGTTTCAGGAAACATGACCAGAGATCAACCAGTAGTTCGACGCTGCACTGTCGACATAATCTTGGTTGACGTAATTTATATGTCTTCCATGAAGGGGCTTTTCTTTCCATTTCAGCAGTTTCTGATCAGTGGTCTGGTGGTGTAATTGGTCGTGTTGTTGTGTCAGTGGCAGTGGTGTTGAGTCATCAACCTGGCACATAACTCTGTGTAGATCAGAAAATTCTGCGAGTTTCTGGAAATGACAACGAAAAATAGAAATTTGTTGCTATAATAGTTTGCTTAGATCTGCCAATCCTCTTCCTCCTTCATACCGTGGCAAAGTTGTACGTTCGACAGAGCTCTTTGGATGGTGATTTTGAGCTTTTGTTAGTAAAATTCGAACTTTTCGTTGTAATTGTTCAATGTCAGTCTTGTACCAATTAACTATACCAGAAGAGTAACTGAGCACTGAACATGCATAGGTGTTAATAGCGTGAAACAGATTTTTACTGTTTAGTTTGGTTTTCAACAGTCGTCTTACTCTTCTATAAAACTCTGCTCTTAGGTCCTTTTTCATGGTCAAGTGATCAATACGTTGAGCCTACTTTATTCCAAGGTTTTTATAAGTATGACCTTCCACCATAGATTCAATTGAGGTGCCATCTCCCATTTCGAAGTGCCCCTGCTGTATTTTGCCTTTAACTATATTAATAATTCGGCATTTGTCTAGGCCAAATCTCATATGGATGTCACTAGTCCATGTACAACAAATGGTTGTACGTTGTTGTGTTTGAGACTGAACCCAAAATTAGTCGAGTTTGTTTGAGAGAAGGTCCATGGCAAGACAGAACAACAGCGGGCTAAGAGTCTCCCTGGAATATAGCCCTTCTGATTGGAATGGGGTCAGTTTGTATCGAACAGTTGGCTTCATTCAGTGAGATTTTGGTTTGCCAGGTGGACATGGCATATTCTAAGAAGTTAATAATACAATTATTTACTTTATAGAGTTTGAGTACCTTAATGAGCCAATCATGTGGAACTAAAACGAAGGCCTTTTTGTAGTCCACATATGCCATGTAGAGATTTCGTCGTTTGGCATGGGCTTGATTGCAGACAACGGAATCAATTATCAGTTGTTCTTTTGCAACCCATCGAATTTTTCGCGCATCCTTTTTGTTGTTGAGTAATTATGTTGTTGAGTTCACAATGTTTGAAAATGCGATGATTAATGCACGATGTTATGAGTTTGTATAAGGTTGAAAGGCAAGTGATTGGTCGATACTTTGCTGGGTCCTGTGTACATAGGTTGTCCTTTGGTAAGAGGTATGTAGCACCATGCGTAATTAAACTAGGCATCTTGTGTGGGTGGGTAATGATGTCATTTATAAGGCCTGTTAGTGTTTCGTGGGTTGCGTACAGATTCTTTATCCAGTAATTTTGCACACCATCTGGTCCTGGTGCTGTGTCTTCCGTTGTAAATGATTGGTGTTGCATGCCATCACAGTTCTGAAGTGCAGCCTCCTCCTCATTAATCCAGCTGGCTCTGGGGTTAAAGGAGATTGTTGTGGAAAGCTGTGTTTTCCAGAAATCCTCGATCTCTGTTTTACTGGGGTAACTAGGGACTTCATTATTATTGATGTTGTTAAGTTTTCTATAAAACCCTTTGTCTGATTGTCTGATTCTCAATCGACTTGTGTAGACGGAGAGCTTTTGTCGTAGACTGTCCAAACACTGCTGAGATGTGCTGTTTTCTCCATCCCACTGGGAGTGTATTCGGTTATTGTCCATGATAGTCTTGACGAGTCTTTCTATTCTGTTGTTCCTGACTCCTCGTTGGTACTCGGTCAGCTTCCAACGTCTTTCCGAAGAGAATTGATTTTTCCTTCAAGCCTTCTTTGCCAAGGTGGTATTCGAGGTGTTTGTCTAAATTGGGGTGGGTCTTGCTTTGGTCTTATTGCGACCCCAATTGTTCTGCAGATGAAAGTTGCAGCACAGTAGATGATTGTGTGTAGCGACTCTAACGTATTAGCACCTAAAATATAGTTTGGCAAGATAAATTTGGTCATAGCCTGCAAGACGATACCCAGTTTCTTATCGATTGTATTGCGACCATTTCTCAAGATGACACGATATTGATCTGCAACTCTCTGTTCGGTAACTTGAAGCTGTGGGTACTCACGACAGAACTCTTGATAGAGTATTTGGCGATATCCAGTTTTATCCTGGCCAAGGTTCGTAATTCTGTAAAAAGTGGGCATTATAAATTCATTCATGGCGCTAGTCCATTTCATGCGCTGTCTTCGGTCCCGCTTGAGTGAGCGCTGGCTGTTCATCCTGCGCAACACTTTCTGCGGGTGGAGTTCTCCTTCCCATTTGACTCCTTTGGTGATGGCCACGTTGTTGTTGTGACTGTATTGGTGAGTGCTGTTGTAGTTCTTCTGGTTCTTGGGTAACGTACCGTTATTATTATTAGAAATCTCTTAATAAATTACCAAAATATGGAATAATAGGTTTACCTTGCAAATTACTTTACAAGAGTTACCTGAGTAGGCAGCAATATGTTTCTGTAAATGACAAGATAAATGAAATGAGAACTGTTAAATACAGTGTGGCCAAGGGTATCAGTTTAGGTCCACTGTTATTTTTAATTTGTGTGAACAAAACAATTTACTTTCAATATCTTGTAACAACATTATTGCTTATGCGGAAGCCACTGTTGTAAGTTCACAGAATTCATGATCTGAAACTGTAAGTGCCAATTATAAACAACTAACTTTTAATATTACCAAATCTGTCTGTTTAACATTTTTCAGCTACAGTGACATGTTGCCAGACCAAGTTAAAATTAAAATAGGAACGAATGAGCTTCACAGGGCTCACAATACCAAATATTTATATATATTTTATGTATAATACTTGATCAAAATATGAAATGGTATCTACACATTAAAATGATTACTAACAGACCTCGACTTTTAAGTTAAAAAAAAATAACAAACAGATACTAGTTAATCAATTTATCGTGGTATGTTTAATAGTTTGACAGCATATGCCATAGAGGTATGAAGTTCTGCATATGAATCTGCCCTCACACCACGTGTAACTCTACAGACAAGAATTATTAAAGTTATCACTAACAATTGCTATCTTAGACTACCTAATATTGATCAAAATTATAACTATAAAATCTTGCTTTATTATTTTGAGTTAGTTGTTGATTTCTCAGAGGATTTTTTCTGATTATATCTGATGGTGCCTCATGATAAGAGCTTTTATTACCTGTTTAACTGCTTGCGAGATTAATACCTTGTGAGTTATCTATTTTCTCTCTTTTATGATTAAAACATGGAATTATTATTTGAGGTTGGCCATGGATCTCTTCGTATTTAGAAGGGGACTCAAAAAGTTAGGTATAGCTTACTGTTTATTATGATGAAATGAAACTAATTACTTTGTTTACTATCACTAACACATTTATTCACTAAAACCTGGGACTAGTTTCGATGCCTAGCGCATCATTTTCAAACATATATAAACAATGAAAAAACCCATCTAACAAACCTTTAATACAAAACTAATGACCAAATACACCGACATGATGGTTAGACGGTCCTGGTCAAGAACATAATGAATATAAAACTAAACGGATATAAAGGTATTATACAACTACCTGATATTTTAAGATTATCACCGGGAATACCCGTCCTAACGTAGTAATTCGAACAGGGATGTTTTTATAAAGCTGATCATTAAGTAGCAAATCTGGGAATTTATTGTGAGAGAGGTAAATTTGAATTTGTTCTAAGAAAGATGTTTTAAAATAATTATTACTGAAATGCAAAATTTTTGTGTTTTCTATTGTGGGAAAAGTGTGCCCTGTTTGAATTACATGGTTAGAAAAGGTTGAATCAGTTTTATGTAGTCTAAAAGATCTATAGTGTTCTAGGTACCTGTTAGCAAAATTTCTGGTTGTCATTCCCACATAGAAGCCATTACAGTCCGAACATATCAACTTATAAACTCCTGACCTGTTGTAAATACTAACTTTGTCCTTGGCGTTAAATAATGAATTTGATAACTTAAATTGTGATTTGAAGCTAACTATGATATCCTGGGATGATAGAATTCTAGCGATTTTGTTACTCACGTTTCCAAAATAAGTTAATGAAATTTACTTTGTAGGAATATTTAAAACTTATTGATGAATTATTCCGAGTAAGAGTAAGATCTAAAAAGTTAATTTTGCAATCCTGTTCTATTTCTATTGTAAATGATATGTTGGGATGTAACTTATTAATAAAACTGAGAAAAGTATCTAATTGCCTAAGTGCTAGGATGTCGTCTATGTATCTGTACCAGAAAAATATATGCTTTTTCCCTAAAGAAGAACTCATTATATCATTTTCTAAATTTGACATGAAAATGTCTGCGAGCAAGGGACTGAGTGGCGAGCCCATTGCTAAACCGTTATTTTGAACATAAAATTTGTTATTGAATTGGCAATAATTTTGAGAGAGGCATAATTGGAAAGCTGATTGTATTTCTTTACGTAAATTAGGATTTATTGAGCAGTTATTTAATAAGTTTAAAATTAATGGGAAGCACTCATTTGTGGGAATATTAGGGAACATGTTGCTGACATCGAAAGATACTAAAAATCCCGTTTTTACTATGTTCAGTTTATTAATTGATGTTGAAAGTTCCAGCGAATTTTTTATAGTATATTGTGGAGAAAAATTTGTTAGTTTCCTAAACTCTATTAAGTTTGGACTCTAAAGATCTAGTTGGGCTATTTATGTAAGAAACAACTGGTCGAATCCGTACTCCCTGTCTATTATTTTTAATAAGGCCATACAATTTTGGAGCGGAGGGATTTTTAATAATTAATTTGTGTTTCTCATAATTTTGAATTAGAGTTGACGATGCATTATTTATGAAATGTCTAGTTTTTGTAGGATCTGTTTTTATTTCTGTTAAATCTGAATCAATAAATGAGCTCATCTTGGTCTGGTATTCTTCTCTCGGAATTATTACTATGGCATTTGATTTGTCTGCTTTTGTAAGTGTTAAATTATTAGTTTTAATTTTATTTTGAACGGTTTTAAAATCTGGTAATCTGAATTATTTGTGACTGATTTATCTGACTGTAAAGTATTGGCTATCTTGAGTTTCGTGGAATTAATATTTACACAGTTTCGTAGAGCATCTTCTATTTCTGCGATAGCAGTTTCTGTCTTAGTGTTATTTCTTAAGTTTGGTGAGTATTTTAGACCTTTCTCTAAAAAACTAAGCTCTTGTGTGGAAAAATCTACGTTAGAATAATTAATTACTCTACTGCTAAATTTAACTTTAACGTGTTCGTTTTCAAAACTACTTCCTGTTGAACGATTATTTTTGGCTAAATCTTTCAGTTTTTTAGATTGCGTGAGGAATTTGTTATGGATAAATGTACTGATTCTACTTTTTATACTATCAAATAAAATTTCAAACTCAACAGGGTGAAGTTTATAAGCAAGTTCTGAGTACAATACCGTAATGTAATGAATGATGACCGCACGTTTGCTGCACAGGAACCTATTTTCTTCTTTCAGCCAGGTGACTTGGGCTGCTTTGATGACTTTGATGGAGGTCGCTGACTTTGAATTTGTCAATGTCTAAGTGCTTCTTGGGAAATAACACCACAGTTTAAAGAAAATTGCTGTATATTCCAAACGTTTCGGGGTCTTGATCAGACCCCGTTGTCAATGGTTAAGAAACTACGGATTAAAAAGGCACAATTCTGAGATGTAAATAAAAATATTTGACAATGTGTGCCTTTTTCCGTAGTTTCTTAACCATTGACAACGGAGTCTGATCTAGACCCCGAAACGTTTGTAATATACAGCAATTTTATTTAAACTGTGGTGTTATTTCCCAAGAAGCACTTAGACATTAAAAAATATGCCACAAGTAGCATTCAGAAAACAATTTGAATTTGTCCTTAGAGAAATAAACTTTGGGGTTAATTGAAGCTGTAGGCACTGTTGATTGAACCATAAGTTTTGACTGCAGGTCTGTCTCTTTTTCATTAATTTATAAAACTGGTTGGCTTGGGTTGCTATACTAGCACTCTTAAAAAAATCGATTGTGGAAGCCGTTACTTTGTGATAGTCAAGTTTACTATCACTAACACATTTATTCACTAAAACATGTGACTAGTTTCGATGCATAGCGCATCATTTTGAAACATATATAAACAATGAAAAACCCCATCTAACAAACCTTAAATACAAAACTAATGACCAAATACACCGACATGATGGTTAGTGGTCAAGAACATAATGAATATAAAACTAAACGGATATAAAGGTATTATACAACTATCTATTCTAAGATTATCACCGGAAGAAAAAAAACATAATTCATAGAGCCTTTTCTATCCCATTATCAAAAAGTTATTTAAAACAAGAATTAGATACTATTATTATAATAGCCAAAAATAAAGACATCAATCCTAATTTAATTATGAAACTAATCTCCCGAAAAGAGTTTCAACTAGCATATCGAAGCATCTATCCCTTTGTCAAAAATACAGATCCTACAAAGTACATTTCATTAACTTATTTTGGAAACGTGAGTAACAAAATCGCTAGAATTCTATCATCCCAGGATATCATAGTTAGCTTCAAATCACAATTCAAGTTATCAAATTTATTAGTCAACGCCAAGGACAAAGTTAGTATTTACAACAAGTCAGGAGTTTATAAGCTGATATGTTCGAACTGTAATAGCTTCTATGTGGGAATCACAACCAGAAATTTTGCTAACAGGTACCTAGAACACTATAGATCTTTTAGACTACATAAAACTGATTCAACCTTTTCTAACCATGTAATTCAAACAGGGCACACTTTTCCCACAATAGAAAACACAAAAATTGTGCATTTCAGTAATAATTATTTTAAAACATCTTTCTTAGAACAAATTCAAATTTACCTCTCTCACAATAAATTCCCAAATTTGCTACTTAATGATCAGCTTAACTTTATAAAAACACCCCAGTTCGAATTACTATGTTAGGACGGGTAATCCCGGTGATAATCTTAGAATATCAGGTAGTTTTATAATACCTTTATATCCGTTTAGTTTTATATTCATTATGTTCTTGACCACGACCGGCTAACCATCATGTCGGTGTATTTGGTCATTAGTTTTGTATTAAAGGTTTGTTAGATGGGTTTTTTCATTGTTTATATGTGTTTGAAAATGATGCGCTATGCATCGAAACTAGTCACATGTTTTAGTGAATAAATTTGTTAGTGATAGTAAACAAAGTAATTAGTTTCATTTCATCATCATGATTGACTATCACAAAGTAACGGCTTCCACAATCGATTTTTTACTGTTTATTTTTTGTATAGTCCTTGAGAATAGGGTAATTCTATATTATACAGTTTAATCAAATGCTCTTATAGCCTTCAAATAGAAAAAGCAGAAATAAATAGTCATTGTTCATTTCCACCATTTCTGCTGAGATTTGTCAGGTTAAACAAATTAGCTTTTCTACAGATTCGTACTTAATTATGAAAAGAATGGCTAGCATGACTCACATATCAATCAATAACACATTTCTAAAGCTATACCTGCTTTTTCTAGGTCACCAATTTGTATGCCTTTGCTTGTTTCCCGTGCTCTTGCACTTATTCTGTATACAACTTATTATAGTCTACTGAACTGATTTGCCCGATCGCGATGCTGTGATTATAATAATTAACTGAAACATAACGCGATGAACTTTTCTTTTTTAATTTAAAGTGGGGAAATGCCGATTGAGGTTAGTCTCTGTTAATTGTCATTACAATCTTCCATATTTTACTAAATCAAGTTAAGTTTTCACATACCTAATGTCAATCTAAATTGATATTGGTAATGTTTTTATTTTCACACTCGGGTTCACTTCAGTTCTTGGATTTATTTAAAAATACAGTCCAACTCACTCTCAATTTATTTCCACTACTTTTACACAATTTATATTCACAGAAACTACTATTTACATTATATCTTAACTGTACAATACGACCGTCGAAAACTGAATGCCTCCTATCGCCAGCTGTTCATATTTATATATTTCTCTTCGAATTCCCCATCGGGGAAATCTTCCATGTTCTGGAAGCTTTAAGGGAATTCCCAGTAACGGCAGCGGTCGGCCTGTTGAGAGACAAAACAGTTCACATTCCCAGAAGTGTCGGAATAACGTCTCTTCCACGAATTGGTTGATGGCAGATTGGACCAGCTGTCGGATGAATTCTCGTAACATTGCCCTCTCCTTAAGACTATTTCGTCCCGGAATGTCCTAGTTCAACTCACTCTACTTTATTTCCACTACTTTAACAACACAGTTTATATTCACAGAACTATTTACAATTTATCTTAACTCTACCGCTGTCAAATACTCTCAATCCATCGCCAGCTGTCCGTATTTATATATTTCTCTCACAATTATCAAGTAAGTCAACGAGCCATCGGAAAATGTGTTCTCGAAGCTTCGACAAAATTCGACGAATTCCCATTAACGTTAGCGGTCGGCCTCGGGTCGACAGACAAACAATATTTCGGCTTGCCAGAAATATCGGAGGAATGTTGCTTCCACGAATTGTATGATGGTCGATTGCACCAGCTATCGGATGAATTCTCGTAACATTGCCCCTCCTTAAGACCATTTCGTCCCGAAATGTCCCAGAATCCCTCCTGGTGTGACGATATTTACAGGACTCTCCATTTCGACAACGGGAAGTTTGATGGAAGTAACAGTCAACGGTCTTAGAATCTGGGCTGCGAATATTAAGACAGCATACCAGGATGTCGACGCCACTGAATCGAAAGATTGTTTCCATCATACTTCTCACCACCCTCCAATTCAGTCCATCCAACCCGCAGGCTATCTTTGGGACCGCCAATTTCATCAGATTCTTCTCCATCATTACATTCCTCAATTCTACCAGAGTCTTCCAAAGATCGCTGTATGTTGGCTTGTCCTGCGAGAATGTTTTCGTTACCAAATAAAAGATGTCTCTGGTACCCACTGGTTGTTTATCTTCGAGATGAAGGACCTTCCATATCGCTGGATCTTGCTCCCGCAGCTTCTGGAACTGACCGTACTTTTTGGCAAACACCTTGGCTATTCCTCTGGACATCCGGAGATCTCGAGCCACACAATGAGCCAGGGCATATTCTATGGGCACCTCAAACAGGTCTCGGGGTTCCTCTCTCGTACAGTGCCATAAACTGCTCGAAGGTCATCTCGTCATCGGGTGGTTGGATGCTGCGGACTTGGGGTTGGTCATCTTCGTTGTCATGACTTCCGGCATAAGGAGCTAACCTGTTGAAATGTACGACCTTTGGTTTTCCCCGAGGTACTTCTTTATTCTGTAGACAACATCATTGATTTTCTTCACAATTTGGTACAGCCCCTCCCAAGATCTCTGTAGCTTGGGCGAATATCCACGACGACGTTACGGGTTATACAACCAAACAAGATCATCAACTTGGAATTCTCCGCCCTCGGCCTCGGCTTTGATGTCGTAGACTTCCTTCATTCGGGCACTGGCATTCTCGATGTTTAACCGGACTCGTTCATGGATGTCGTTCATCTTTTGACGTAGCTGGCTGACACAGTCTTCACCTGCGGTCTCTTCTCCTGATGGAGTCCCATGATAATACTGGCCGGGGTCTGACTCGTGGACTCGTGCACAAACGAACGATATGCCATTAGAAACAAGTGCAGATACTGGTCCCAGTCTCTTTGGTGGTCAGAGACTACCTTTGACAAATGGTGGTTAATGGTTCTATTCATCCGTTCTACCATTCCATCGGATATTGATCTTTATAGCTTGCAGACGTTTTGGAAAAGAGTAGACTCAAAATTTCTACATTGGTCTGAGTGCAACTCCAAGGGAACACCAAAACAACTAATCCATTCCTTGACAAGGACATCAGCAACGGTCAAGGCTTCTTGATTCGGCAAGACATACGCTTCGGCCCATTTACTAAAATAGTCCATCACCACCTCAATGTATTTATTTCCAGAGTCGGATTCAGGAAATGGACCCGCAACATCAATGGCTACTCTTTCGAATGGACTGCCCACGTTATATTGCTTCATGGGAGCTTTTGGTCGCTTCTGAGACACATTACTTGCTGCACAAACCGTACATTTTCGGCACCACTCCTTAACATCTACTTAGCAGTTTACCCAATAGAAGCGTTCTCTCAACTTCCCCAGGGTTTTCGTTACTCCCAGATGTCCTCCAGTTGTACCATCATGTAGTTCTCTTAAAACCTCCGGTCTCCTATTTCTGGGAACTCCAATCTGTTTTCTGTCGTTTCCCTCCTCTGGAGATTCCAGGACGCGCTTGAGAAGTCAATTTTCCAGGATGAGGGAGTTCCACTGAGCCCAGTACGACTTTATGGTTGGTGAATATCGGGAAATCTCTTGCCACGTAGGTTTGCGGTCTTCTTCCTTCACCGAATAACTTCTTTTAGTTCTGGATCTAATTTTTGGTCTTTCTGGATCTCCCCAGGTTGCCAATGGTCATCGACGGCGATAGTTCTACAGAGCACAGCCCCTTTTTCTTCAGCTCGCTGACAATGTTTGCAGTCATCAGGGCATGGTCTCCTCGATAGGGCATCAGCATTCTTATGGCTTGTTCCTGCGCGATGTTCAATCTCGAAGTCGAATTCTTGCAACCGCTCAATCCACCTGGCCACTTGTCCTTCGGGGTTTTTAAACTGCAAGAGCCACTTCAGTGCTGCATGATCGGTTCTCAGGGGGAATCTTTTACCATAGAGGTACATATAGAAATGTTCTACCCCCTTTACCACAGCCAAGAGTTCCCTGCGAATAACGCAGTAATTCCGTTCAGGCTTTCTCAAGGTCTTGCTAAAATAACCGATGACTTTCTCCTGACCGTCTTGGATCTGCGAAAGCACCGCTCCAATTCCGACGTTGCTTGCGTCGGTATCCAAAACGAAGTTCCCATCAGGCAAAGGATAACTTAAAATGGGGGCACTGGTCAGTGCTCCAATGCTCTTTTCAGTATCTCGAATGATCGCTGACATTCCTCGTTCCACTGGTACTGTACCTTCGCCTCTGTAAGTCTATTAAGTGGCTTGGCGATGTTGGCAAATCCCGACTACGTACCGACGATAGTACGTGCATAACTCCAGGAAACTTCTTAACTGGTGGATATCTTTAGGTATCGGCCATTCTTGGGCGGCTTTGATTTTCTGTTTGTCCACAGCTACTCCCTGTGCGGAAACTACATGTCCAAGATATTGCACCTCTTCTTGGAACAGCTGACACTTCTTCGGGCTTAACTTTAGTCCAGAACTTCGAAGTCGCCGAAATACCTCCTCCAGGTTCCTCACGTGGTCTTCAAAAGATTTTCCAACCACGATAATGTCGTCAAGATACCCCAGGTACGTTTTCCATGAAAGCTCTTTTAACACTGTTTCCATCAACCTTTCAAACGTTGCTGGAGCATTACACAGTCCAATCTTCATCACCGTGAATTGATAAAATCCTGAGCCGATGGTAAAAGCAGTCTTTTCTCGGTCTTCTTTAACATGTGCCACCTGCCTATAACCGCTCTTCAAGTCCAGGGTGCAAAACATCTTCGATCCAGCCAACGTGTCTAGGGTATCGTCTATTCTTGGAAGGGGATAGCTGTCTTTCTTTGTAGCGTGGTTTAATTGCCGATAGTCCACGCAAAATCGAGTCGAACCATCTTTCTTTTTAACCAAGACAAGAGACAAGAGCTATTGGATGGTTCAATTACACCTTCTTCCTCCATCTCGCGGACTATCCTGTCGGCTTCTTCTCTTTTAGCTAAGGGTAGCCGTCTCGCCGACTGTCGAATAGGTTGAGCGTCCCCAGTATTAATTTTATGTTTCACCAGATCAGTTCGTCCTCTTTTGCCATTCCCTACATCGAAGATATCCTGGTAGTTTCTCACGATGTCCCTCAATTTTACTTTCTGGTTTGGTTTCAAATTCTTAGATGAATCGGTGATAAGTCTTTCCAGTTCCTCAGATAGTTTACCTGGTGGTAGTGCTGCATGCTGTGTGCTTCTGACTACAGAGGAAACTGTTGAACAATGGCCCAAAGTTGTTCCTTTCTTTAGCACAACCGACTAATGATTCAGGTTCATTACTGTAACCGGCACAATCTCCTTGACCCGAAACAGAGTCTTCCCCAGTGCGACTCCTGCCTACATTTCCGTCGTTAAGTTTGGGATCAAACATCATTACTGTTCCAGCTTTAGCTTTCCCAACTAAGCTAGCATCTATAATGATTTCAGCTCTTTCCGGAACATTGACATCCTCTGCTAAGATGGCTCGCTGCATTATGTCATCTTTTCCATGAAGCACCACTTCTTCGTCATTCACTCGCAGGATTCCATCTTTGAAGTTTAACTGGAATCCCTTGAAACTCATGACATCCATTCCAATGATTACTTCGTCTTCGATGTCTGCCACTAATGCCCGATGTAGGAAGGTTATGTTTCCCAAGGTCATTTCAACCTCTATTTCACCATGGACTTTCGCTGCTTCTCCTGTCGCTGTTCGCAGTTGCCATTTTGTTGGTTTTATCATCGTCTCTAAAACGATGTTGGGTCTTATAACTGTTTTTGCCGCACCTGTATCCAGCAGCATTGCACATTGCTTCTTATTAATAAAGCCATCTACAAAGACACTGTTAACGTGGTTGAGTAACGAAGCGACATATGCGTAGATAGTTGGGGCTTGTTGGCTACAGGTCGATGATGGGCCCTTACCATCGACCCTTTCTCTATTATCTTTCTTACAGAAACTTCATCGTTTCCGCCATCTTCGGATTCTCCGTCAACGATTCGGACTCTGGCTTGACCTCTGCAGGTATTTTTCGCAGCCTCGAATTCTAGAGCTCGAGCCAGTGCATCTACTAATTGAGTCGGTCGAGCTAGGGTCCATCCAAAAACGCTTGTACTGCTAACCTTTCTATCACATTTTCCGGTGTGGCTAGATAGGCAAGGCGAACCAGACGGGCAATATCCGCTTCAAACTCTTGTAGGGATTTATTAGATTTCTGGTTGCGATTTTTCAGTTGGGAGTGATAAATGTGCTCCAAATGGGTTTGCCCATACCTCAGTTCTACATCTTTGACCAGTTGTTCGTAGTCTTCTTGCTTCGAGGGATTCAATGTTTGTAAGATGTCTGTAGCATCCCCTCTCACGGCTAGGGTTAATGCTATTGCCTTCTCCTTTGCCGACCATCCGTTTACCTTTGCTGAAGCCTAGAATTGGAGCCTATAATTAGTCCATGACGATTTCCCATCAAATTGTGGAGGTTTAATTTTGTGTCTTGCTCCTTCGAGGCCAGTTTTTTAATGCACTACTTCTGAACTGTTTCTGCTTAGGATTTTTGATTGAGTTTCTCCCCTTTGTATAGTGACTACCTGTTCTTTTATTTTGCTGATCTCACCCTCCATTATATGCTTTAGCTCTTCTATCCGCGTTTCATTTTTGTCTGACTCTTCGAACATTGTCTGCTTTAGCTTTTCTATCCGCGTTTCACTTTTGAGTAGCTCTTCGACCATTGTTTGCCTCGAATATTTTCTCTTCCAGCATTTTTTCTGTACCATGCTTTTCAAATTTTCTTCTAGGGATTTAGAATTTTCTGCTAATTTATCTTCTAACGCCTCTTTCAAGTTTTTAGAATTTTCTAGTAATTTGTCTTCCAAGGTTTTAGTATTTTCCTGTAAGGTTTCTAGGATTTTCGAATTTTCTAGTAATTTATCTTCTAAAGTCTTAGAATTTTCCACTAATTTATCTTCTAACGACTCTTTCAAGTTTTTAGAATTTTCTTGTAATTTATCTTCTATTTTCTTTAATAGCATACTCATGTCCCCATTACCAGAAACTTCAAACAAATAAGTATCGGGATCGTTACCTTCATTCATTAGAGCATCTCGTAGCCGTTGTATTAATTCACTTTTCTTCCCACTAATTTCTAAATCCCTTTCCTCAAGTTCTTTTTTTTAAGTCCGTCACTTTCAATTAGTCCAAATTCACATTTTTAAACATTGTCAGTCTATTTATTTTCCACTTCAAAAGTTCCACAAATACACCTACACCTGTCACCACTGTAATGTTTTTATTTTCACACTCGGGTTCAGTTCAGTTCTTGGATTGATTTAAAAACACAGTCCAACTCACTCTAATTTATTTCCAGTACTTTTACACAATTTATATTCACAGAAACTACTATTTACATTTTATCTTAACTGTACAATACGAACTGAATGCCTCCTATCGCCAGCTGTTCATATTTATATATTTCTCTTCGAATTGTCTGGTAAGTCCACGAACCATCGGGAAACTCTTTCATATTCTGGAAGCTTTAAGGGAATTCCCAGTAACGGCAGCGGTCGGCCTGTTGAGAGACAAAACATTTCACATTCCCAGAAGTGTCGGAATAACGTCTCTTCCACGAATTGGTTGATGGCAGATTGTACCAGCTGTCGGATGAATTCTCGTAACAATATACATATCTATTAATTTCCTTGGAAAATAGAGTATAGAGTTACTTTTGTAGAAATATTTTTTCTGTTTCAATACATCCAATGTGTTTTTTTACAGCTGGAGCTTATGCAAGTTCTATATCTCATAATATACTTCTGTCGGGTTCAGAATGTGATGATAATAATAGTTTGAGCGCTAGTACTCCAAATTGTTCATCTCCACCTCCTCCAATCGCTAGCCCCCTACTAGAAATGGGATTTACATTGAAGCACATCATGAAAGCAATTTTTGAAACGAAAACCCAGGGAGAAGTTAATGCACACACAATTAATAGCCTTGTGACTTGGATGTTGGAACATCCCTATTCTGAAAATAGTACTGATGAATCTGGGGGTGCAACAGGGACGGAATCAGTCAGGTAATCATTACATATAAATATTTTAGTAGTTTTGTTTTTATATTTAACCAACTTCAAAATATGATTAGCTTATCAATTTGTCGGAATCTTTTTTATTTTTATATTACAGATTATAGTTTGCCAAAAAATCGAAAAAAAAACTGTTATTAAGAGACCACTTTTCAGTAAATCTAAATTGGTTTATCTGAAATGACTTAATCAGTTTGAATATTTTAAATTTAAGTTAGATTCAGACTATTCATGGTATCCTTTATGAATAATCTCTAAACACCGCCCCCAGATCAGTCTGAGGTTCGTTTATAAGTTCCACTTCAGAGAAGAGGCAAATCATATGACGGAGAAAATTAAAATTATGCCCCCCAACGTAATTTATTTAAGTCTCAAGTTAAATCCAAAATACAGCTTAAAGGTTATCCAAGTATATGCATCACTAACAAATCACTCAGATAAAGAAACTGGAGATTTTATTAATCTGTCAGAATAACCTTGCACGCCACACAAACACGCAATGATAATAGGGGACTTAAATGCTAAGCTAGGATTCAAAGAAGATAACACAGAAACAGCGTAGGGAAATCTTGGCTACGCGGAAAGGTACGATATAGGAGAAAAACTTTTTACATCAGAATCTTTGCAATGAACTCCTTCTTTAAGAAGAAGCTCTAGCGCAAAGAAATATGGATAAGCACAAACAGAAACAATGAAAAACGAAGCGACAACAAAATGATTCGAGCTAAGGTATGATTTACTGCTAAGAAGGAAAGACAAAAATGATTGTAAATAACAAAAATAGAAAGTCTCCAGACAATACTGTAGTAGATATAGAGGAAACGAACGAAAATATATTAAACGTATGCAAGAGGCTGAGACAGAATGCTGAAAATATCTTAGGCAGTACAATCCTAGGTAGGTATAAGGACAATTTAAGAAAAAAAAATAACCTAAAAATTCGTAGACGAAACATGTTTTCAGGAAGACAAATAATCCATAAATAAAAAAATAAGAGCAGATCTATTACGACAGAGTAAACATTCCCAACATTATATAAACATTTTACTGTGAGCTGTACGAAGAACAGGACAACGTGCTAAAAACCACTTAATAAATTCCAGACATAACAGTAAGTGAAGTAGAGAACGCCCTCCAACAAATGAAAAACAATTAATCTACTGACTAACATAGTGGTCAAGTAGTGGTCAAGTTACTTAAGTATTCTGTAATTACCCGAATATCCACTATATGGGGCATCTTATTTAATAAATGAAGTCATGAGTTAGACTATCAAAGATTAGACAAATGCTTGGGGATTATCTTTAATTTCTGCTATGCTTATATCTGTTTTCAGATCTGACCACTAATCAAAGTCTTAATGGTAACTGAAAGTTTAATGTCGTTCTCGAACTTTCGAGACTATAAATTTGAGTTAAAGTATTATCGCGCATCAAAAGACAAACTTAGTGGTGACCTTTGATTTTCAAAGTTGTTTGAAGTCAATTTAATTCATTAGTGGGAACCCTTATTTAATAAATATGTAAAATTTCCTTAATTGTGTAGTTTATGTGGGTGGATCCTAAATGCAATCAAATTATGATAATTCGATTGATTTAATACATGTATAAGTTTGACGAGAAATATTTTTAAAATTTTCCCAGTACAACCTTTTACATCTATCCAATGGAAGATTTCAAGATGTGCTTCCTGAGTCATTTTATGACTCAAAATTCCTATGAACATATGTCCGCAAACGCTTCGTTACCTATATACAAGGTGTTGAAATCTTCAGGTTTTTTCTTCTAACTACTAAAGTTTTTTATTATTATTATTATATTTATTTCAATTTTGGAGCATTAATGCCTCTATGAAGTCTTCATAATAAGATCACAGAAACTTTTTCTGGGGTCATGTGTTCTTTCTGCCCTTACAACTTTTTTTTCAGTACGCCCGTGGCAATTGATAAAAATTGTAAATGAATCTCTTATGAATTTGCAATCTTTTTTATTTTTTGCGTTTTTTCGTATCTGCCATTGTTTTTGTGTAAAAGGATGATCAATTTCATGTGTACCGTAGAAACTAACAATCCTGTTATTTATTTTTCTAGTAGGCTACTGTCAAATTCCTCTTATTGACAACTCTAGTTCTAATAGAAGGAAATGATTTTATAATATTCTCTCTAGACAGAAATGCATGTACGTGCGACGTTATTTACAACCAAATTATTGACAATCGTAAGAGTTAATACAAATCAATATGGCTGATACGGAAACACATAGTTCGACTGCTTCTGCGACATCCGTGTCGAATTCATCACCACAAACCCAAACAGTGGCGAAGAAGGAAAAAAAAGCCAAGAACCCAAGGGCTAAACCCTCTCACCGACATCTGAGATGGTCAACAAAGCTATCAAAGGTTTAAAGGAACGTGGTGGATCATCTTTGCAAGCCATCGAGAAATATATTGCTGCCAACTACAAGGCCGATGCCGAGAAAGTAGCGCCTTTCATTAAGAAATACTTAAAGTCAGGCGTTGCTTCAATAGTTTTAGTTCAAACTAAAGGAAAAGGTGCATCCGGTTCCTTCAAATTGGCAGCTTCGTCCTCTTCAGGAGCTTCAGCATCGAAACCGGCCAGCGGCGACAAAAAAAATTGGGGCTGGAGGTAGAGCAAAGAAGTCCCCTGCAAAGCGAGCAGCTTCCAGCGATAAACCTAAGCCGACAAAGAAGCCGGCGGCTGCGGGAGCAGCAAAAAAAAACAGCCAAAAAGATTACGACTGCAACCAAACCTAACAAAGTTGCCGCAACTGAAAAGAAGATTTCGACTCCGAAATCCACCCCATCGACAACCACTTCATCGTCATCATCATCAGTTTCGCTTGCATCCAAAGGGAAGTCTCCTTCGAAAGTAAAAAAAACAGTAAAGGTGCCCCTACAAAAAAACTGAAAGCTCCAAAACCGAAAACAGCAAAATCCGCGGCATCCCCGAAGGCGAAGAAAGCAGCTTCTCTCAAGAAGAAGAAATAAATAGAAAACAATTTCATCGACATTATTTACGCTCTAATTAATTGTTCATTTACTCTTGTTGATTTTTACTGACACACCGTGTCAAATGGCTGACATGCGGACTCTCTCATGGTATTTCCATAGAGGCATCAAGAAGAAATGCTGGAATGTATCGTCAACGTGTAGCCCCTCATCAGACTTTGTTTGGAGGGCTTCATCAACGACTAAGAGTAATAGGTAGCTTCAAGCCTAGAAAACATGATTGTGGTAGGCCACCGGGATATTAGAACACCAGGATTAGAAGAAGCCGTACTTAATTTAATTGACGAGCAACTCGATACCAGCACTAGGAAAATTGCTTTACAGCTACATGTTGATGATTTGACGTTATTTGCCACCTTAAAGGAGCAGCTGTTATATCCATATCATGTACATCGAGTCCAGGCACTGTTACCTTGCGATTTTCCTAATAGTCTCGCATTTTCGTTTTGGATTTCAGATATGATTAGACAACATCAGCATTTCTTGAGCATATTTTATTCACAGACGAAGCACGTTTTTCAAGGGAATCCATTCTTAATAATCAACTCAATCACATACGGTCGGAAGAAAATCCTCATGCTATCGTTGAAGTTCACCACCAGGAACGATTTTCTTTAAACGTGAGGATTGGATATCACGTGATTGGCCCAAATTTCCTTCCACATACATTAGATGGAGAAACATACACTCAGTTTCTAAGCCAAGAGCTACCGATTCTATTTGATCCGATTACTTTAGGTGTCAGAGCGGGAATGTGGTTCATGCAAGATGGAGCTCCTGCCCATTTTAGTATGAGAGCACGTGAGGTGGACATCAGTTTTGGCCAGCTCGTTCACCTGATTTAAATCCTATAGACTTTTCAACTAGGAGACATTTAAAAACCGTTGGTTTATAGTAGAATTCCTGTTGAAGACATAGAAGACTCAAGAAATCGCATTATTGTTTCTTGTCATATACCTATAAATTCAAGAGACCGAACCATTCATTCATAAAGCAAAAACAAAACCGATCCAACATTAACTGAAAACAAATAATGAGTGAGAAAAAGACAGAGCTAAACATGTAGCCTGTTGGCAACAATGCCAAATGTGAAACTTGTCCTATAATATACTGTAGCGTAACGTAGAAAAATTTAATATTTTTAAATGCAATCCAACATCTATTAGTTTAATTAGTTTATGTTGTTAAAATAAATATAATTTGTGTAATGTATTTGGATAATGGTTATAAACTCAAAGGGCGGAGGTAACAAAGTCTGGGCTAGCTAATCACGCATGGACCGAACACCATAATATCAACTGGGACCAGGCCAGAGCAATTCACAAGGAAGAGCACTGCTACAAAAGAAATTTCATAGAGACAGCATATATAATCTCGAACGAAAATATAATTAGCGAGCCCAGCATCCAAATTAAAAATATTTGAAGAGCTCTTCTTCGGCCTCTGCCAGGTACGACGACGCTGATTGGACCAGATAAGACCCAATGACCATGACCGGTTAAGGGTATAATATAAATAATAATCTCCAGTAATGATAATTGAGTGGTACAGACGTGAATTTCAAGTGATAAGAGGGACGTTTGGTGTCGCATATTAGGGATTTAAGGACAGATGGCAATTTAATATGGCGGTCTATAAATCAAACTTAGTGAATCTACATAAAGACTAATATATCCAATTAATCTACATAAGACTAATATATCCAATTAACATTATTTCATACAATTTTCATAAAATCTATTATTTAAATATAATTAGTTTACATGTCCCACATTTTTCTTAAATACATAAAGACTATTTACAGATCTTATATAAAGAGGTAATTTATTGTAAAGAACCAGGTCATCACAAAATAGCAACTTCTTGATACCAGATTTCCTTACAGGAGGTATACATATATTCGATGAAGTTCAGGTGTTGTACTGATGAATTTCACCTACCAGCGTTATTCTTTTAGACTTGGAAAACATATTATAAACCATCTTATAAATGAAAATTTTACACTCATAAGTGTAGGCAATTGAGCATATCTCTAACTCTGGTATATTTGTCAACTTCCAATATAATGCGCATAGCTCTATTTTGTTGTTTTTGTGACTCTTGTTTGTATGTCTCCGAACAATAACATAAAATAGAGGGAGAGTACTGTCAGGCTCGCATACTGTTAAAGTTTATAAAAGCTATGATAACTGATAACTACAATATTCTGATCAGCGATTTTCCTCCATTTTAATATATGTTATAACCAACTAGAAAAATCGGTTGATTATCCATTATTATATTAAATGATCCAAAAACCATTTATTAATGAATACTTCCCCAATTTCAAGAAATGATAATGTATTTATGAGATGGAATTCTTCACATTTTTATGTGTTGATTACTTTCTGCACAGGCACTATTACTGACTTTTTCCCTAAATCAGGTACTTTACACTCCTCTATTGAAGCAATTAACATTTTAATTATCTATTTTCACAATTTGCAACTTAATGAAGGGTCTTTTGTGTTTTTAACTTAAACAGCAAACTATCTGCAGAATGATGATGACTAAATCCCAAATGGCAATAGAAATGGAGTTATACTTACCTAAGACTCCACTTTAATAGCTGTGTTGCACTGACTAATTACTAGCCTATCTGGTCTTAGAGCATGTACTTCTAGAGTTAGCCTGCAATGCACAAATATCGCAAGGCTAGAAAGAGAACGCAATACAACAGTAACAGGCTATTTCAATTGGTGGGTAGAAGTAGCCAATGAACAATATGCTAAACGTATTTCAGCGGAAGCAGCTCCCAACCGAGTCAAATAGCCTCTTGCCCTCTCTATTGCCCTCTCTCTTTTTAGTCATCAGTCTACCTCCATATAGTACAAGCGCTAAGAATCTGGTGTATTCCCATTTATTGATAGTTGTCCAATAAATTGGTGGATTTAGAATAAATTCTATTTTACGTCGATTTTCTAGGAAGTTTTTACTAACTTTTAGTATTTTTTTTTTTTTTTCATTGTGATCAACATGTATTTATAATCTGTTATTTCCGATTTGAATTTTTAATCCTAAAAAATAAGTAAAATTATTTAATGCAATAGGTCATGTTGTTTATGTTTTTCTACGAATTAAAAAACAATTAAATGGATAAAATGCAATGTCGTCAACTAAAAAATAAATCAGGTGGTCAGACTGCATCTAACAAAAGAATTTATGAAAAAACGGGTATGTGTAAAACGAAAAATATCCCTCGATTTATATTGAATTTATTGCTCATTTAATTGCTCAATAAACCCATTACGGTTGGGGGAATTTTCACAATATAACAACATATATTAAGAGAAATCTGAGAAGATTTCTCATGGTGTACTGTTTAGTCTGCTGCAAATGAGCCATGAAATGTTTCGCAATTAAATTTCACAGTACGGTAAAAACAGAAATAATATTTTTATAAAACACTCAATTACTGGTTACCTTATACGTACTGGTATAAACCAATTCGTATTAAATTTAAATAAGAAATTAGCCATATTAGTTAGACTATTAATTAATAATAATAATTTGTTAGTTATTTTGAATGTTCATATATGGGATTTTCACTCATCACAATGGTTTCTGAAAAATACAGATAAGTTAAGTAATTGAAAATTAAGGTGTAGTATCTAAGAGCAGTTTGTGGAACCTGCCCGGAACACTAGTTGCCTTCTTATAGAAAAAACTCTCTCGTAGGATTAAATGTGAGAAAGTAGGTCTATGGATTTGTCAACTAGTTTTCCTGTTTAATAATTATAAAAAATAGGTATCTCCTAAAAGTAGCAAAAACTCTATTAATTTTTAATAAATATACTTGTGAAATATATGTAAGCCCTTGAGCCATAAACGAGTAAACATAACCTCTTACGGGTAAAAAGACAAATCCGAGAACAAGTGATCTACTTTTCCACAAATTGCACAACCACACTTTACACACCATAATTTGCCAATAAATAATAATTTATAAGCTCTAACGGGGTTGCCAAAAGCACCTATTTTATGTATTATTCTATAATATGAGAATAATTTGCAATATTCCTATAGTAAATATTTTAGTGCCACAATAAGTGTCTTATATAATTAAGTAAATTATGGTTTATATTTTCTGTTGCATGTTATATGTTGTATGGAAATAAACTATTTTATTTTCTAAACTCTAGTCAATTAGCTTATAATGATTTAGTTAAATCTGGCTACAGTGTGACTAGAATGAAAAGAGATAGTAGGCAAGATTTTGGATGTAGAGTCGCATAAAAATGTAAACAGGTGAGTCTATTAATTCGTAGGTCTGTGTTTCTTATAGAGTTATTCAAGATTTTCCTGAGATTTTCAATTGAATACGAAGCTATGTGTCGACGTCTAGACTCCTATGAATGGTTGAAGGTGGCCATTTTGAGCACTTAATTTGATCTCTTCGTTTTTAATATTAGGTAAACTTGTTTTTTTAATGATTTTTAAATACTAATAGCATATTGCATCACAGAAGGATTGTTTGTTTTTACAGTACCCGTGGAATTGATAATTTCTCTACACAACAACATTGGCAGAGACGAAAAAAACGCAAAAAGTAAAAAAGATTGCAAATAATAAGAGATTCATTTACAATTTTTGTCAATTGCGTACGGAAAAAAAGTTGAGGGGCAGAAAGAACACGTGACCCTAGAAAAACTACCACTCTGTAGATTTTCATGCCCGTTTCTGTGATTTTTTTATGGAGGGCATTAATGCTCTAAAATTGAACTAAACTCTCGAACACTTTAGTAGTCAGAAGAAGGAACTAAAAAAATCTGAAGAATTCAATACCTTGTACATCGGTAAGGAAGCGTTTGCGGACATAAAATGACTCGAGGAAGCACATCTTGAAACCTTTCGCACCCTGTATATTAGGGATGTAACGAATATTCGCATTTGCATTAGCGAATATTCGCGTGTTTTTTAATATTCGCATTCGTATTCGCGGTTATTCATGCGAATTTTTGCGAATATGTTTGACAATGAAAAGCGTAAATACTATGATGTTGCTCATTAGGAACATTGGACACTGTATAACTTACTTGTGATTTCAAAAGTTTAGTCTTACAGGTAGGACAGGTAGGTATTAACTTGTACTTGCAATGAGAAATAACAGTTGTATGATAAATGTCAACTACATATATACATTTCTTCTGGAATCCTGACATGTATATGTAATCAGGCAACAATTTAATTGCTAAATAAAATTAAGCAAGTTATGTCAGTTTCATGACATGATATAGGGTTAAAGCAAAATGAATTTCGAGATTTGGAAGTTTCAGGGAAAACTAGCTCACAGAGACTCAAAATCAGGAGTCATACTGCACATAACACCGTTTCCTTGTGATTTCTAGGACAAAGAATTCTTAGGTTAACGAAAACCTGTCATTTAATTATGATACAATCTTCTGGAGATTCAGTCAGTTGAGGGGAGCGCAACTGATAAAGGTTCTCGACAATTGATGGTGTCAGATTGCTGACTTCATTTTTTAAATCAGTTTTAAAAACAAAATTGCAGACATATCTAAACTTTGACAATGTTTAAAATATGCTGGTACTTTCTTGGGCCACACTTCTAGTTCTAAAAATAAGTGTAAAGCTTGAATATTTGCAGATACAACAGGAGGACACGTTCAAGAATTTGTCAAAAAATAATTGTTCTATTACACTATAAAGGTGTGTATGTTTTAAATATCCGGATAACAAATTTTGCTTCGTTGGGTAACACTGCTAAATCCACAGACATCATTATATGGTTAGTGAACTTGCCCCTTTGTCTAAAAAAACGGTTTATGGTGTTTCACGTTTCTTTTTTTTTGGTTGGTAGGAAAATATACAACCTATCGTGTTTGTGGAACGGTCAGACGAGCTGCAGGCCTTTTGTCAGAGCTGTAAACGAGCTCTGTGCGGTTCGGGCCGTGAGTTGCGTCAAAGTAACAAGCACACGCTGAAAATGGGGGTGAAAACAAACACTGAGCGATCGGACAATATAAAATCGCTACAAAAGCCCTAATTTAATTTCCAGTAAGGACACAATGAATGCTTCGTATGTGTTTACATGGGAAACAGCCTATAAAACCCCATTAATTAGATAAATTGAAATAAAAGCACCATAACTGTCGTACTTACGTTCTTACATTCCTTGGGCACCTGTCTACTTTGCGCCCGCCTGGCAATTGTGTTAGGTGAAATTTCTTAACAAAATTGTAAGTTATGTTTTTTTTATTATATCGCCTAGCAACAAATTATGGTAGAACTCGTCACGTATCATTCTCTAATTTAAAGTATTGATGCAAATTTTATCGTCATTAGCTAGTACCATTTTCCCAGCTGTCAATTTAAATTAGTAGCGATAGCCAACGAAGCGAAATTTTTGTTTAGGCCTAGTTAATTTTGCAAAATAAGAGAAATTAGCTGTCAGGATGTTAAAACATACCTCGTCATAAGTCAGTTATTTTTTTACCAATTCTCATGCATTCAATCTCATTTTAGTCAGAAATATACAAACTTGCAGAATCTTACTTTTAAACTTATACTAAGATTAGACTCGTTCGTCACTTTGTTTTTGAAACTGATTTTAAAAATATGTAAATGAGTCCATAAATAAAATAAGTTATAACATGACAATAAAATTCCTTTTTTTTGGCAATCCATATTGTTACGAGAATTCATCCGACATCTGGTGCAATCGGCCATCAACCAATTCGTGGAAGGGACATTATTCCGGTACTTCTGGGAATCCGAAATGCTTCGTCTCTCAACAGGCCGAACGCTGCCGTTACCGGGAATTCCCTTAAAGCTTCCAGAACATGAAAGAGTTTCCCGATAGTTCGTGGACATACCAGACAGTTCGCAGAGAAGTATATAAATATAAAACAGCTGGCGATACCAGGCATTCAGTTTTCGACGGTCGTATTGAACAGTTAAGATAAAATGTAAATAGTACTTTCTGTGAATATAAATTGTGTAAAATTAGTGGAAATAAATTAGAGTGAGTTGGACTGTGTTTTTAAATAAATCCAAGAACTGAACCCGAGTGAAAATAAAAACATTACAGTGGTGTCAGAAGTGGGATGTATTTGTGGAACTTTTGAAGTGATAAATAAATAGACTAACAATGTTCAAAGCGGTGAGTGAACTGAAAGTGACGGACCTAAAAAAAGAACTTGAGGAAAGGGATTTAGAAATTAGTGGGAAGAAAAGTGAATTAATACAACGGCTACGAGATGCCCTAATAATAAAAGGGAACGATCCCGATACATATTTGTTTGAAGTTTCTGGTAATGGGGACATGCGTATGCTATTAAAGAAAATGGAAGAAAATTCAAAGACTTTAGAAGATAAGCTACAAATATTACAAGATAATTCTCAGATCTTGAAAGAGTCGTTAGAAGACAAACTACTAGAAAATTCTAAAACTCTAGAAGATAAATTGCTAGAAAATTCTAAAAACTTGTAGGAGACGCTAGCAGAAAATTCTAAAACACTGGAAGACAAATTACTAGAAAATTCTAAAGCTCTAGAAGACAAACTGCTAGAAAATTCTAAAACCCTAGAAGGCAAATTACTAGAAAATTCGAAGTCTTTGGAAGATAAGCTACAGAAATTACACGAAAATACTCAATCCTTAGAAGAAAAGAGCATTGACGAGTGCCCCCGTCTTAAGTTATCCTTAGCCAGATGGGAACTTCGTTTTGGATACCGACGCAAGCAATGTCGGAATTGGTGCGGTGCTTTCGCAGATCCAAGACGGTCAGGCGAAAGTCATCGGCTATTTCAGCAAGACCTTGAGCAAGCCTGAACGGAATTACTGCGTTACTCGCAGGGAACTCTTGGCTGTGGTAAAGCGGGTAGAACATTTCTACAAGTACCTCTACGATAAAAGATTCCTCCTGAGGACTGATCATGCAGCACTGAAGTGGCTCCTACAGTTTAAAAAACCCGAAGGACAAGTGGCCAGGTGAATTGAGAGGTTGCAAGAATTCGACTTCCAGTCTGAACATCGAGCTGGAACAAGCCATAAGAATGCTGATGCCCTATCGAGGAGACCATGTCCTGATGATTGCAAACATTGTCAGCGAGCAGAAGAAAATGGAGCTGTTCTCTGTAGAACTACCGCCGTCGATGACCATTGGCAACCTGAGGAGATCCAGAAAGACCAAAAATTAGATCCAGAACTAAAAGAAGTTATCCAGTGGAAGAAAGAAGACCGCAATCCTACGTGGCAAGAGATTTCCCGAGACTCATCAACCATAAAGTCGTACTGGGCTCAGTGGAACTCCCTCATCCTAGAGAATGGACTTCTGAAGCGCGTCCTGGAGAATCCAGAGGGGGGAATCGACAGAAAACAGATTGTAGTTCCCAGAAATACGAGACAAGATGTTTTGCGAGAGCTACATGATGGTACAACTGGAGGACACCTGGGAGTAACGAAAACCCTGGGGAAGTTAAGAGAACGGTTCTATTGGGTGAACTGCCAAGCAGATGTTAAGGCTTGGTGCCGGAAATGTACAGTTTGTGCAGCAAGTAATGGGCCTCAGAAGCGACCAAAAGCTCCGATGAAGCAATATAACGTGGGCAGTCCAATCGAAAGAATAGCCATTGATGTTGCCGGTCCATTTCCTGAATCCGACTGTGGAAATAAATACATTGTGGTGGTTATGGACTATTTTAGTAAATGGGCCGAAGCGTATGCCTTACCGAATCAAGAAGTCTTGACCGTTGCTGATGTCAAGTAATAGTTCAGTCGTTTTGGTGTTCCCTTGGAGTTGCACTCAGACCAAGGTAGAAATTTCGAGTCTACTCTTTTCCAAGACGTCTGCAAGCTCTTGAAGATCAATAAAACACGGACGACAGCATTACACCCGCAATCCGATGGAATGGTAGAACGGATGAATAGAACCATTAACCGCCATTTGTCAAAGGTAGTCTCTGACCACCAAAGAGACTGGGACCAGTATCTGCACTTGTTTCTAATGGCATATCGTTCGTCTGTGCACGAGTCCACGAGTCAGACCCCGGCCAGTATTATCATGGGACGAGAATTAAGACTACCATGCGATTTGAAGTTTGGATGTCCCCCAGGAGAAGAGATCGCAGGTGAAAAGTATGTCAGCCAGCTACGTCAAAAGATAAACGACATCCATGAACGAGTCCGATTAAACATCGAGAATGCCAGTGCCCGAATGAAGGAAGCCTGCGACATCAAAGCCGAGGACGGAGAATTCCAAGTTGATGATCTCGTTTGCCCAAGCTACAGAGATCTTGGGAGGGGCCGTACCAAATTGTGAAGAAAATCAACGATGTTGTCTACAGAATAAAGAAGCTGCCTCGGGGAAAACCAAAGGTCGTACATTTCAACAGGTAAGCCCCTTATGCCGGAAGTCATGACAGCGAAGATGACCAAGCCCAAGTCCGCAGCATCCAACCACGCGATGACGAGATGACCTTCGAACAGTTTATGGCACTGTACTCTAATGGGCCGAAAGTGCAGCACGACGTGACCATAGAGGAACCCTGAGACCTGTTTGAGGTGCCCATAGAATATGCCCTGGCTCATTGTGTGGCTCGAGATCTCCGGATGTCCAGAGGAATAGCCAAGGTGTTTGCCAAAAAGTACGGTCAGTTCCAGAAGCTGTGGGAGCAAGATCCAGCTATATGGAAGGTCCTTCATCTCGAAGATAAACAACCAGTGGGTACCAGAGACATCTTTTATTTGGTAACGAAAACATTCTCGCAGGACAAGCCAACATACAGCGATCTTTGGAAGACTCTGGTAGAATTGAGGAATGTAATGATGGAGAAGAATCTGATGAAATTGGCGGTCCCAAAGATAGCCTGCGGGTTGGATGGACTGAATTGGAGGGTGGTGAGAAGTATGATGGAAACAATCTTTCGATTCAGTGGCGTCGACATCCAGGTATGCTGTCTCAGTACTCGCAGCCCAGATTCGAAGACCGTTGACTGTTACTTCCACCAAACTTCCCGTTGTCGAAATGGAGAGTCCTGCAAATATCGTCATACCAGGAAGGATTCTGGGACATTCCGGGACGAAATGGTCTTAAGGAGGGGGCAACGTTACGAGAATTCATCCAACAGCTGGTGCAATCGGCCATCAACCAATTCGTAGAAGGGACATTATTCCGGTACTTCTGGGAATCCGAATGGTTCGTCTCTCAACAGGCCGACCGCTGCCGTTACCGGAAATTCCCTTAAATCTTCCAGAACATGAAAGAGTTTCCCGATGGTTCGTGGACATACCAGACAATTCGCAGAGAAGTATATAAATATAAAACAGCTGGCGATACCAGGCATTCAGTTTTCGACGGTCGTATGGAAAAGTTAAGATAAAATGTAAATAGTAGTTTCTGTGAATATAAATTGTGTAAAATTAGTGGAAATAAATTAGAGTGAGTTGGACTGTGATTTTAAATAAATCCAAGAACTGAACTGAACCTGAGTGTGAAAATAAAAACATTACAATATATACATCTGTGAGACAACAAAGATCCCACAGCTATTTCAATTTATATATTAAAAATAGAAGAGTGGCTTTCTATAATGATTACGAAGCACAATTTAGGTTATAATTTTTGATCTGATATTCGCATTCGTATTCGCTAATATTGGAAGAGCAAATTCCTATTCGCGAATATCGAAAATCGGACATTCGTTACATCCCTACTGTATATATACATATCTGTATATATATATATATATATATATATATATATATATATATATATATATATATGTATATATATTGTGGCGATTCAGGGTCAGACGTTCTAACTCAGAACGGTGCGTTTGAAATAAATTCATTTAAACAGAAGATGTTTTTGCTCAATTAATATCTCATTAAAGTAATAATTTCTTGGATATGCTTCATACAATATACAATTTGAGCCATAAATATAGCTAGAGAAGACATATATTGTTTTTTTTCCTATTAATGAGTCACCCTATATGAACCATTCGTACTGCAATTTTAATAAGACAATAAACAGATATATATTTCTCATAATAGGCGTGTATTATTTCCGTACATTGCTGGAAAGATAATTTTCGCATTATTTGACAAAAATATTGAATGAAACAATTACCATTAATTATCATTGATTACAGTGTGTTTCCAATATATGTAACATGTTTTTCAGAAAACCCATTTACATTTATTACAACGATGAATACATAAGATGTAATCGCACAATTAATAAGAAATGAGTTCTTGGACGTGTTCATATATTATACAGTGTAACTCGTAAATATGGCTATAGTGGGGATATACCATTTTTTACCATTAATGAGTAACCCTGTATAAACTACAATACTTTAATTTGTACAATTTTTGCAAACCTGTAGAATTTAGTGTGACGAGTCGTTGATTTCTATAATTTAATATAAAAATTCCAAGACGCATGGTTTATACAATTACCGGAAATAAAGCACGTCTATCATTGGAAATCTGATATTAAAAAAGCGGCATTTTCGATGTTTAACACTCTGTATCTCGAAAACTAGTCATAGAATCTGTTTGAGCCCACGGACTCTTTTTGTCAGAACGTCAACTTCTACAACATACCAAAATTGCAAACAATTTGACGGAAGTCCATTTTTCCCTAAGAAAGGTGCCTGGTCCTTTAAAGAAGCAACTTCCAGACCTATATAATAGTGCTTTCTATAATTAAACAGATTTGAAGAAAAAGGAGAAACAACATCAAGAAGAAATCCAGCAAAGGTTAGTGAAATCTTTTGATGAAAAACGTAAAATAGAATTAGAAAACCTTTGAACTAATATTGATGAAAAACCACAAAAACTTGTCACTGTCATGGAAAATAAACAACAAAATCTTGTTTCCACGATGAAAGCGAACAACAAAACTTAATTGAAGGATTATTCTCGAAATGTGAAGCAAAACAAGGCCAAACTGAAGAAAAAAGACAACTGCAATTTGAACAATTAATGCAAATAGTAGCACAAGGTAATGAAACAGTTAATGAAAGAATGCAAATATTTGAGTCAGACATAAAAGAGATAAATGATGACATTAAGACCATAAAAAATACCATGGATACTCTTGAAACCAAAGTAGATGACCTCGATTCCATCCAAAGCCAAGTAAAATTTGAAATCAATTCAAAACCCATTACAAGACCAAGTCAGTTCCATTAAAAAAACAGTACAAAGTGAAGTACAAGATAAAATCAGTGTCATCCAAAACAAGGTAGAAACAGAAATTAAAAAAATGCAACAGGACTTACAGCGAGAAAAATACCAGAACACCATTAGTACCAAAGGTTCCGTTAGCAAACCACCCACATTTGATGGCAGTTCATCTTGGCCCATGTATAAACGGCAATTTGAAGCCGTGGCTACAGCTAATGGATGGGATAACCAAGAAAAATCTATCTCTCTTGTAATTTCCTTAAAAGGTCTGGTCATAGAACTCCTCCAAAGCATTCCAGACGATGAACAAGGCAATTTCGACAAGATAATCGCCATCCTGGAAAAAAGATACGACATCAATCCTTGAGCCAAGTATACCAGGTACAACTAAGTGAAAAAACGCAAAAATCCGGAGAGAGGCATCAAGAATTCGAAGCAGAGATCAGACGGTTAGTACACTTGTATTACCCAGACCTGCCCGAGGAAACGAAAGATCAATTGGTCACACAGAGTTTCATAAACGGTATCAGGGATGTGGAAGTACAAAGAACTATAAGACTTAGTGGCATCAAGAAAAGTGATGAGGGTTTACTTCGGGCCTTGGAAGTAGAGGCAGTCATGAACATGTCCAGACCGAGAGTGCGAGCAGTTCCCTTCAGCCAGGACGAACCAGAACCATCCTTCGAGGCAGTGTTGTTCGGAATCCATAAACTTCTAGAACGATCACAAAGAACTGATCACAGAGGAGCCTGCTACCGGTGTGGACGGACAGGGCACATTCAACGTGACTGCAGAGTGGGGCTACCTGAACGATCACCAACCAGAAGTAGACTAAACAACAACCTCACCAACCAGGGAAACTTCAATCAGTCAGCATAAGGGGGGCGAATGCTGACTAACCCTTCACCAGCCCCCAGGACAGTATCCATACGGGGATTTTGCCGAGATAGCAGCAGCCTACTCATCAGGGGCATCATCAGTAGCCGAGCAATTACCATCACCATCGACATCGGCGCCGCTGTGTCAATTGCCAAGTCCGGAATTTTAAGGGTATCAGAAATCCGACCAGTTACCAACAACATCCAGCTCAGAACAGTCACTGGTGAGTCCATCTCAATAAAGGGTTAAGCAGATGTAGTACTACAGTTAGGGTACAACCGAATCGGACGTAGGGTCATGGTAGCGAATATTGAGGATGACTTCATACTGGGTATGGACCTAATCAGCCAGCATGGATTTATGGTCGACCCGAGATATGATGTTCTTCGGTTCGTAAATGAGGAATTTGTATTGACACGGCCCGCCAACAGTTCAGCCACCTCCATAAGAATTGAGTCAAAATCCTCAGCCAGAATTCCCGGTCGAACGGAGCAGATAATTCATTGGCAGCTAGAAAGCAATCTTGGGAGCTGCGTTGGAATGGTGGAGCCCGTACACTCGGCTCATGACTACTTAGTTGGACGGCCTATAGTTAAAACCGGGCGAGATATACCAATTAGAGTCCTGAATTTGCCCAACAATGACATTAGAATTGCCAATTGTCAAGATATAGCTTGTTTCGAGCCAGTAGAGACTATCATCAATGGCAAAGAAGTGTACCATACATCAGTGAAGAAGACAGGTCCCAGTAAAGAGTTCCTACAACAGTTTGCTGACCATTTGACACACCTTACACCAGAGGAACAGAAGAAAACCAAGCAATTTATTGCAAAGTATTGGAAAGGCTCAACCCATCAGAATACCACCTAGACGGCTACCATTAGAGCAACAACAAACAGTCGAGGAAAACATCGAGTCCATTTTACAAAACGGAGTTATTGAGCCATCCATAACCCAATGGTCTGCTCCCATCGTGCTAGTTAAAAAGAAGTATGGAACCACCCGATGTTGCGTGGATTACAGCAAGCTGAATGACGTCATGAAGAAAGACAGCTATCCACTACCCCGAATTGATGACCCTCTGGCTACACTAGCAGGCTCCCGTTGGTTCTCCACACTAGACCTAAAGAGTGGATATTGGCAGGTTGAGCTACACGAAAACGACAGAGAGAAGACAGTGTTCTCCACTAGTAAAGGGCTGTTTCAGTTTACGGTCATGCCCTTTGGGTTATGTAATGCTCCCGCAACATTCGAGAGGTTAATGGAGTATGTCCTGAGCGTTAACATGGAGAACGTGCTTAGTATACCTCGGCGACATTCTGGTCCTACACAGTCCGACAAGTTCATTTTAGACACCGATGCTAGCAACATAGGTTTGGGGGCCGTCCTATCCCAGGTGCAAGATGGTGCAGAGAGGGTGATCGAGTACTACAGCCGTGAATTCTCGAAACCGGAAAGCAATTATTGCGTCACCAGAAAAGAACTTATTGCAATAATAAGGGCTGTAGACCATTTCCACAAATACCTCTATGGTCGTCATTTCTTAATCCGAACAGATCATGCCGCCCTCAAATGGCTACTGGACATGAAGACACCGGAAGGACAACTGGCCAGGTGGATGGAGAAATTACAACAATACGATTTCAAGGTGGAACATCGTGCCGGCCGTTTGCACAATAATGCCGGTGCCCTATCAAGAAGACCCTGTAGAGTAGAATGCGGACATTGTCTGAAGACCGAACAGCGAGAAGGTATCTCCATCAGAAAGATCTTAGTGCAGGCCAATGAAGACTGGACAACGGAACAGTGCATCTTGTCGCTTAAAAAGAGAGGGGCACCCAGACCACGATGGGACGAAGTAGCTAGATACTCGGGCGTCCTGAAATCCTTATGGGCCCACTGGGACTCTCTAAGAGTAGAGAATGGTAAGCTCAAGCGAATTTGGGAAAGCACTGACGGTCGAGAAACCAAGTCCCAGTTGGTAGTTCCAAAGAAAAAGGTACCAGCCATCCTGACCGAAGTACATGATGGGATTATCGGGGGTCATCTGGGTATGAATAAAATCCTAGACAAAGTTCGCCAGCGGTACTACTGGGTGAATTACTTCGAAGACGTCAGAGCTTGGTGCCGGAAATGTGACACCTGTGCAGCCAGTAAGGGCCCGAAGACCCGGACCAAGGACAGAATGCAGCAGTACAATGTGGGCGTCCCCTTGGAGAGAATTGCCATCGATGTCGCCGGTCCATTTCCCGAGAGTGTGAGGGGGAACAAATACATTTTGGTCGCAATGGATTACTTCAGTAAATGGCCTGAGGCATATGCGATTCTCAATCAAGAGGCAGCCACGGTAGCGACAGTGCTGGTAGAACTGCTATTCAGCAGGTTTTGCGTCCCGTTGGAACTTCATTCAGACCAGGGGCGAAACTTCGAATCGAATGTATTCCAGAAGGTCTGTACGATGTTGGGGATCAGGGAAACGGGAACAACACCATTGCACCCACAGTCAGACGGAATGGTGGAAAGATTCAACAGGACCTTGGAACAAGACCTGATTGGGATGAGCATATTCATCTAATCCTGTTGGCATATCGCTCGGCCGTCCATAATTGTTCAAGCCTAACTTCAGCCAGGGTCCTATTCGGAAAAAAGCTGCGATTACCCTGTGATTTGGCTTTTCGCTCTGCCGAAAAACTTTCCCAAGCCATCAACGATTATGCCGACCAGCTCCGACGTAACATGCTGGTAATACACGAATTAGCCCGAACGCAGATGTTGGCCACCGGTGACCAGAAGAAGAAATGATATGACCTCAAAGCCAATTCAGTCGGGTTGCAAGAGAGGGACAAAGTCTGGCTATACAACCCCCAACGGAGCAAGGGTAGATCTCCAAAACTTACGCCCGCCGAGGATGGTCAATACGAGGTGGTCAAGAGGATTAATGACGTCGTCTACCGTATCCGTCGATACCTCAGGGCTAAGTTGAAGGTGGTCCATTTAGATCGACTCGCTCCTTACCATGGAGAGGATGTTTCTTACCGGGACGATCAGAATTAAGAGGAGGGCAGTGTTATAAATTATCTATTCCGTCCTTGGCGAGTAACGTAAAGCATTTCATTTCAATACATCAATCGCTGGGAGGACAAAAAAATCTCTAAATAACTCGACAACTCTAAAATTGACACTCGGTTTTGCTAGAAGAATTCGATGCGGATTTTAAAAGGAGCGGCCCAGCATCGGGGAGTTAGTTATTTATTGCGAAGAACTTATTTCGTGTTATTATTGTGATATTCGAATCAGCTCTTGTGAATATTTGATGTAAATAAAAGTTTCTAGAAAGTGATACTTAGTGAATATTAGTTTTAAATTAATTGAACCCTCGTTGTTTATAACAATATCTAGCCTCAAATATATAAGTCTTGAAGATTGTCAAAGAATAAACGGAAATTAGAATTTTCAGTTTAACCGTATACATCGACCAAAGAAATTTACTACTTACTTCAATGGAAATAACATGTATATTGGTAAATAGAATGTTATACAAACCTGCACTCTTAGTGAGGACTGTACATGGTTGCCGATTATATTGCATAGAATAATATTTGAATAGTCGTAAAAATATACGTCGTGAAAATATACATACGGTGAAGCGCCCTCAGTCTAAAATTCGGTGAACTAAATTTGCATTTTTCGTCAAAGTGAGGTCCAGTCAAAATAATGCTAGAATTAATAATTGCACATTTGGACTATTTGAGAGTGATATACAAAGTGAGGACCGTATATGGTCAAATTACAAATTTAGTTCACCGAATTTTAGACTGAGGGCACTTCACCGTATGTATATTTTCACGACGTATATTTTTACGACTATTCAAATATTATTCTATGCAATAAGTGAGGACATATAATCGGCAACCATGTACAGTCCTCACTAAGAGTGCAGGTTGGTATAACATTCTATTTATTAATATACATGTTATTTCCATTGACGTTTAAGTAAGTAGTAAATTTCTTTGGTCGATGTTTACGGTTAAACTGAAAATTCTAATTCTTTGACAATCTTCAGGACTAATATATTTGAGGTTAGATATTGTTCTAAACTCCGAGGGTTCAATTAATTAAAAACTAATATTCACTAAGCATCACTTTCCAGAAACTTTTATTTACATCAAATATTCACAAGAGCTGATTCGAATATCACAATAATAACACGAAATTAGCTCTTCGCAAGAAATAACTAACTCCTCGATGCTGGGCCGCTCCTTTTAAAATCCGCATCGAATTCTTTTAGCAAAACCGAGTGTCAATGGGTGCATTCAGGGAATTATAGCATTAAAGCGCTAAAGGGCCACAGCGCTTTGCTTCCGCTGAATGAAAACTTTTGTTTCTAGTTATTTTCACTAATTATGTTTACTTGTTGGCGACACTTTTACGTAATATCAACACAGAATTTCACAGCTGATTTAGTTATAAAGCGGTAAAGCGGAGAATTTATATGCTTTACTGCTTTATTAAAGCACTGCAGCGCTGTGGGTAGAGCAGACACTCTTTACTACACCGCTTTCACAAAGCGCTGCATCGCTACAATTCCCTTAATGCACCCAATTTTAGAGTTGTCGAGTTATTTCGAGATTAATTTTTTTGTTCTCCCAGCGATTGATGTATTGAAATGAAATGCTTTACGTTACTCGCCAAGAACGGAATAGATAATTTATAACACTGCCCTCCTTTTAATTCTGATCGTCCCGGTCAGAAACATCCTCTCCATGGTAAGGAGCGAGTCGATCTAAATGGACCACCTTCAACTTAGCCCTGAGATATAGACGGATACGGTAGACGACGTCATTAATCCTCTTGACCACCTCGTATGGACCATCCTAGGCGGGCGTAAGCTTTGGAGATTTACCCTTGCTCCACTGGGGGTTGTATAGCCAGACTTTGTCCCTCTCTTGCAACCCGACTAAATTGGCTTTGAGGTCATATCATGTCTTCATCTGATCACTGGTGGCCAACATCTGCATTCGGGCTAATTCGTGTATTGCCAGCGTGTTATGTCGGAGCTGGTCGGCATAATCGTTGATGGCTTGGGTAGGTTCTTCGGGGGTGCGAAAAGCCAAATCACAGGGTAATCGCAGCTCTTTTCCGAATAGGACCCTGGCTTGTTGACGGGCCGTATCACTACAAATTCCTCATTTAGGAACCGAAGAACATCATATCTCGGGTCGAACATAAATCCATACTGGCTGATTAGGTCCATACCCAGTATGAAATCGTCCTCAATATTAACTTCCAGGACCCTATGCCGGATTCGGTTGTCCCCTTACTGTAGTACTAGACCTGCCTCATCCTTTATTGACATGGACTCACCGGTGACTGTTCTGAGCTGGATGTTGTTGGTAACTGGCCGGATTTCTGATGCCCTCAAAACTCCGGACTTGGCACTGTACACAGCGGCGCCGGTGTCGATGGTGATGGTAATTGTTTGGCCATTGATGGTGCCCCTGATGAGTAGGCTGCTGCTATCTCGGCAAAAACCCTGGATGGATACTGTGCTGGGGGCTGGTGGAGGGTTAGTCAGCATTCGCCCCCTTATGCTGACTGATTGGAGTTTCCCTGGTTGGTGAGGTTGTTGTTTTGGCTACTTCTGGTTGGTGATCGTTCAGGTAGCCCCACTCTGCAGTCACGTTGAATGTGCCCTGTCCGTCCACACCGGTAGCATGATCCTCTGTGGTCAGTTCTTTGTGATCGTTCTATGGATTCCGAACAACACTGGTTCGTCCTGACTAAAGAAAACTGCTCGCACTCTCGGTTTGGACATATTCATGACTGCCTCTACTTCCAAGGCCCGAAGTAAATCTTCATTACTTTTCTTGATGCCACTAAGTCTTATAGTTCTTTGTAGTTCCACATCCCTGATACCGTTTATGAAACTCTGTGTGACCAATTGGTCTTTCGTTTCCTCGGTCAGGTCTGGGTAATACAAGTGTACTAACCGTCTGATCTCTGGTTCGAATTCTTGATGACTCAACGGGATGTTTAGCTGATTGCAAAAACTATACATACTGAGAAAATGTATTTTTTTATACTAGCCCGTAGTTTTTAATTCTCTCCGTCAACTTTGAATGTTATTACATTTTTACTTTAACAAATGTTCAGTGTTTTTCTGAGCAGAATATTATTAAAATTGTATTACTAGTTTTCGAGATATAGAGTGTTAAATTTCGGAAATGTCACCTTTATCGTATCAGATTTCTCATAATAGATGTGTTTTATTATCCTTTATTGCAGAAGACGTGGTTTGCACATTGTTTGACATAAATATTGCACAAAAATACTATTATTTATTTTTTATTACAGGGTGTTTTTCATATACGTAACATGTTTTTTAGAAAACTCATTTTTTATTATAATGTTGAATACATAAGAACGTCTAATTGCTCAGTTAATATAGTGTTAAAGAAATTAATTTTTGGACGTATTCATACATTATACAGTGTAATTTGTAAATATTGATAAAGGGAGGGGGCATCTATTATTTATTCCATTAATAGGTAACCCTGATGGAAAAGCTGTGGAACCTTTGGTGTGTCACAAATGTAAAAACACAGTTTTGCACCCTGACACCAAACCTTTATTTTAAACACTCAACGCCTTTCAACAACTCTAAGTTGTCATCTTCAAGGAGTAAACCCAAACTAAATCGAAATTACAATTTTCTCTAATTTATACCTACCACTAAACTATTACTTAAGTAAATAGTACAATAAATAAACCCTAAGTACCTGAATTCTAAATAAATTTCAAAGATAAGGCAAATTTTATATAATGCAAATATGTAAATTAGGATAATTACCTACCTACTTTTACGCTACATTATTAATGACATTTTTAATACTTATTTTATGGATTCTTAGAAAGTAAACTATACAATGGACTGTATGGAATAGGACCCTTATCTGAATTCATTAGTTTATTATTTTTATAAATCATTATGCTTTCGTAAGAGTCCAATTCCCTATAATTATTTACTTGTTTAACTAATTTTATAGAAGATAAATCTACAGAGTGGTTGTGTTCTAAAACATGATGTGCAACACTAGATTTATCCGCTCTTCCGTATTTCAAATGGGCAATATGCTCTTTGAAACGGGTGCCGATAGATCTGCGTGTCTGTCCATAATACTTTAAATCACAATCATTACATTTGATTTCATAAATACCGGACTTCTCGAAATCAGCAAGTTTATCTTTAGGATTGCCCAACAACTTCTGTAGTGTTGTAGTTGTTCTATACACCGCCCTCACACCAAGCTCCTTAAAAACTTTCTTAAAGCCTCTAGTATAACGACTGTACGGAACCGAAACAAACTTTTGTTCTTGTGACTCATTTCGAAAAGTTGACACTTCTTTCATTCGTAACCGAAGCCGTTTCTTCCTAATTAATTTATCTATAATATGTGTTGGATAACCATTACATGCAGTTATTTCTCTAATAGTTTTCTTTTCATTTTCAAACCTCTCTTTATTGAGAGGGAATGTCAACAACCGATGTACAAGGAAATTAATCCCCGCCATTTTATGTTGTTGACAGTGAAAAGACGTATTAGGTAAATATCTATATGTGCTAGTGGTGCGTTCCCGCATTTGTTTAGTGTATTGTGTTCAATTTGATTGAATTACTTCATTGATTTTTAAACTTCTGCACCTTTTCTAAAACATTCCGTCGCGCTAATGCTAATCGTAAAAGTGTGTTTTTGCGTGTAAAATATAGACAGTATTCGTGATTCGTGTTTCTCATCCCGAGCTGTTTAGACGCTTGGGAGTTTCGTGCAATGTACTCCGAACTTTTCGGTGGCTTTGATTACGTCTGAAGAGACGCCGCTTTTTGTTGTTTCTTTTGCGTTACGATCCGCGAGTTCTTTAGCTCCATTCGTGACGACCGCTAAACCGCTGTCATTTTGTTTCTTTTGTGTTTACAAAAGCGCATCATTTGTTGTTAAACCCGCATTTTTGTATGTTGAATCAATGAACATTACGTCGCTATTTTTTGTGTAACGTGTTGTCCAGACGAAGCTCTAAGAAACTGTTCTTGTTCACGGGGCTAGCCTCAGAAGAAAGAACCACCAAGAAAACACCCTTAGCAGAGCTTCGACGTAAAAGGTTAGTGATTAACTTTTATTTGGTGATTTGTTTATGTGACGGCACGTGTTTATTGATTGTTCCGCTAAAGGTCCTTCGTCAATTATATACTTGCATTGAACCAGCATTGAACTAAAACCGCAACATCTATTTCATACATTTTTTTAAATATTATTATCTCTATGGAATGTGCATCGAAGACATTCCATAACATTTGGTCCAACTTCGAGCCGGATGCAATTTGAATTAATTTCGTACAAAGATTATGGAACACATTCCATAACATTTGGTCCAACTTCGAGCCGGATGCAATTTGAATTAATTTCGTGCAAAGATTATTGAATAAATTACATAATTTGGTCCAACTCCAGGCCGGGTTACATTTGAGTAAATTTCGTGCAAAGTTTAATGATCAAAACATTGATTTTTCGTTGCAATTATTGTTGAAAACCGCATTGAATTTTAGTTTCTTTATTTGTTACAAGAGAAAGCAGGTTCGGGATATTCACTCATTCCGTTAGAAATAAATTCGCATATTTCTTTTACCGCAAAAAAAACTTACAAGAGATCGTTTTGTTTGTTTGGTTATTTTGCTAAATTGTTTTGAATTTATTTGACATTTGGTCAGATATTTTACTACTTCAACAGTAAAAAATTGTACATTTTTGGAATAGTATTTTGATTCGTTCTATCGTGTTAGATTTGTTCAGTGGCGTTACAGTGATTTTGATTTATTGTTAAGATGTCAAAAACCGCTGAAAATTTACGTAAATTTAAAAATCATCGACAATCGGAGTTTAAAAGATTAGAAGATATTTATTTTGCTGCCGAGAAAGCCTTAAGAGGTGACGACGTTGAATTGTTTTTTAGCATGATTGATATGGTTGATTCAATCCATTCCGAATTTTTTAAACACCACAATTCCATTGTTGGATTAATTTCTGATGCAAACGATGATTTTGACTTTGAGGATGACATTCGCAATAAATTTGAAAAATTGTTTTATTCAATTAGGTCTATTGTTGCTAAACTGAAATCTGTTCAGAATTCTACGCCACAAAATACAACTCGGGAACAGGAAAGTGTTGCTTTGCCGCGAATTGATTTGCCTTCATTTAGTGGAGACATATTGGAATTTGGTACTTTTATTGATTTGTTTGATTCATTAATTCACAATAATGAAAAACTCAGTGCTATGCAGAAGTTCAAATATTTGCAGTTAGCTTTAAAAGGGCCTGCTTTTGAGGTTATTAGGAATTTTAAACTAACACAAAACAATTACGTGAGTGCTTATGAAACACTTTTGAAAAAATTCAAGCGAACTCGTTTAATCGCGGAGTCTCATTGGTCAGCTTTAGAACAGTTCCCCCAACTAACTTCAGATAGCCCTTCAGAGGTTCGGAAGTTATTGGATGACTTCAGTGATAATTTGGAAGCACTGAAGAATTTGGGTTTACCAGTAAATCAGTGGGATTTTTGTATCGTTCAGATGATGTTGAAACGAGTTCCAAAGAATTTAGCCGCTAAGTTTGAACTTTACCATGGTACTGTGACCGCTCAAGATGACTTTCCGATCCGTTCGGAAGTTGTTGATTTTTTGTCGAAGCATTGCGATGCCTTTGAACATGTTGAATTATCCCGCAAGGCAAAGCGAAGTGTTGACAAAAAGTTACCATTGAATTCAAAGCAACATTCTTCCCGGTTCACAACATCTTTGTTTGTCACTAAGAATAGAAATTGTTTAGTTTGTAAATCCGATCATGCGATTTACAAATGTTCTGAATTCTTGAACAAATCAGTATCCGCGCGGTTTAAGTTTGTTAAAGATTTTAGACTTTGTTTTAACTGCTTAGGCGATTCTCATCGGTTGAATCGCTGTAAATCTTTATCCACTTGCCGCAACTGCAAACAACGCCATCACACATTGCTTCATTTTGTAAATCGTGATGATTCAGGCATTCGGTCTGAATCTAGTGCTCCCCCCGCAAACCTGGCTTCCACATCTGGTGGATCCAGTACCATTAATACTGTTGAAAGTCCCGAAACTTGTCTACCGCAGACTTCTTGTCATAGTTCACTTTTGTCATACAATTCAAATGTGTTGTTATCTACCGCTTTAGTTGAGGTATTAGATAAGCACGGTTCTTATCAAACTTTGCGGTGTCTGCTAGATTCTGGTAGCATGACATCATTCATTGCGAGCAAGGCTGTGAAACGCCTTGGCTTCCGACCTATGCCCGCTTCGATTCAAGTCAACGGGCTAGGTTCTATGCAGAGTCCCTCTGCTGAGGGCTCTCTTACCCTTTCTCTTCGCTCTATAGTAAAGCGTGAGTGCAATTTTGTTGTTGAGACTATTGTTTTACCCCGCATTTGCAATGATATGCCTGTTGCGCCCATTAACATGGCTAATATGACATATCTAACCAATTTGAAACTTGCTGATCCTGGTTTCAATAGCCCAGGCGCTATTGACCTTTTGTTAGGTACCGATATATTTTCTCAAATTTTGTTGGATGGACGTCTTCTGGGAAAGGAAGGTGTTCCTGATGCTATTAACACTGTGTTTGGTTACATCCTTATGGGTAGAGTGTCTTCGAGTTCTGTTAACTCTCACTCTCAGTCGGCCATAAACCCAACTTCGGTTTTTTGTAAAATTGAAAATGTAGTATCATTAGATGATTCACCCCAAAGGTTCTGGATAATTGAAGATGTTCCTACCGCACTGGTTCAGTCCCCTGATGATCTTATCTGCGAAAAAATATTTTCCGAGGGATGCAGGAGATTGGATTCAGGTAGATTTGTTGTGCCTCTTCCTTTTCGAAATACACTTCCTGCTTTTGATGGAATGTATAATCTCGCCGTACAACGTTTCTACTCTTTAGAAAGACGTCTTCTACAGCAACCAGATCTCTACAAACAATATTGTGATTTTCTCAAAGAGTATTTGGAGCTGGATGATATGGAGTTGGTTCCTCATTCATCTACTGCTTCTGATTGTTACTACATACCGCATCATTGTGTTTTGAAACCTGATAGTAGAACCACCAAACTTCGTTTAGTGTTTAATACATCCGCTAAGATACCTCATCGGTTATCTTTGAATTTTTGTTTGTTTATCGGTCCCAAATTGCAGCAAGACATTATCGCTATTTGGTTGACCTTACACAATTTAGTTTTGCCTCACCTGCTTGCAAGAGAAAACTTTTCTAGTTGTGAACTTCACGCATTTGGTGATGCTTCTGAGAAAGGTTATGCCGCTGATGTTTATTTTGTGTTCGAAACCGCATCTGGATTTCGTCAAAGTTTTTTTGTGTTGTCTAAATCGAAAGTTGCCCCTTTGAAAACTTTGTCACTTCCCAGATTGGAACTGTGTGCTTCAGTTCTTACCGCTAAGTTGGCTCATTATGTTTATGAGCAAATCAATAGTCGTTTGTTGTTCAAGGTGATTCGTTGCTGGTCAGATTCCACGGTAGTCCTTTCATGGCTTAGTTCTTCTCCGCACCGTTGGAAGACATTTGTCAGTAATCGAGTTGCTTACATTCAGGAAAAATTTCCTTCTTCGCATTGGTTTTACATCCAATCTTGTGATAACCCCGCTGACTTGGGTTCCCGCGGCACTTTGCCATCAGAGTTGTTAGGCAATACACTTTGGTGGAAAGGCCCACAATTGTTGATTACCGCTTGTTTGCCACATGCTTGCTCAGACTCAAGCATGTCACCGCTAGTTATGACTGAAGCCCGTATAGTGGCGCTTCAAGTCACCGCTTCACCAAATTTATTTGGTACTTTGTTAGAAGAACATTCTTCTATTAATCGCATTACCCGCATTATAGCTCATATTTGTCGCTTTGTTGATAACGCCCGCAATCCAGACCGTAGGGGCTCTGGATCATTTTTGGCTGCTGAGTTATATCAGGCTCAGCTTCGCATTGTTCGCTATTTTCAAGATCAACATTTTTCTAAAGAGATTTCCCTTCTTCGAGAACGAAAACTTTTGTCCAAATCGCTTCGTAAACTTTCGCCGTTTCTTGATGAACAGGGAACTCTCAGAGTTGGTAGTAGATTGGCTAATGCTCCATTGCCGTTTGACACTAAATTTCCCGCACTGCTACCAAGTAAAAGTCGTTTGACTAATCTAATTGTCGAAGATTGTCATGTCACCAATCTTCACGCAGGAATCCAAACCGTTCAATTTCTTTTGCAGCAACGATTTTGTATTCTATCCGCAAAGAAAGTAATTCGTAGTGTTAAAGCTCACTTAAGACGTGTCGTTAGAGATCAAATCCTAACCTACGAAGAACTTTCTACTGTATTTGCACAGGCCGAAGCAGTTTTAAACTCGCGACCTATAACCCCTTGTAGCAACGATCCCTCGGATCTTACCGCCTTGAGTCCTGGAATGTTTCTTACCATGGAACCTTTAACAGCACCTCCTGAATCTGATTTCTTATCTGTCCCATCTAATCGTCTCAACAGATGGCAGTTACTGAGTCGTTTGCATCAGGCATTCTGGAAACGTTGGTCGCAAGAATATTTACATACTCTTCATCAACGGAGTAAATGGACTGATCCCTCGGAGGTTGTTAAGCCAGGTACTCTTGTTATTTTGAAGCAAGACACTTCACCTCCTTTGAATTGGCCATTGGGGCGCATTATTGACGTACATCCTGGAGGTGATGGTGTTGCACGCGTTGCTACAGTTAGAACTGCAAGTGGTACTTTGAAGCGACCTCTTGTAAAGCTTTGTCCACTGCCAGTGGACCCTTAGTTTTGAAATAAGTAATTCAAGGCTGGCGGAATGGTGCGTTCCCGCATTTGTTTAGTGTATTGTGTTCAATTTGATTGAATTACTTCATTGATTTTTAAACTTCTGCACCTTTTCTAAAACATTCCGTCGCGCTAATGCTAATCGTAAAAGTGTGTTTTTGCGTGTAAAATATAGACAGTATTCGTGATTCGTGTTTCTCATCCCGAGCTGTTTAGACGCTTGGGAGTTTCGTGCAATGTACTCCGAACTTTTCGGTGGCTTTGATTACGTCTGAAGAGACGCCGCTTTTTGTTGTTTCTTTTGCGTTACGATCCGCGAGTTCTTTAGCTCCATTCGTGACGACCGCTAAACCGCTGTCATTTTGTTTCTTTTGTGTTTACAAAAGCGCATCATTTGTTGTTAAACCCGCATTTTTGTATGTTGAATCAATGAACATTACGTCGCTATTTTTTGTGTAACGTGTTGTCCAGACGAAGCTCTAAGAAACTGTTCCTGTTCACGGGGCTAGCCTCAGAAGAAAGAACCACCAAGAAAACACCCTTAGCAGAGCTTCGACGTAAAAGGTTAGTGATTAACTTTTATTTGGTGATTTGTTTATGTGACGGCACGTGTTTATTGATTGTTCCGCTAAAGGTCCTTCGTCAATTATATACTTGCATTGAACCAGCATTGAACTAAAACCGCAACATCTATTTCATACATTTTTTTAAATATTATTATCTCTATGGAATGTGCATCGAAGACATTCCATAACAGCTAGTATCCTTCCTATATACATCAAACTCTAACTTATCACTATCACTTCTTAAAACTAATACATCTAAAAATGGTAGAGTACCCTTTTGTTCCTGTTCATATGTAAATTTAATAGAAGCAAACCTATTGTTAAGATACATAACAAAATCATTAACATTGAGCTCATTAGTATTAAATATAGCAAATATGTCATCCACGTACCGTATCCATACCCTAGGAAAATACTGGGAGTCATTTTTTGCTGCAACTTCGAACCTGCCCATGAACAAGTTTGCAAGGAACGGCGACAAGGGGTTTCCCATTGCAGTTCCTTCCTTCTGCTCATAAAAGCAACCTCCAAACCGAAAACAATTTGGCTCATACATAATTTTGTGAGGGAAATTAATTCATTAATTTCTGCCTCACAAAAAAAGTTTTCACGCAGTAAGTCCTCCAGGTACTTCAGAGTTTGTGGAATGGGTACACTAGGAAATAAAGAACTAACATCAAACGATACCAAAATTTCTCCAGGTTGCAGCGAAACGTTTTGTATAGATTGAATAAACTCTAAGGAATTCTTTATGCTAAAGTTTTGCTGCGGACAAGGTAAATTTTCGAATCGTTTTGTTAACCACTTCGCTAACTTATAAGATTCGCTGAAACAATCGGACGTACTGTTTTTCCCGGTTTGTGAATTTTTGGAAGGCCATATAGTTTCGGGATCGTTGGATTAGAAACATGTAGTCTTCGTTTCAGCTCAGGACTTACAATAGATTTGCATGCTTTAAGGACATTGTTTACTTGTGGTGTCATCTTTGATAAAGGATTTCTATTTAATTTTGATTACGAACGGTCCGTATTCAAAATTAAATAGAAAGGATTCGAAAATTTACCTTGTCCGCAGCAAAACTTTAGCGTAAAGAATTCCTTAGAGTTTATTCAATCTATACAAAACGTTTCGCTGCAACCTGGAGAAATTTTGGTATCGTTTGATGTTAGTTCTTTATTTCCTAGTGTACCCATTCCACAAACTCTGAAGTACGTGGAGGACTTACTGCGTGAAAACTCTTTTTGTGAGGCAGAAATTAATGAATTAATTTCCCTCACAAAATTATGTATGAGCCAAAATTGTTTTCGGTTTGGAGGTTGCTTTTATGAGCAGAAGGAAGGAACTGCAATGGGAAACCCCTTGTCGCCGTTCCTTGCAAACTCGTTCATGGGCAGGTTCGAAGTTGCAGCACAAAATGACTCCTAGTATTTTCCTAGGGTATGGATACGGTACGTGGATGACATATTTGCTATATTTAATACTAATGAGCTCAATGTTAATGATTTTGTTATGTATCTTAATAATAGGTTTGCTTCTATTAAATTTACATATGAACAGGAACAAAAGGGTACTCTACCATTTTTAGATGTATTAGTTTTAAGAAGTGATAGTGATAAGTTAGAGTTTGATGTATATAGGAAGGATACTAGCACGTATAGATATTTACCTAATACGTCTTTTCACTGTCAACGGTTGCTGACATTCCCTCTCAATAAAGAGAGGTTTGAAAATGAAAAGAAAACTATTAGAGAAATAGCTGCATGTAATGGTTATCCAACAGATATAGATAAATTAATTAGGAAGAAACGGCTTCGGTTACGAATGAAAGAAGTGTCAACTTTTCGAAATGAGTCACAAGAACAAAAGTTTGTCTCGGTTCCGTACAGTCGTTATACTAGGGGCTTTAAGAAAGTTTTTAAGGAGCTTGGTGTGAGGGCGGTGTATAGAACAACTACAACACTACAGAAGTTGTTGGGCAATCCTAAAGATAAACTTGCTGATTTCGAGAAGTCCGGTATTTATGAAATTAAATGTAATGATTGTGATTTAAAGTATTATGGACAGACACGCAGATCTATCGGTACCCGTTTCAAAGAGCATATTGCCCATTTGAAATACGGAAGAGCGGATAAATCTAGTGTTGCACATCATGTTTTAGAACACAACCACTCTGTAGATTTATCTTCTTTAAAATTAGTTAAACAAGTAAATAATTATAGGGAATTGGACTCTTACGAAAGCATAATGATTTATAAAAATAATAAACTAATGAATTCAGATAAGGGTCCTATTCCATACAGTCCATTGTATAGTTTACTTTCTAAGAATCCATAAAATAAGTATTAAAAATGTCATTAATAATGTAGCGTAAAAGTAGGTAGGTAATTATCCTAATTTACATATTTGCATTATATAAAATTTGCCTTATCTTTGAAATTTGTTATTTAGAATTCAGGTACTTAGGGTTTATTTATTGTACTAATTAGTTAAGTAATAGTTTAGTGGTAGGTATAAATTAGAGGAAATTGTAATTTCGATTTAGTTTGGGTTTACTCCTTGAAGATGACAACTTAAGAGTTGTTGAAACGGCGTTGAGTGTTTAAAATAAAGGTTTGGTGTTAGGGTGCAAAACTGTATTTTTACATAGGTAACCCTGTATAAACCATGCGTCCTGGAATTTTTATATTAAATTATAGAAATCAACTACTCGTCACACTAAATTCTACAGGTTTGCAAAAATTGTACAAATTAAAGTATTGTAGTTTATACAGGGTTCCTCATTACTCGTTATCTTCTGTTGGAGCTTCAATTTGTTAAATTTTGCCTGTTGTTGCATTGTTGTCAACTCTGCATTCGTTTCGGCCCTAAATTGGCTAATCTCATCGAATTTATCCCATATTATCGGATGGAGTGTATTGCTTACCTGTAGGTGGATATCTAGGAGTTTAGTATTAAGAACATCCAAATCTCTTCTGACATCACGTATGGCTTCCCTAAGTAGGGCATAACTAGCTTTCCATAAGATATTCTGTGTTTTTCTGTTGTTCTTCCAGAACTTTACCGTCATGTTTTTCGGAATAACTCCTTCATCGCGGCATCGTTGTAAAAAATGTAGATCGCACAAAAGTTGGCTTGTTTTCGCCCATAATTTCTCAAATGTTTTACACAAATGAAAAGTATTCTCCCCGTAGAGATTCACTACATTTGTTTTTAAGTTTTCGCGGGCACTAAATGTTTTAGGTGGTTTCCGGGAATTCATCCGCGTAGTTGATAACTGATCCTGCCGGGATCGATGGTAAAATGACGACGTTTCGGCAGAGTCACATCTGCCCTCTTCAGGTCGGTTCGCATAATTCTCGTAGCCTTCTGCTTTCGCTTCTAGTTACTCGAATACTAAGATTTTCTGAAGCGAGCGCGCTGTTATATATATAGTCGCGGCTCGGCGCCTATCGGTTGACACCGTGAAGGGCTGCGTGTAATTGGCCCTTGGCGCTCAGTGGGCACAGCTCCATCCTGCTGATTTGTTATTTCCGGTTGAGTTGTTATTGGACGGGTACTGGCCGGTACGGTGTTTAATAGGATTTTCCAACAATTCGATAAGTTTTGAATTTCATTGCGTGCGTTTAGACTGTGAGGTCTCTTCGCTATTTCAATTGCCTCTCTTACGAGTCTTGATTTCGGGTGTTCTATATTTTCCAGTACTCTGGTGTTCTCAAAGTCTATTCGGTGTGACATCGTGGTGGCGTGTTCCGCAATGGATGTTGTTTTTTCCTGCTTTTCCTCGTCTTCGGAGTCCTCAACACGGTGCTTATTTTTCTGTCTGTATTGAAAATAGTATCGATATTGTGTTGAGGACTCCGAAGACGAGGATCCCTTAAGAACAACAGGGAGTATACGAGATTCCATGTGCAGACTGTCATAACACCTATGTGGGGCAAACTAACCGAAGAATTCAAGCTAGACGTGATGAACACCAGAATGCTATAAGAAGGCAGGAAAAAACAACATCCATTGCGGACCACGCCAACACGATGTCCCACCGAATAGTGGTGGGTGTTTCAAACTGTAAACAGTTATTAAAACTATGTATTACACTAATAACCTAAAACTATGTATTGGTTTTGATTGAAACTAGTTATTCTTAGAAATACTTTATTGCCACACAACACATAATATTGCTCCGTGAGGTTAGGTTCATATACTTTAGTATTAAAGTATATGGTTAGATTGGCATAATTAAAGGCGAATTTAAAAACATTTGTGACGGCCATACTCAGGTGTTAATTACAGTAAAAAGGCAATAAAGTTTAAACCAAATTATTTTTCAAAATAATTTATAGATACTGTGTCAGTTTTTTTCTTTTAGTTTTTATTTCTTTTATATTTTTTTTATTATTTCTTTTATGTTAAGTTTATATTATGTTTAGTTTTAGGTATTATGGCAAGCCATAATACCTAAAATAGGTATATCCGATTACCTTTGTGTGGTTTACGTAATAATATGTACCTAAATATAGTGTCTATTTGTTAAATAAATAAATAAATCTTCAATAACACTAACAATTTACTACTTCATATATAAAATCCGTATTTGTTATTTGTGATATTAATAATAAATTAATGATATAAATTGTGAAATAATTATATCCTTAAAATAAAAAATGATATGCGTATGCATATGTGCCTAGTATCATTTTATTCATATTCTAAACACCTAAACAATATATCACTTCACATTACTCGACAACTGTGAACAGTTACATATCTATCTAACTAAAAAGAAACCGTAATTTACTACACCAAGCATACCAGTACCTTCAAAATTCACTCGATAACTAGTTATAAAAAATAAATAGTTTCAAAACTATTTATTAATTAGTCATACATAGTTTCGGTTTGGTACCACCAAAAAGCGTTATTACCCACAAATACCACCGAATAGACTTTGAAAACACCAGAGTACTGGCAAATATAGAACACCCGAAATCAAGGCTCGTAAGAGAGGCAATTGATATAGCGAAGAGGCCTCACAGTCTAAACGCACGCAATGAAATCCAGAACTTATCGAATTGTTGGAAAATTCAATTAAACACCATACCGGCCCATACCCGTCCTATAACAACTCAACCGGATATAACCAATCAGCAAGCGGGAGGCGTGGCCACTGAGCGCCAAGGGCCAATCACACGCAGCCGTTCACGGTGCCAACCGATAGGCGCCGAGCCGCGACTGTATAAGAGCGCGCGCGCGCTCCTGAAAATCTTAGTATTCGAGTAACTAGAAGCGAAAGCAGAAGGCTACGAGAATTATGCGAACCGACCTGAAGAGGACAGATGTGACTCTGCCGAAACGTCTATATATATGTTATATACGTCGTAAACAATACTTAGAATAATAATATGACAACACCGTGTAACCGGTCAAATGAGTCGTTCACATGGTGTCATATTACACGATATAGCAATTCCCAGGAAATACGCAAATGCCCATCGCATGTGCAAAACTGCTGATGCTGACAATGCAAGACATAGCTTATAAATGCACATGCGATGGCTGTGAGCGTCATTAAGTGTATCGCATTCAATTATCTCATTTATATTGTTTAACGTAATTTTGAAGTAAAATATTTAATTTGTGTTTTAAATAAAAATAATTTTTTTTTAAAAAAGCATTTGTGTTTGTGAAGATATAAAATTGGCGCAGTCAGTAGGATTGTTCCAAAACGACTAGAACACGAGAATTCTAACTAGTCGTGGTGGTTTCCAAACCTTCGTGGGACAATCAACCTCTTGCTGGAGACACAACTGGAAGCGAGCTAGCACCAGGAACACGCAACGGCTAACCAGTGCAGTCAACTTACAGAACAGTCCATGCCAGGAATTATATTGTAAGGATTACGTTATCATTATTTTATTATTTCTATTTATTGATACACTTAATCACCATTTCTATCATCAAAGATAAACCCTTTAATATTCCTTAAATATTTTAAACATATTACATCACTACCCTTGATATATTCAGTTCATTTATTTTGAGTAAAATTGCAAGGTAAGAAATATTTTTGACTAATTTTGGTACATATTGATAATTACACATTAAATTTATACCATTATTTTGAACGACAACTTATAATAACTTGATCTAATTATTTTAATATCTATCTAATTTCACATTTATTTATTTAAACATTGATTTATACGTTTTACCATTGTCAATTCGACAAGATAATCTGATTTAAATTTTTAAATATTGTGCAATAACCGTATTCTAAATACAAAATGGCAACGACTAGACAAGGTGCCACAACCCCAACGGTAGAACCTTACAAAATTTCAGAGATATTTGCGATTATTCCTGAATACGACGGGAATCCCATATTCCTTAACACTTTCATTAGCTCTTGCACAACAGCACACAACATGGCTGTTGCTAATCAAATAGCCTTATTAATCCTTCACATAAAAAACAAGTTGAGAGGCCGTGCCGCCGAACTTGTAAATTCCCGGAACCCATCAACTTGGGACGATATCAAAACGCTTTGGTGATTCACGCGATTTGTCTGCATTAATCCAAGATCTTCAGAGAATGCGGCAACTTCCCAATGAGTCCCCATTAACTTTCACAGCCCGCCTTCAAACACACGAAGCCAAAATGCACGCGGCTGTCAATAAACAAAACATAACCACAAAAGAAAAAGACGCACAAATTTCTCTCATTGACTCTATGGCTCTGAACAGCCTTTTAACAGGTCTTGAGCCGAAAATAGGGCAAATTATACGTGCCAGCAACCCTGACGACATTGTAACTGCTGTTTCTAGAATAAAACGGGAGATACAATTGTCTCACTTAGAAAACAAAAAGTTCCAAGTGACACGTAACCTACAACAACAAAAACGACCAAACGCTACAACTTTCATAAAGCAATGCTCGTTTTGCAAACGAACAGGGCATTCGTTTAACGAATGCTTAACTAGACAAAGGCAACAACAGCCAAACTCGAATTTTAACAATAATAATTTCCAGCAATTTCGACCTAATCAATTTTCTCAACCCACAAACCAAATGAGACCCAACTTTGACCAGAATAGACAACAATTCCAACAAAATCGACCCTCAACTAGCGGACAAAATCAAAATCCTAACAGTTTTCGACCCAATCCAAACTTTTTCAGAAATCAGCAACAAAGGGCCCATCACTTTAATCAGTCAGATTTCTATAACACTCCCAATTACACAAATGATCAGTCAAGCAATTTCTATGACCCTGATTACCCTCAACAAGATGAATACTCACATTTGGATACTGAACCACAAAGTAACGATTTATATTACTCTCAGGTTCACAATTATGAAAATTACGACACTTATGAAAATGGTTACCCTGAATTCTGCTCTGATGTACCCGATAATTCTCAGCGAAATTTTCAAACGGCTCTCACCGTAGACAAACCACCGGACACTCAAATCCTCAATCTTCAGTCCCTATTCGAGACAATGAATTTCAACGACAGCTTCAATCCAAACCTCAACTTCCCGGAAAACGCTTTCCTATAAGCCCCGCACTTTCTGTTAACTCAAAGAACCTCTTTTATATCAATGCCGCTTCTAACACTTACAAATTGTTAATCGACACAGGAGCAGGCTTATCAATCTTCAAGCCCAAAACTTGTGAAAAATTTCCAAACCGATCTCCTGAAAACGTTGTGATACAAGGTATCACTAACCAAAAAATTCTCATAAACGAATCCACTTTAGTCCCGTTCAATCTAATAGATCCACACAAAGTCTACATATGCGATCTAGACATCGAATTCGATGGCCTATTAGGCTCCGATTTCCTGGAGCATTACAATTGTGTAATAGACTTTAATAAGAAAGTTCTCGTCACAAATTTCAAAACCATCCCACTCATGAAAGTTACTGAAGAGACATTATCAACCGACACCCAACCACAGATAAACAACCAAACGATTTTAAATACCATCAGTATCGAACCACGGACAGAACGCGTTTTTAAACTTAAATGCGAGTTACGAAATACGGACGCCATTCTAACTTCCAGAGTATTAGAAAATGTAAGATTACCAAATGCTCTCGTTCACGTCAACGATAAAGGTGAATTTTTCACATCGGTTTTAAACGCAAACGCTAGTCCAAAAAGAATAAATTTTGACAAAATTGAATTAGAACCCATCCAGAACTTCTCTATTAATCACTGCGAAGAAATTTCATTTAGAACTAACTCTAACATAGACAGACTAACAGAAATTCACAAACAACTTCGACTCGAACACCTCAACGAAGAAGAGGCGGAATTAATCCAACAACTCTGCATCAATTTCTCGGACATTTTCTATTTAGAAGGGGACAATCTTAGTTTCACTAACGAAATAAAACACTCTATTGATACAAACAACTCGAAACCCATATTTACCAAATCTTATCGGTACCCCCAAATCCATAAGGAAGAAGTTCGAACCCAAGTCTCAAAAATGTTAGAACAAGGTATCATTCGCCCTTCAAATTCCCCTTGGTCTTCCCCTGTGTGGGTTGTCCCAAAAAAAACAAGACGCATCCGGCAAACAAAAGTGGCGTGTAGTCGTGGACTACCGTAAACTTAATGAACTCACAGTAGACGATAAGTATCCCTTACCCAACATATCAGACTTACTGGACCAACTTGGCAAATGCCAATACTTTACTACACTAGACCTTGCTTCTGGCTTTCACCAGATCGAAATTGAATCGAAGGACATTCAAAAAACCGCTTTTACCGTAGAGAACGGTCATTTTGAATTCGTTCGCATGCCTTTCGGTTTGAAGAATGCTCCCTCAACCTTTCAAAGGGTTATGGACAACATTCTTTTAGGTATTCAAAACGAACGTTGTCTCGTCTATATGGACGACATAATCGTATACTCTCCCACTATCAACGACCATTTGTCTCGTCTTACTGATGTTTTTAAACGCCTACGAAAGGCAAACCTCAAGATTCAGCCTGATAAATGCGAATTTCTCCGCAAGGAGGTCGCATATTTAGGACACCTCATTACAAAGGACGGAGTAAAACCGAACCCGTCCAAAGTCGAATGTATACTTAACTTCCCCCAACCACAGAACCAGAAAGATATTAAATCTTTTCTTGGTCTAGCTGGCTACTACCGTCGATTTATACCAAACTTTGCCAAAATATCTAAACCTCTTACAAAACTGCTTGAAAAAGACGCTTCATTTCATTTTAATTCAGACTGTGTTGACTCCTTTAACACATTAAAACAAGCTCTCACGTCCACTCCGATCTTGATCTATCCCGACTTCAACGAACCTTTTCTTCTAACTACAGACGCTAGTGCTTTCGCAATCGGCGCTGTACTTTCCCAGGGACCAATAGGCAAAGACCTGCCCATTGGATATGCCTCTAGAACCCTCTGCAAAGCAGAGACTAGATACTCCACCATAGAGCGCGAGCTACTGGCCATTGTCTGGGCTGTCAAACACTTTCGTCCGATAATTTTTGGCCGCAAGTTTAAACTCCTGACCGATCACCGCCCGTTAACGTGGCTCTTTTCTATCAAAGATCCGGGTAGTCGACTCGCGAGATGGCGCCTCAAACTTGAGGAATATGATTACGAAATCATATACAAGCCAGGTAAAGTCAACAAAAATGCCGACGCCCTTTCGCGCATTAAAATAACTCACTTCAATGAATGCATCCATTTCCAATCAACCAACAATCTTCAATACTTTCAAATAAACCCCCTTAACGAAAACGATGACACCGACTCAGACGAACCTGAAACAAATGACGACGATAACCTAATATTTACCGAATTTCGGACATTCGTAGAACGGTATAAGACCGTCTCACTTATCGACTATAGTAAAATTCAGTACTCCAACTGTCAACTCCTTGATAGAGAAAACAAAAATATCTTAGTTTTCTTTCAATCCGGCAATTTAAAAGATTTTCATAACCAAATTCTTGAGGATATCTTCGAAGAGAACGCCGACTTCGAGCAATTCAAAATTAACATTTTCAATAGTAAAAGCGTTCGAAAAAGACGATATTACATTATTCCCCTACCAACTGATTTCGACACTGTGAACGAGGTATTATTTGCCTCAATTTACAAGAGCAAAGACCTTCTAACTGACTCTGAACTATATTGCGTTGAAAATAACTTAGACCTACCTATACTCGAAATGCTTTCGTTTATATTTGCAGAAACAGACATAAAGTGGAAAGTCTGTCAGAACATAACAAAAACAGTAGGAAGAGATCAAGTGCCAATAATACTAGATCAATTCCATAACGGTAAAAACAACATACACAGAGGGATCAACGAAACTATTAGACGAATTAAAGAAAAGTATAACTGGCAAGGTATTACAAAAGACGTAGAAAACTTCATTAGAAACTGTCAAATCTGTCAGACAACTAAAGCTTTCCGTAAAAACCTTGACAACCCATTAGTAGTAACAGAAACTCCAAGAACCCCTTTCGAAAGAATAAACATCGACATTCTCGAAGTTCCTAGCAGAAATTACGCCCTCACTATCCGAGACGAATTAACTAAATATTCCCAGGCCTACCCGATTAGCGACAAGTCCGCCAAAACCGTCGTTAGTACACTCTTGGTGTTTTTCCAACACTTCGGAACGCCTCTGAGAATACACTGCGACTACGGTCGTGAATTCGACAATGCACTCCTCAAAGACCTTTGCAAATTGTTCGATATTAAACTTTCCTACTCTAGTGTAGGACACCCCCAATCTAACGGCTCATTAGAGCGTTTTCATTCAACATTGTTAGATATGATCCGTATTCATAAGGCCGAGCACCCTGACGAACACCCCTTCAATATTCTGCCATACGCAATTATTACCTACAACAACTCCGCTAACAAAACCCATGGGTTCACACCCTATGAACTCGTTTTCGGGCACACATCTAGCCGACCCCCTGAAACCCTCTATAACGAAAAGGACTTGATTTCTAAATACATCAGAGACTTAAATAACCGCATTTCACAGTACTACAAAATAGCACGCGAAAGAACTGATACTCAAAAACAAAAAGCCAAAATTCGATTCGATAAACATGTTTCGGACAAAACCCCAAATTATCAAGTAGGTGACAAGGTTTACGTACGCGAATCTCAGTTCAAAGATAAACTACAAAACAAATTTAACGGACCATTTCAAATAGTAGAACTACATACAAACTCAGCTACTTTACTTAATTCTCGTACTAACCAAAAAACCAAAGTAAACTTTGACCGTATGAAACCTTTCACAGAAGACTGATTTCTTTACAGGGTCATCCTGCTGTTCGGATCGGCAGCATCCCAATTTGAAATAAAGCCAATCAATAACACCCTAGGGATTTATTATCATGAAGAATCACGTATAGCCGTGTCAAATCACAAATGGACTCTTCTAGTTCATAGAAATCTCTCCGCTCTAGAACAAGCTTTCGCTACCAACGACAGAATTCTCGATGCACTAACTTTATCACTAAAAACTAACGTCCACCCAACCAACGTATTCCGTGCTGACATTCAATCACACATCAACTTACTTAACCAAATCTCAAACTCTGTCAAAAACAAATTCACTGAAATCCACATGGACACTCGAAGGTACAAACGTGGACTAATCGATGGCGCCGGATCAATTTTCAAAGCCATAACTGGTAACTTAGACGCCGCCGACGGCGAGTACTTCACCAACAGTATAAATAGTTTAAACAAAGGACAACTGCAGATCGAAAACCTTTTGAAAAACCAAATCAGCATAACCACCTCAGTTATAAAGAACTTTAACGAAACTATTCAACGCATTCAGGTCGACGAGAAAATATTTAACGAAAATATTCGAAAAATGGAAAATATGATTCGTAAAGTAAACGACAAAATGGCGTACGTGGAAACAAAACTCTCATTTCTAGAAATGACGGAAAAACTGATGGAAAATTATCTCTTTCTAGAAGACAATTTAAATGATGTTCTTAATTCCATAACTTTTGCCCGTCTAAAAATTATCCATACTTCAATTTTAACTCCCGAACATTTCATTGCCGCCTTACAGGAAATATCGCAGAATCTCGTGAAAAATAATTTACCTTTGCCCGTCAAATATTCAAGTATTGCACGATACTTGGAAATTACAGAATTAGAAGCTTTTCAAACAGATTCCGACCTTGTATTTATACTCAGAATTCCACTTATTGAACAGCAATCATTTACTGCTCTCCGCTTATGCCCAATCCCCATCTATGATGATAGAACTGGGTTATACCATGTACTCTCATTCACTCATAAATATATAGCAAAAAACGACGATTCCTTACTGTATATTCCGATAAAAGACCTTAGTGCGTGCAAACCATTAAACAATCAAAATAAATTGTGTTCCGAACTCTATGCATATCCGATAGACTCAAATGCTTTGTGCGAGGCCCAACTTTTAAGAAATTTTAAAAAAGTGCCGGACAATTGTCACAGTGCCGTGATCTCTGCTCAAGGGTACCACGTTCAAAAACTCGAAACCAACGTGTGGTTAATTATGATTACCGAGCCTCTTAGCATTACCATCACCTGTACCGACATCAATACAAAACCCTTAACACTCAATGTTAACTCTTTATTAAAACTTCAGAAAGATTGCAGTGCCTTCATTGGAATAACCAAAATCGAAGCAGAAGCCACAAAAAGCAGCAACACCGTTGACAACTATCAACCAGTTCTTATCCCTTTCAACTGCTGCGATACCATACCAGAAAAAATTGTCGTTCCCGAACTTAAACCTTTGAAACTCCATGAATTGAATTTCGAGGAGTTAAACGTCGCAAACCACAAACTCAACGACTATTCAAAGGACCTAGACGAATTAATAAATCAGCCATTCGTCAAAAAGAACATTTCTTGGTTCGCCTACGTGACAATATTTTCCATAATAATAATTGTCGCTGTATTTGTCCTCCAAACGCTTTGGCGTAAACGCAATACAACCAACGAAAGTCCATCACCCACAACCAGAATTTCAAAATTGTTGCCAAGATTGAGACCGAACCTCCGACAGAACGAAACTGAAGACATCGAGCTAAGTACCCCAAAATAATTTCAAAAATTGTTTTGTAAAACCCATTTATTGCTAAAAAGTATTGTTTTAGGTTTTATTTTTAAGGACCTTAATGCTAATTATATTTTTATTTTATACATTTATACAATTTACGCTGTTTTATACACTTTTGCCTTCTACAAATTTCATATGTATACAACCTTTATATTTTATTATTTTTCAAATTCTATTTTTCAGAAAAGTTCCTGTAAAACAGCAACTTTTTCTTTGTGAGGGGAGTTGTTATATACGTCGTAAACAATACTTAGAATAATAATATGACAACACCGTGTAACCGGTCAAATGAGTCGTTCACATGGTGTCATATTACACGATATAGCAATTCCCAGGAAATACGCAAATGCCCATCGCACGTGCAAAACTGCTGATGCTGACAATGCAAGACATAGCTTATAAATGCACATGCGATGGCTGTGAGCGTCATTAAGTGTATCGCATTCAATTATCTCATTTATATTGTTTAACGTAATTTTGAAGTAAAATATTTAATTTGTGTTTTAAATAAAAATATTTTTTTTTTAAAAAAGCATTTGTGTTTGTGAAGATATAAAATATATATATATATATATATATATATATATATATATATATATATATATTTGTTAAATTTTATATGACGTTTTAGGAAAAACAATATCACTAAGTAAAAAAATAGTACGGTCCAATTAAATAAAAACATATTAAGTTTGTGTGGTTTTTTGTAAATTAAGTAAAAATTGGTGAAATCAGGAAAATCGAAGTTTCTCCTTGTTAATGTTATAGTAAAATCATGTGCCTATAGGTAATAGTAAGTTCCATCAAATGACACCGTAAAGTGGTAAAATTTTGTTTTTATTGCTGTGCAAATTTTAAAAAAAAGCATTGTCCAAGTGTCTGCTTTCTTGTGAAATTATGCAAGTTTGGACTTTTTTTCAATGTTAAAATATTGTTCGTCGCTAATATGTAAAGCTGTGCTATAGTAGAAATGATCCTGGATATACCAATCATAGACGGCTATTTACAAAGATATTCCTATTCCTCGCTGTAAAATCAATTACGCCACATTATATTTTCTGTTGTAAATTGAATTGTTAAAATACTGACTGTTTTATCAAAACTTTATAGCTTATATCTTTTTTATAGATCTTTTGGGGACAGATCTGGAGAGTTTGCTAGACCTCAGAATGCAGAAAGCGGTGAAATAGATTGCATTCAACGACGGTTTATTAGTCTGAGGCGAAGACCTTGTTTAGAATTGAGGCATTTTTATGATCGTATCGATCGAACAATCCACGATAGATTGAGAGAGCGACAACATGTTAGAGGAGAAGGTCATCCTTTACTCAGAAATTTATCTTTTGATGAGTCCAGTAGTGCAAATGCAACCATATCAAGTAATACGAACGAAGAAAACCAACCAAATACCCAATCTAATATTACCATAAATAATTATTGTACAATATGTGGACAACTACCTGTTTGCCTTGACACCCACATGTTAACTAGGCATCCAGGCTGTGACATGTTTTGGGGCCCTAACATTTGTGGCCATCATGTGGATGGAACATACATTTTATGTTTTAAATGCAAAAAGAAATATACTTTAAAAAATCAAAATGATGTATATCTACACACTCAAGCACCGGATATTATTTACAATGAAGAAGATTTAACGGAAATAGATGTGTATTTAATGAAATTTGGTGTATCAACTTATGATGATAATGACAGTATTCGGCAAATTTTGGGAATTAATGAGAAATTGGAAGGAATTCCAATGGAAAGGTATTACAAGTACTTTTTAGAAATATGATAACTGTTGTAATTGTAAATATGGTTTTATAATTTTAGAGGTAATAAAATTCAAATAAATATTTTTGTATTTTTAGATTTGATGCTTTGGGTGTTAACGCAGTTCCAAAAATTAGTCTAGATTCGGACGATAAACCAAAATATCGTGCAACATCTATTGGAAATCAGGCAGCTTCATTACTTACATCATCTGACAGAATTTTAGCTCTGAAGCATCTAACAACATCAGTACACATACTACTATCAAGAACTACCATATTAAAGATTTTGTCAATCTTGTCAATGACTACAAATTATGCTAATGTAATATCTTGCTTAAAATTAATAGGCCTAACTGATATAACCAAAGTGATACGATTAATGGTACTAGTAGCTATGAATAGAGTAGAAATAAGTTCTATAAAAGATTCGGAAAATATTCCTCATTATCAAATTGCCAAAGATTTTTCTCAATTGGTATCAAATTTATCATTTTCTACTAATTCTTGTCTTCATCATTTAAGCATCAGCATATCAGCATTGGCACAGAGTGAAGTAAAGGCCTCCAATATAGTTATTGATATTTGTTCAAAAGATCTCATAAAATATGCATTAGGGGCACCAATTCCTAAATATAGTTTTGCAGTAACACAGTCTTTAGTAAATATTCTCTCAACACATGGTGGATGCTCATTACTGGACTTATCAAAAGAAGAAATGGCTATTCCTGTGTCTGACCATGAGAATTCATTACAACTTGTGAATTCTCTAGCAGCTTTTGTTCTATCAAATAAAGTAGATCGTACAAATTATAAACAGTGGGCTGCCCAACAATTATACAAATGTTTGACAACAAGATTCCAAGTTACTTCAGGTAATTATTACATTATTTATTTCTATTTTTATGTTAATAAATAGTATAATTCATTCAGGAAACTTTGATAATTTATCAGAATCGTTGCGGTCTCAGAACTACAGTACAACGTTTTCATATACTTGAAATCATCCCTACAAGAGACTAGTAGATGCCAACTAACTTGATTCGAAACGAAAAAATACGTTGAGATCGGAGTGAGAAAAACAAAATTGTTACATCGATAACTCAGGCAATAGACTCTATTATATATATATATATATATATATATATATATATGTGTGTGTGTGTTTTTGAGTTTTCGTGGGCACTAAATGTTTAAGGTGGTTTCCGGGAATTCATCCGCATAGTTGATAACTGATCCCTGTCGGGATCGATGGTAAAATGACGACGTTTGACTCTGCCGAAACGTCGTCTTTTTACCAAGCAGTTTATAAAAACACAATAAATTTCTTAGAAGCTCGCCGCTAATACTTATATATAGTATGTGAAGCCCCAAGAAAAATGTAACGCGTGGTGAGAAATAAAGAAAACGTCGTAAGCTCGCGTAAAATTGGTGCTTGAGACAGAAACGTCTACTCGGTTAACTCCTCTCATTCGTTGGGCTATTAAATAATTAATTAAATATATAAATACGGAGAGCTGGCGAAAGGATTCATTCAGTATTCGATTATTACCGTATAGTAAACAGCAAATGTTCAAGATAACTTGTAAATAGTTGTGTGAATATAAATTAAAGTAGTGAAAATAAATTATAGTGAGTTCGACTGTGTTTTTAAATAAATCTAAGAACCTGAAGAGTAAATAAAAACATTGCATTAAGATAAATGACTAGAATATTTGCAAATCCAAAATAACAGTAAATTCGTTTGTTGTGATGTAATACTAACTCTCCATTATCCTATTTACAAAATAAGCAACCTTGCAAAGTCGATCCACGTTTTGTATTCGGTTTAATTATCAGTATATTTAATACAACTAGTATCAATACCATAAAAGCTGACAATTTTAGTAGTTTCAATAAATGCAGTTTTTACATGTATGCGTGATTTCAATTTATTAAACAAAAACAACTTGTAGTCTAATCCATTTTTTTATTTGTAGGCCTTAGTTCAGATCAAGTAAATATGGCAGACCTATCTGGATTTATGCCTACACCAACTTTCAGTTATTTAGAAGGCCATGATAATAGAATTTCTAAGTTAGCATGGCATGAAAAAAATCAATTACTTGCATCATGTGGATATGATGGAACGGTTAGACTTTGGACAGTGGAATCACATAAAACACCTGTTTTAGATTCAACCTTAGTATTTCACATGTCAACTGATGAGTTTGGAAGTGAACTCCAAGGTAGACACATTGGTCACTTAAAATGGTCTCCGTCTGGAGATTACTTAGCAGCCGCCTTAGACAACGTGATAAATGTTTGGCCGCTTATTAAATCCGAAGAAGCCAGTTGTTATAACGACTGGTTCATTGAAGACCAAAAAGAATTTATAACTGCATTAGCTTGGCCAAGGCATAAAAACGAGTCAGCTAAAAATAAAGAATATTTGTTGGTTGGAAAAATAGATGGTTCTGTTACACTTATGACCATTCATAAGGAAAAGAAACTAATAGAGACCTTATCACATTTTTTGGTATCCCAATGTAAGTATGTGCTTTAACCATGACGTAATTGTAATTTTGTTCACCCACACCATAACTATGGACAGAAAGCGGTTCGCGATTTTTAATTATATTTTCACTTTTGAGTTAATGTAACCAATCACCTTATGAAAATACTTTTTGGGAGACTAATTATAATATTGTGACATGTCTGTTTTCCAAGTAATTTTTATCAGATTTGTTGGTAGGTGTCATCACATTCAATTAAAATCACAATTAGTTTTCACTTACTTGAGCTATTATATCTGAGAAGTACATTATATATATATATATATATATATATATATATATATATATATATGAAAACAAGTTGGCACGGACGGAACTATATGTAGCTCTTCCACTTCAGACGCCACGGAGAGCAGACCAAGCGGAGAACGACCTAGCCGACGATCTCGGATACGAAGTAGTCCGGAAAGGTCCGAACCTGCAGCCACCTGTGTTGGAAGAAGAGGAAAAGCCTTTACAGGGACAAAACTTTCAACGGACGAACACCCGGACCATCAAGAGACCTACATACATATATATATATATATATATATATATATATATATATATATATATATATATATATATATATGTTACGAAATTTACCCAAAGCCGACCCTGTGTCCTTTCAGCACGACAACAAACCCTTTACGATAAAAAATACGATTCTCGAAAAGACTCGGCAGCGGAAGGAGCGATGATGCTTTCTACTGGAGAATTCGACGGGGATTATAAAAGAAGCACGTCACGATCGCCGGGGAGTGATACCGCAACGACTAGCTTATATGGGATTGTTATTGTATTTTTGAATCAGCTGTTTGGATGTAAATAAAGTTCTAGAAAAGTGACAGTGCATATTAGTTTTTATAATTTTTAATTGAACCCACGAAGTATATTGCAATTTGGTGTTAGAAGTGAAGGATTAAGTGCAGTTAGCATCCTAATTTGATTTATGGAAACTCGTAGTATGGACGAAACTACCAAAAAAATAGTCAAGCAGGTTACAGAGGGACTGGACGAAAAAATTGCACAGATTCTAGAAAAACGTGACAAGAAGGAAAAACAACATCAAGAAGAAATTCAAAAAAGGTTAGTGAAATCTTTTGATGATAAACTTAAAGTTGAATTAGGAAATCTTGTCACTAATATCGATGAAAAACGTAAAATAGAATTAGAAAATCTTGTTTCCACGATGAAAAGTGAACAACAAAATCTTGTTTCCACGATGAAAAGTGAGCAACATAATTTAATTGAGGGATTATTCTTGAAATTGAATGAACAGAGACAAATTGATTTTAAAATATCAGAAGAAAAACAAAGCAAAACGGAAGAAAAAAGACAATTGCAATTTGAACAATTAATGCAAATAGTATCGCAAGTTAATGAAACAGTTAATGAAAGAATGCAAATAGTTGAATCAGATATAAAAGAAATAAACGACGACATAAAGATCCTAAAAAATAATGTGGAGACTCTTGAAATCAAAGTAGATGACATCGATTCCGTCCAGAACCAGGTGAAATTTGAAATAAGTGCTATCCAAAACCAGGTAAAAGCTGAAATCAGTTCAATTAAAGACGTAGTACACAGTGAAGTACAAGATAAAGTGGAAACAGCAATTAAAAAATTGCAACAAGATTTGCAGAGAGGAAAATACCAGCACACCGTGAGTACCAAAGGTTCCTTTAGTAAACCACCTACATTCGACGGCAGTTCATCTTGGCCCATGTATAAACGACAATTTGAGGCCGTGGCTACAGCTAATGGATGGGATAATCAAGAAAAGTCTACTTCTCTGGTAATTTCGCTAAGAGGTCCGGCCCTAGAACTCCTCCAAAGCATTCCAGTCGATGAACAAGGCAATTTCGACAAGATCATCGCCATCCTAGACAAACGCTACGACAATCAATCCTTGAGCCAGGTATACCAAGTCCAACTCAGTGGAAAAACGCAAAAATCCGGTGAAAGCCTTCAAGAATTCGAAGCAGAGATTAGACGGTTAGTACACTTGTCCTACCCAGACCTGCCAGAGGAAACGAAAGACCAGGTGGCCACAAAGAGTTTCATAAACGGCATCAGAGATGTGGAAGTACAAAGAAATCTAAGACTAAGTGGCGTCAAGAAAAGTAATGAAGCTCTACTTCGGGCTTTGGAAGTAGAGGCCGTCATGAACATGTCCATGCCGAGGGTCCGAGCAGTTTCCTTCAACCAGGAAGAGTCAGAGTCACCATTTCAAGCGCTGCTGGCTGGTCTGAACAAAATATTAGACCGGTCACCAAGAACTGGCACCAGAGGGGCATGTTACGGCTGCGGACGGACAGGACACTTCCAACGTAATTGTCGAGTGAGGCCACCTGAACGATCACCGACCAGGGGTAACCAACAGAACAGCCACATGTCCAGGGACCATCAGTCAGTCAGCATAGGGGGGCGAATGCTGACTGTCCCTCCACCAGCCCCCAAAACGTTATCCATCCGGGGATTTTGCCGAGATAGCGGCAGCCTAGTCATCAGAGGCACCATCAACGGGCGAGCAGTTACCATCACCATCGATACCGGCGCCGCTGTGTCCATTGCCAAGTCCAGGGTTTTGAGAGCATCAGAAATTCGGCCAGTTACCAATAACATCCAGCTCAGAACAGTCACCGGCGAGTCCATGTCAATACAGGGTGAGGCAGATGTCGTGCTACAGATAGGAGACAACATGATCCGGCATAGGGTCCTGGTAGCGAATATTGAGGACGATTTTATACTGGGAATGGACCTAATTAGCCAGCATGGATTTATGTTTGACCCGAGATATGATGTTCTTCGGTTCCTGAATGAGGAATTTGTATTGACACGGCCCGTCAACACATCAGTCACGCCCATAAAAATTGTGGCAAAGTCTTCAGCTAGAATTCCCGGTCGAACGGAACAGATTATTCATGGGCAGCTAGACAGCACTCCTGGGAGCTGCGTTGGAATGGTGGAGCCCGTACACTCAGCTCATGACTACTTGGTTGGACGGGCTATAGTTAAAACCGGACGAGATATACCAATCAGAGTCCTGAATTTGTCCAACAACGACATCAGAATTACCAATGGTCAAGAGATAGCTTGTTTCGAGCCAGTAGAGACCATCATCAATTGCGAAGAAGAGTACCAGACGTCGGTAAAGGAGACAGGGCCCGATAAAGAGTTCCTACAACAGTTTGCTGACCACTTGACACCAGAGAACCAGAAGAAAGCCAAGCAATTTATCACAAAACACTGGCAAATTTTTAACAGTAAAAATGGAATCACCGGTCGCACCAACATCATCCAGCATCGAATAGATACCGGAAAGGCTCAACCCATCAGAATACCACCTAGACGACTACCATTGGGGCAACAACAGGCAGTCGAGGAAAACATCGAGTCCATGTTACAAAATGGAGTTATTGAGCCATCCATCAGTCCATGGTCTGCTCCCGTCGTACTAGTTAAAAAGAAAGATGGAACCACCCGATTTTGCGTGGATTACAGAAAGCTGAATGATGTCACGAAGAAAGACAGCTATCCACTACCCCGAATCGATGACACTTTGACCACATTAGCAGGATCCCGTTGGTTCTCCACACTAGACCTAAAAAGTGGATATTGGCAGGTTGGTCTGCACGCAAACGACAGAGAGAAGACAGCGTTCTCCACCAGTAAAGGGCTGTTTCAGTTCACGGTCATACCCTTTGGGTTATGTAATGCACCCGCTACATTTGAGAGGCTAATGGAGTATGTACTGAGCGGTTTAACAAGGAGGACGTGCTTAGTGTACCTCGACGACATTCTAGTCATGGGCCAGACATTCGACGACCATCTGAAGAACCTGGGCGAAGTATTCTCCAGAATTAATAACGCCAACCTGAGACTCAATCCGAAGAAGTGTTCCTTGTTTCAAAAAGAAGTAGAGTTTTTGGGCCACGTAGTGTCCGAGTCAGGAATCCGCACCAACGAAGACAAGATAGAAGCCATCCGTGATTGGCCAGTTCCAAGAGACAAACATGAACTCCGAAGCTTCTTGGGCCTCTGTTCATACTACCGTCGTTTTGTTGAGGGATTTGCCACCATCGCCGCCCCTCTACATCGGCAGACCCCTGATAAAGAGACCTTCCATTGGAATCAGGATTGCGAAACATGATTCAGGCGACTGAAGGCAGCACTATGCTCCAGCCCAATCCTAGCCTTTCCTACACAGTCCGGCAAGTTCATCTTAGACACCGACGCCAGCAACGCAGGTTTGGGAGCCGTCCTATCCCAGGTGCAAGATGGTGAAGAGAGGGTGATAGAGTACTACAGCCGTGGATTCTCGAAGCCAGAAAGAAATTATTGCGTCACCAGAAAAGAACTTCTTGCAATAATAAGTCTGTGGACCATTTCCACAAATACCTGTATGGTCGCCATTTTTTAATCCGAACAGATCATGCCGCACTCAAATGGCTGCTGGACATGAAGACACCGGAAGGACAACTGGCCAGATGGATGGAGAAATTACAGCAATACGACTTCAAGGTGGAACACCGTGCCGGCCGGTTGCACAATAATGCCGATGCCCTATCCAGAAGACCCTGTAGAGCGGAATGCAAGCATTGTCTGAAGACGGAACAGCGAGAGGGTATCTCCATCAGGCAGATCCGAGTACAGGCCAATGAAGACTGGACAACGGAACAGTGCATCCAGGACCAAATGGCTGATCCAGACATCGAACCAATCTTGTCACTCAAAATGAGAGGGGCACCCAGGCCACGATGGGACGAGGTAGCTAGATACTCCGGCGTGCTGAAATCGTTATGGGCTCAGTGGGACTCTCTACGAGTAGACAATGGAATGCTCAAGCGAGTTTGGGAAAGCGCTGATGGACGAGAAACCAAGTCCCAACTGGTAGTTCCGAAGAGAAAGGTACCAGCCATCCTGACCGAAGTACATGATGGAATTACCGGAGGCCACCTGGGCATGAATAAAACCCTAGACAAAGTTCGCCAGCGGTACTACTGGGTGAATTACTTCGAAGACGTCAGAGCCTGGTGCCGCAAATGTGCCACATGTGCCGCCAGTAAGGGCCCGAAAACCCGAACCAAGGGCAGAATGCAGCAGTACAATGTGGGCGTCCCATTTGAGAGAATTGCCATCGATGTCGCCGGTCCGTTTCCCGAGTCTGAGAGGGGGAACAAATACATTCTGGTCGCAATGGATTACTTCAGCAAATGGCCTGAGGCATATGCGATACCCAACCAAGAGGCAACCACGGTAGCGACGGTGCTAGTAGAACAACTATTCAGCAGGTTTGGCGTCCCGATGGAATTACATTCAGACCAGGGGCGTAACTTCGAATCGAATGTATTCCAGAAGGTCTGCACGATGTTGGGGATCAGGAAAACGAGAACAACACCATTACACCCACAGTCAGACGGAATGGTCGAAAGATTCAACAGGACCTTGGAACAACACCTATCCAAGGTCGTCAGCAATAACCAGCGTGATTGGGATGAGCATATTCCCCTATTCCTGTTGTCATATCGCTCTGCTGTACATAATAGTACAGGCCTGACCCCAGCCAGGGTCTTATTCGGAAAGGAGCTGCGACTACCATGCGGACACGTCGATTTTTATTTTTAAGCCGCATTTTTTCAACAAAAAAAATATATAGAGTGTGTCTTGTGACAGTGGCCAATACCAACTTTCTTATTTTAAATGCAAGCCCCTCTATATTATTTATTTTTTGGATTCGGAAATATTTGTTTTCAGATTTATTACAAAAATTAACATTAAAAAAAGAAAATTATTTTATTTCACAAATTCGCTAAATTGCACTCAATACCTAATTCCCAGGTTTTTTCTTATTTTTCCAGTAAAGTTCAGGTGAGGGGCTATACCTCCATTGTTTTTTCAAAATTTTCCAGCTTATGGTTTCGGAGATAGGGGGGGATGGGCAAAAGTTTTTATATTTTTGTTAATATCTTTTAATTAATTTATTTTAAAAATATGAAAAAAATATAATTGTTATCGTCATAATGAGCCCTTTCATTTGATATATAACATGATGGGTTAGAAACAATTTTAATTTTCCATTTAATTCTATAATTTGCCCCCCAAAATAAATATTAGGGGTTTCTCCTTAATTTTCCAGTAAAGTTCAGGTGAGGGGCTATACCTTCATTTTTTTTTCAAAATTTTCTAGCTTATGATTTCGAAGATAGGGGGGGGGGAAATGGGTAATTTTTTTTTATATTTTTGTTAATATCTTTTAATTAATTTATTTTAAAAATATGAAAAAAATACATTTGTTTTCGTCATAATGAGCCCTTTCATTTGATATATAACATGATGGGTTAGAAACAATTTTAATGTTAATTTTCCATTTAATTCTATAATTTGCCCCCCAAAATAAATATTAGGGGTTTCTCCTTAATTTTCCAGTAAAGTTAAGGTTAGGGGCTATACCTCCATTTTTTTTCAAAATTTTCCAGCTTATTGTTTCGGAGATAAGGGGGGGGGGTAATTTTTTTATATTTTTGTTAATATCTTTTAATTAATTTATTTTAAAAATATGAAAAAAATATATTTGTTTTCGTCGTAATGAGCCCTTTCATTTGATATATAACATGATGGGTTAGAAACAATTTTAATTTTATATTTTCCATTTAATTCTGTAATTGGCCCCCCAAAATTAAAAGTAGAGGTTTCTCCTTATTTTTCCAGTAAACTTCAAGTCAGAACCTATTAATCTATTTTTTTTCAAAACTTTACGTTTTATAGTTTCGGAGATAAGGGGGGTGGGGAATGGGTAATTTTTGGTATATTTTCGTTAATATCTTTTTAAATAATTTTTTTTAAATAGGAAAAAAATATATTTGTGTTTCTCAGAATGAGACCTTTCATTTGATATATTACATGATGCGTTAAAAATTTATTTTTAATTTTTTATTTAATTCTATAATTTGCCCCCCAAAATTAACATTAATGGTTTCTCCTTAATTTTCCTGTAAAGTTCGGGCAACGCTCTATATTTCCTATTTTTTTTTCAAAATTTTAGGCTCAGTAGGTCGATTTTTTAGTTTTTCCCCCCAGAAGTACCCCTAAAATCAATTTTTTTTCTTTTCCGATATGTACTCCTGATCGGGTCACCAAACTATACATTGATACCAAATTTCAACCTCTTCCGTCCAGTAGTTTAGGAGAAAATGGCTCTGATGTGACAGAGGCAGAAATCCTGAGTGATATTATAAGGGTATCCGTATATTGTATATACCCTAAAAAAAACGGTTTTATTTATTTTCGTCACAACTCATAGCCTTAGCATCTTGTTATCTGCCTGCATGATAGTGGTGATCAGTGTCAGTGCTATTGTCGTTTGAATTTAATTAACTGTACGTAATATCAGAAAAATTTATCAGAAATGCACAAAATAACTATTCTACAAATGATTGGCTATGGAGACAACACACGGACACAAATGGAGGTTTCTGGCTTATTTCCAATTCCAAATTTGCCGCCTGTATCCCAAGGAACAATTAGCAAAATAGAAAAGCATTTTTGTTTACAAATTTTCCGGCTCCAACAATGACGTCCCGTCAGCATTCCATTTAAGGTTTATGTTATCCAGGATCAAAATAATACAACTATGTAATCAAAAAATTACTAATATATTTAAACTCGTTAACATTCATTTATGGACACATCATGTAGTTTTATTTACAGCTTAAATGACATTTGTAAAACTCAATTGCTACGTTTATGATTTTACACTTATCTGTGGAAAGTTAATTCGGCAATCGAATTTGCCGTTTTCCTGCATATAAAACACTGAAATACAAATTTATTAATGTTTTTTTACACTTCAACAAGATAACTACTGATCTCAAGCAAGTTTCAACTCCAAAAATACTTTAATAATATGAAAATCGAGGTTAACCTCAAAGTTAAAATGTCAACAAACGCAAAAGTTTCGCATCGCGACATTGCGTGCTGGTTACTAGTCCCGTAAAGCTGTAACACATTGGCGTTCAGTCATAGCGTACAATGCCTAGATTTACTTCTTATTGGTTACAATAGAAAGAAGTTTGGCATCAGTAAGCATTTGTTTACTATATATTTTCGGCAAACGTCTTTCAACCCATTTTAATGTAAACAGACTGCTCCATATATATATATATATATATATATATATATATATATATATATATATATATATATATATATATATATATATTGGTATCACAGCCATTTGTTTATATAAAAATTACAAATTAAATATCAAGAGTATCGATTGCATGAAATCTAAGATTCGTACGTGGTTGGCAAGGCAGAAACAACCGATCTTATCACTTGTTTGAGTTCAGAGGTTAAAGCTGAAAAATACAGGTGCAAGATATTATTCCCAGGCATTTCGCCTGAAATTAGTACGCCTTCTTGCTAGGAGTCAAAGATTTCGGAATCCTCTGACATTCAACATGACTAAACACTCGTTATTTCAGAGGTTGAAGCTGAAAAATACACCTGCAAATTTAAACTTTTCGTATGGGTAGAATCTATCAGTCAAATTCACAATAGTATACATAAACCTTTTGGCCTGATCACTGGCTTCAAGTATATCCGTAGTGACATTGTGATTTTGAAAATTACTCATGCTATATGTCTGAAAACAATCAAACTTTGGAATTCCTGATATTTAAGCCGGCATCCATGATTATGAATTTTAGTGTTGCAAAAAGCGAAAGGTCGTGTTCAGTTTCTGATGGTTTCTTTTCTGTATTGACAATCGCTATGATCTCAAAAAAAAATCAATTTATTTCTAATGAAGTAAAATTTACCCAGATCATTTTCCTCAGGTGCTACGAAATTTAAATATTTATCCAATAAATATATAACTGATTCAAGATATTCGTTTGACACATTGTATTCTAGTTGACTGAATCATAATTTAAAGGAACTAAAAATAATGTGTCATGTGCGAGTTAGACTAAGGGTCTCGGACCACCTTTTAGATTTATTATAATATTATTATAAATTTGATGATAATATTGATGATTGTTTCATCTTCACTTGATGAAAATTCAATTTTAAGATTACTTAAAAACGAGAAACACTTGGTTTCGCCAAGTCTGGCTTCATTAGAAATTGGAAATACAATGAATGCTAAATTTATATTTCTTGCAAAGAAACTACAGGTAAGGTAACAAAATAATTAAAAGGTCTTAATTCTGGTGAATTTCGGAGGAACTCGGCAGGGTGAAGGTCAGATTAATATACATTTATGAAACATTGTTGACAACAGATGTTAATAATATAATATTATTTGGAAATTGATGTTGCGATTAAGTAATGGAGATGAACTGGAATCAGTTTGGTCGTTCAATACATTCGGAGAATTTTTATTTTTGTTGATTTCGATGGATTCAAGAAGAAATTTGTTACTTTTGTTTTGTAAATGTAAAATTTCGAATTTTAAGGTTTATGGTTTTCTTTCAATAAGTGCTCTGCAAATATAGATTTATTTTGTTGTTGATTATAAAAATAATTTGGAGCAGACATGTTGACAAATATATTTTTTTCATTAGCAAATACCGTCGTATACTTTTAGGATTGGTTACATAAATTTAATTAAATTTAGTGAACAGCTCTTCGTCCATAATATTTACTTCTTGACAGTTGTTTTTATATTTTGTAGCTGTTACTAGTATAGATTGGTACCACGAAGATGATCCCTTCGCTATAGCATACCACGATGGCTTCCTTCAGTTAGGTTGGATTGGGTCTGAAAATAATGTAATCACAACTAAGGCACATGAAAATACTATACTTTCCCTTGAGTGGGACCCGCTAAGTGTAAATCTAGTCACTATTTCATCTGATATGACTTGTAAAATTTGGAAAGTCTTTGAGGAAAAACTGATTTCACTGCATGTGATAACTCTTAAACACGAACCCATTAGTGTGACATGGTCACCTGTTGTAGGGAAAGGTTCTGTACCTCTACTTCTAGCTATTGGTACAAGCTATGGTACAGTAAATGTATGGCGACTACCGCGTGAAATAGTTACAGAAAAAAACACACCCGAATTAGTATTTAGTAGTCAAGGCCATTCATATAATGGTGTAACGAGCTTATGCATAGATAATACAGGACTATTATTAGCAAGTGCCTGCCTCAAAGGACCAACTGGTGTTGTTAATATTTGGTCTCTTCATGATGGCACGTTAGTACATACCACAGCAGGAGTAGGTGGGGTTAGCACTAATGGTATGCAGTGGATAAATATAAATAATTCTCTTGCTGTGGCCTTCTCAAGATCTAAATCAGTATGTATTATAAATTATAGCACTGAAGATTTAAAGAAAAATCTAGCTTTAGCAGGAGTTAGGTGTACCCTACTAAAGAAAGGTATAAAAGATTTTAAGAATGCGCAGTTTTTCAAATTATTTATTAGTTCACTTCCAACTATTTTACTTAATCAATATAATACTGAAAAATTGGCAGTGCAAACTGGAGTACATCTGATGCATTCAATATTTTTAAAAAGTCTTGCATCACTAACTGTGTTGCTTGAACTCGATAAATTTTTATGTTATAAATTACAACCTTTAAACAATAAAATTGAATTAGGACTAATTCCGGAATACCATTGGTTACATATGTTTAGTTTGGCCGCTAAAATGGCAGAGGGTCTTATAAAAAGGGCAGATATACCTGATGAAGTTATTAAATTAAGTGAAATCCTAGAAGCTGATATGAAAGTTTCAGCTATACAAAATGCATCTTGGACTCTTAAACAGGATGAACAAATAATGCAGTGGGTGACCCAACGACCACACGATTGGCAAATAGGTGGAAAATGCAAAGCATATCTGTGGGGCTCCGATCGACATGGTCAGTTAGCTGAGTTGGGATATAGTGCTTCCATTCCTTCTCTAGTTAAATCATTTTCAACTGCACGCAAAATTGTTTGTGGTCAAAATTGCACATTTGTTATTGAAGCGAATGGAACTGTTTTGGCTTGTGGAGAAGGGAGTTATGGGAGACTTGGTCAAGGAAATTCTGACGATTTGCATTCCTTAAGCATTATATCCAGCTTGCAGGGGTTTGTGATAGCCGACTTAGCTACATCTGTTGGTTCTGATGGACACAGTTTAGCATTAGCTGAAAGTGGAGAATTATTCTCATGGGGAGATGGCGATTACGGTAAGCTAAGAAAACTAAATCTAAACTACATTTTTTGTTTATTCATTTGACATAATTTGGGCAAGGACACCTAATTGATGAGCATATTCATATCATGTAATAATTTGGAAAAAGTTGATGCATGTTGTGGTTTTTATGTTTAGCAATAAATTGATAACTGTACGTAAAACCAATAATATGAATGTAATGATTTCAACAATATTTATTGAATATTTTGGTTGACTAATTTTTGAGTGTAGTAATTTTTCATCAATTATAGATTAGAAATCGGTGATAACTTAAAATTTGGTAACATCAAACCTACTCTTTTATATATACATGATTTAACGGTTACAACTGAATATCATTATTGTATAATTGAAGTACCTACATTTCTGAAATTCAATCATCCGTCTCTAGTATCCATTTTGTATTTTTTTATGAAGATCTTAAATGCATAATCAAAAGTTGAATAAAACAGTTCCAAAATTAATGTACATTTTCATCATTTGTTATATTTTACAGTTTACATTTTAATGAGATTCAGATAGGTTTGGGTCTTAGATATTTTTACTAATATCTCACCTTTTTAAACATCCATGCTGATAGTAGTAGCTTTCTGATCGATAATTGCCGCATCTCTGGTTTTTATTTTTTCTAAGTTCTTTGTGAATAACACCACATACATTTGAAAGTCTGTATATTTCAAAAAAGTTACTCCAAACAATACTAATACCCTTAATAACCACATTACTACAACAACCATACCATACATACAGGGTCTTCCAGAAAGAAAGAGTAGGAAACAGATTTAATATTAAAACAACTTTTAAAACAAAAATTACACTGAAATCAATTTTATCAAAAACTAAACCAAATAACGTAACACAATACTCAAAAAAATTGCATTTATAAGATTCCTTGCGAATGTAACAAATTTTATATTGGAGAAACCTCTAGACCTATAAATGTTGGAATAAATGAACACAAAAATTATATAAAGAAAGGACAATTCGTAAAGTCAAAAATTTGTAAACATGCCTGGAACCTTGGTCATAACATACAATTTAAAAATTCCACCGTATTACATATTCATTTTGTGTAGTGATAAACGAAAGCTGAAAGAGTCCGCTTTAATTTTATTAAATGAAAGCGATTGTATAGTACTTCTATAGAATTCAGCCGTTACTGGTCCTATAATCAAGGGTGAAATTAATAATGGTAATGTCCTTTTGAACAACCATATATCGGGATAGTTCATAAGGTATTCCCTAGCTTTTCCCTTATGCCTTTAATTAGATCACTGGAACATTAGAATTTCTTTGATTCCATTTTTGGCAATCTTATAACAAAGTCGTACCTAGGAACGCCACATGAAATTCTAAAGATAACTCTTTCAAATTCTTCCAATTTGAAAGAAGCTTTGTTATTTCACATGATCTTTAGAATTTTTAGTGCTACCCTGTATATATCAAATTTGCAGTAAATTCCCTTAGTTACATCAGTTTGATTGTCAAACATTAATGTCAAATTGTGATACGAAATTTGTCAGTACGAATCCCATTAATTTCTTGTTCATTTGTGTTAATACCATTGAAAACGGGGTCTGATTTAGACTTTGAAACGTTTGGACTTTTTTGAAATATTACAGACTTTCAAGTTTATGTGGTGTTATTCCGAAAGATAACATACAAAATAAAAATCTGCTTAGACTGTCAAAAGGCGTCCATCCTAACTCCCTAGAGACATCAGCTTCTTAGTTATCTTTATTGTGTTTTACAGCTTGTCCTAGGTAGAGGTATTCTTGTACCAGTTTATATTCTGTTAAAGCCAGAGTTTTGCATCTAACTCTGTGAGCAATTCTTCAGGTTTATAATATTTGCAACTAGAGTTATTTTGTCAGCTTATTGGAGGTTCCTCAAAGTATAGTCTTAATATCTATACCCTTATCTTGCCAGTTATGATTTCAAAAGGCTTCTTGTAGTATAGTCAAATATATATCTTCTACGACATAATAATTTAGCGGCCCCAAAAATTTTAAGAACAGTTCCGATTCCCGATTTAATAAAAATTTGTCTTGTATGAAGCACCGTTATGCTAACTATTAACTTGACATTATAGACCTAGATTTGATCTTGTTGTGTAATTCTTGTTTTGTGGATCAACTCTAATACCTGGGTTTAACTTCGAATCAATTTCTTTGTCGTTTGATCCTTTCTTGTTCTTAACATGGGTTTCCCGATAGACCTGTGAGTGATTATACAAAGACATCAAGTACGTTATTCGTGAGATGAAATGACATTTTAGACTTGTTAATGATACAGTTGCTTTCAAATCCAGGTTAGTTTGATTATTTTATTAACAAATGATAGGAGACAGCCCTATATGTTTGTTAGTCTACATACATATACCCTAACAATTAGTAGGTTCTAAATTTATTTCTATGCAATTTTTCCTTTCCTCTAGTTTCCTAGATCTTCCTCAACCAGTGCGATTATGACTTAATCATCTGCAAGCTTAAGGTTCTAATTGGTGTCCCCATACCTTGTATTTTTATTCTGTCAGTGTTTGTTGTAGGAATATTTTTAAATGTGTGTGCCTTTATCTGTTTTAAAAATATTTGCTATTACATTTCCAGGCTTATCAAATAGTTATTGTACAACTCTGGTGAGGGTGCGGAGTAGTCGTCTAATTTCTTCCACATAAGGCAAAGGTTTTTTTCCATATTTCTCTTCATAAGCTGTTGGGATGTATTTATATTGTCTATGCAGTGTCTCTCCGCCCCCTGCTTGATCTTCGTCTATCATGTGAATATTACCTCTTTCAATTTATGTTATATCATCTTCCTATACCGTCTGCTCAAGGAAGCCACTAATATAATTCCTGTGTAGTTTTTGGCATTTCTCCAGATCTCCTATTTTAAATATTGGTAGAAATGGGTTCAAGGAAGATTTTCTTCATTAATACTCTACCGAATATCTGTTGGAAATATCAGAATAGGTTCTCTCACCGGTATGTTACTCATTCTGGTGTTATTTCTCGTGGCCTGCTGTATCTCTATAAATTTGAAATTCCAAATGTGATTTAGCCAGAGTTTTTTGATCAGAATACAACAGGTGTTATTCAAATAATATAAAAAGATTGTAATGAAAACTTGAGTACAACTGGACATCTGTAATCTTTTGTATGGGTGAAGGTCTTTCACACAAGAAAATATAAAGAAAAGTATAATGACTCGACATTTTTTAGTTGTTACTACAGGTGTCGTTACAAAATTGTATTTTGTGAAGGAGGAATTCTAAAGAAATTAACAAAATTTACAGTTTTTAGCTACTGGATATTAATAATAGATAAAATGTTTCATTACAAAATATTTTAAATATAACACATCACATACACAGGCCGCACACACGAACACACACAAATATATTAATTCCAAGTATTTTTTTATTACACAAATTTATTAATACCAAGTATTTTTTGTTATAAACTGATTTGAAACTAAAATATTCCCCTAATTTCAATTGTTCTTGTAAAATTTCAGGTAAACTTGGTCATGGAAATAGTGATCGCCAACGAAGGCCTCGACAAATAGAAGCTCTACAATTTGAAGAAGTAATTCAAGTGTCTTGTGGTTTTAAACATAGTGCGGTTGTAACGAGTGATGGAAAGTTGTTCACATTTGGAAACGGTGATTATGGTCGTTTGGGATTGGGATCTACGTCAAATAAAAAATTGCCCGAACAAGTGACTGCTCTTGAAGGGTGAGTACTACAGCACGATACATGTTTTTTACTCTGTCTATTGCAATCTAATCCATATATTGTCCAACTTTAGGTACAAAATAGGACAAGTTTCTTGTGGATTAAATCATACGGCTTGTGTATCTGTTGATGGTATGTTAGTGTGGACATTTGGTGAAGGCGATTTTGGTAAGCTGGGCCTAGGACATACGACCACAAAATCTACTCCACAACTGGTAGAAAGTATGTGCAATATAGGGATAAAAAAAGTATGATTTCATATAACAGAGAAAATATTAGTATCTACAACTTTTAATTTTAGGTAGGGTGTGGAAGTAATATGACCCTGTTTTTAACCTTTAGCGGAAAAGTTTATGTTTGTGGGATAGATCGTTCACCATGGCATACGACTGTTCGAGAAAGATCTGACCACCGTCCTCATCAATTAAAGGGATTAGCAGAATATGTAATAGAAGACTTCGCAATTGGAACGGAACATGCGTTATTTTTAACCAAATGTGATAAAGTTCTAGGCTGGGGTATGAATACAGAAGGACAGCTTGGACTGTCGCATCTTTCTTTAGTTAAAGATCCTGAAATAATTAATGAATTATCGAATAAGGGAATTAAACAAATCTCAACAGGTCGTACGCATAGTGCTGCATGGACCGCACCTCCTTTACCTACCCGAAAACCAGGAACGACCAGAAGTTTATCGTTTGGACTTCCAACAGAAATTCCACCACAGTTTGACCTTCTGCAAGGACTTTCAATTAATTCTATACAAGACAGACTTAAATTTTTGTATAATTTTTCGGATAAGTTGTATTCCTGTTGGACATTAATTCCGTTGGGAGTTCAACAAACTGAAATGCATTTGCCACCATTAGAAGGATTAATTTCTTCAAAATTAAAACCATTGTTAGCACCTAGAGTATATACTTTGCCTTTTGTGAGATGTATAGGAAAAACAATGGTTCAAGGTAAAAATTATGGGCCCCAAATAGTTGTTAGAAGAATAACCCAAGAAGGTAGAAAAATCTTATTTAAATATTGTAAAAATCTAATTTTACACTTTCAGGTCGAAAATGTAAACCAATTTTTGTACAAATAGCAAAGCAAGTTGTAGATTTGATGCCACAGGATTTGAGATTACCTTCAAGAGCATGGAAAGTTAAATTAGTAGGAGAAGGAGCGGACGATGCGGGAGGCGTGTTTGATGATACTATTACCGAAATGTGTCAAGAAATTACTACTGGATTAGTGCCCCTACTTGTACCAACTCCTAACGCTCTTAACGAAGAAGGTTTTAACAGAGACAAGTATCTTTTGAATCCACATTTGAATTCTTCTCAACATCTGTCATGGTTCAAATTTTTGGGTAAATACACCTTATATACTATATAAACTGCGGTAATCCTATTTTTCAATATCTAAAAAAAACGAAATTGATATAATTTGATTATAATATAAATGTAACATTTTTTTTCTTTTCCAAGTAAGACAAGGATGTTAACCAGGGATCAGACGCGCTGCTAATTATTTTAATTTAACTATTAATTTTATCAAATATATTAATTTTGGAATAAATAAATAATTAAATAAATTTTGCTAAAGGCAGGCAAAACTCAATATAGGGGTACTAAGATAGACAAGCTAGGCATTTATAAACTGAGGTTGCCGCACTGTAATATTGGTCTTTTACTGAATAAAAATGTTAGAAAAACTTTAACAGCGCTAGTGACCGGGGGTTAAAAGAATTCGATCGTGTCAAAAATCTAAAATATGAAATTTATGAAGCCCTTGGGATAATAAAATTACATTGAAAATTTTTTTAATTCTAAAACAACTCAAACAAACTTAGCTAACACTCACAGTATTTTTAGAAATTTAGTCAAAAAGGGAAAAATAAAGATTAAAAATATTTTTTTACTAATAACGTTTACTTTTTCCAAAAGGTCATAGTTTTTTCTCTGACAGGGAATTTACTTTTAGAGAAAATTTATAAACCGTTCTCAAAATTTTTTTTCAAAACCCAAAATGTTGATAAATGCAAAATTTTGTTTTTAATTATACGGAATAAAATTATGAGTGAAAATACATAATGGAGATTGTCCATTTTTCCTGTTTTTATTTTAGGATTTCGTACTTTTCCCTAAGTTTCAGACTGTTTGTTGTTTTGTTGTTAAGAGGTAAAACATAGTGAAAATAATAGAACAGGTAACCATCAATCCAATTAATTATCTCTATATATGCATTTAATCAATAAATGATATTTAAAATGCATAAAAATAAATATTTTATTTTTAACACCCTTTTATTTATAAATGGTTTTGTGTTTAGACCAATTTTATTGCAACACTTAAATTTTAGAGGGCTTTTGAACGTTTTCTAAGACTCAGGTATCAAGTAGAACAAAAATTATGCCCTATAAGTCATTTGATTTAAGACACAATTAGTACAATTTTACTACATACACCTGATTCAAAAAATCAAATAGTATTAGAAAACCAAGCTGAAATTAGCCTCTAATCCACAGGCAATTAATTCCCAGCAACTATGATTTCGAAATATTACAATAACGTTTAACGTATATTTTAGGCATTTTGTTTGGTGTCGCAATTAGAACAAAGAAACCTCTAGCTCTTCCAATTGCTCCGATGATATGGAAACTAATTGTTGGTGAACCTGTAACAGTTGAAGACTTAGAAGACGTTGATTGTATGTACATTCAAAGTCTTAGAAGTATAAGAGACATCCACCTCTCTGGTATAACGGAAGAATATTTTCACGACGTTATTCCCCTAGAATGTTTCGAAGGAACAAGTTGCACAGGAAAGGTAAAAATTAAAATATTTATTTTAGATTCCAAATTATAATTAAAATTGATAACAATTGACATTGTCGTTTGACTATTCTAGGTTGTTCCTGTTATTCATGGAGGTAGATGTGTTCCATTAACATTTAGTAAGAGAACGCAATATTACGAGGCAACGATAAGGTTTAGAATGCAAGAATTTGATATGCAAGTTGCAGCTATTCTTGAAGGCATGGCAGGCATTATACCAGTACCACTCCTGTCTCTACTAACAGCAGAGAATCTAGAGCAGTTAGTTTGTGGAATGTCCCATATTTCTGTGACAAAACTTAAAAAAATTGTCAGGTAATTAACTGTTTTCTAACTAAAAATTCATCTGGAAATATGTAGAATGAATATGGGACAAAGCATTTAATTTATTCGTTTAAACTAACGGGGTAGGTAGGGTTTCAGTAGCTATCAATTTATGATGAGTTTCTTTTCTTAATATCCATTGGCTTTATTGTGTTACATTCTGACGACACATCTCTTCTATTGAAGTCGTTCTTATAATTATGGACCTCTAAACTTGAAATGAATGCTTTAAACTTAATTAAAGCGAAGGGTTCATCGAATCTTTTCTACCACGTTTTCTTACCATGAATTTCTCTTTTATTTTCTGCAATTGTAGCCATTTTTCTATTTCTGTTAAACGGTGTTCAGCAGATACTGAGAATTTTGTTAGTGTTTGGTCGAAGTTTGTACACTCACAATTAAATTGGTTCATTAATAATGTATGAATTGTTCATTAATAATGATATTGTGTTATAATTTTTTTTAACAGGTACAGAGAATTGGATGAAAATCATCAGCTTGTCAAATGGTTATGGAATATTTTGGAAGGATTTACCGAAAACGAAAGAGTTTTGTTCATGAGATTTGTTTCTGGTCGGTCTAGACTGCCTGCAAATTTAGCAGATTTGTCTCAAAGATTTCAGGTTAGTATAAGAAGTCTTCATTGAAATTAGTTTGATTTTTAATTATTAAATTAATATTCAATAATTCAACTACAGAAAAAAGAATCAATCTCTTTTCTGTTGCATTTGAGTCACCGTACTTATTTATTAATTAGAAACCTTTTTGACGAATAATACTTACAAGTAGTTTACTTTTATCTGTTCCTTTTCTCCAAATGCCAGGTACTGAATAGATATTTATAATAAGTATTCAAATAATCTATTGTTTTTTAAAAGTCACGTCACAAGTGTATCTCAAGTGTAAACGTGGATGTTATAAATATTTTTATTCACGTTTTCATTCAAATGTAGTGTTCTATAATGGTTACAATTATTTCTGTAGCATTATTTGTAAACATTAGTCTTATGGTCTTTTGGTATGTCCACTTCTCATGAATTTATACATTTTGCACTAAACTTCCTAGTAGTCACACATTTAGCGACTACAACTTTTATCTCGCTTTCTAATAACTTTCTATGTCATCAACAAGAGAAGTTCTATCTTGAGCTGGACCTCCTAGCTCAACATTAAGGTAAATGAGGGTCATACTTGAACGGCAAATATTCCTATTTACTAATTTTCCACAAAAAAATCAACATTATTAATGGATGGCTAGGCCCGTTTATTCTATCTTTTTCTACCTCACCATATCCTGCCTGCTCACCGTACAATAACATATATATGTTATTAATTAACTGGGTGGGGGTTGTTAAACACACAAAGAGAAAAAAAGACATCAGTAATATTTGGCAGGAACAGTGCCACCTCCAAGAGGCAAGCTCGGGAAAGCATTCAACCCTGGAAACTAAACAAAAAAGGAGAAGATGGCTTACATATTTTTTACTATTACACAAGTAACAAAAGAGGTCCGGGAACATATTGTGGGGGAATTCATCCGATAATTCGTGGAATCGGCATTCATCCGATATTTCGGGGAATCCGAAATGTTGCTCGTCTGGCGCATCGAGGTGGGAGGCTGGCTTTGATGAATTCCTCGAAGAATTCTACAGGCCATGAAGGAAATCTCTCGGCGGCTCTTTGACCTGAAGAATTCGGGGAATAAATATACGGAGAGCTAGCGGAAGGATTCATTCTGTATTAGATTGCCGTATAGTAAAGATCAGGTGTTCAAAATAAATTGTAAATAGTTCTGTGGATATAAATTAAAGTAGTGGAAATAAATTATGGTGAGTTGGACTGTGTTTTTAAATAATCCAAGAATTGAATTGAACTCAAGTGTGAAAAAAAACATTGCAATATGTATATTCTAAAATAACTTTTTATGTAAGTACGTCCCGCGATATCTTGGAGGAAAGGAAAACCAATTTTAATGATTTAATTTTTAACCGACTTCAAAAATGGAGTAGATACTCAATGAATTTGGATCGCTTAAACGAGAGTCTGCTAACGAAGATTCCGAAGTGGTTCCATTTTTTTTTCAATGTAATGGCGTATATCGTTTTTTGGAAAATCGGTAGAAACTTGTTCTTATATAGTAAAAAATGGGATGTAATTAATTGAAAATATATTGTAATTATATAAAAATAAATGTTAGTTAACCAACTTAAAGATTGAGATTCTGGATTCGTCTATATATAGGAGTATACAGTGTGGGTATACTGTATAATGTATATTCAGCAATTAAATGATAATTATCAGACTAAAGGAGATTATAATTCGACTACATATACAGTATACAAGTCCAAAATTTCTTAATACATATTAATATTTATAAAACAAGTTATTCTATTCTGTTCAACAAACAGTAAACGAGCTTGGTCAAAAAACATTAATGTTGCTTCATAGTAGTACCTAACTATTGACAATATCGAAATATTTAATTACATTTGAAAACTGCATCCAAATATGCCATTTCATCACTAAAAATTCTAAAACTAAACACATCAAGAAAATAAAAACCGACTTCAAAAAAATACAAAAGTAACTAAGACGCAAAAAATAATATTTTTCCGAATAAGTATCGAATTGTTGCAAACAATGTTATTTTTTGCTTTTTAGTTAAGTTACTTTTGTGTTTTTTAAGTGGGTTTTTGTTTTTTCTAATGTACTTCTTGTTCAATAGATTATAACTTGTGTATACATTATGAATGTTCCCATTTAAATTTGAAGAATACAATTCATCCCTAAGGGTGGAAATAGGGGATGAAATTGCATATTGCACTCTATGTCCGGTTCTCTTAAAGGGCGTGACGTGCCTCTAATTACAAATATTTTCAATCAAACCGTTTTACCAAAAATTAGTATAAGGAAAATTATAAGTGACAACAGCCCAAGAAAATAAATAACACTTTTTTAAAGAGTCAATTAAAAACTAATCAAACACAACTTCGAAATAGATGTAAGTATAATATTGTACTGGACAATTTTAACAAAGGGTTCAACAAGCAAGAGAAGGAGCCGTGGTCGAAATAATTACTTTTATACACAAAAAGCCTACAAATGAAACCGCAGATTATATAAGAAAATAAATATCAGTCAAAAAAGAATTGGATAGTGCATACATACTGACGTTGCCATCATTTTTAGGGTTCCGTATATACAATATACGGATACCCTTATAATATCACTCCAGATTTTTGCCTCTGTCACATCACAGCAATTTTCTCCTAAACTACTGGACGGAAGAGGAGAAATTTGGCATCAATGTATAGTTTGGTGACCCGATCAAGAGTACATATCGTAAAAGAAGAAATTTTAATTTTATGGGTACTTCTGGGGGGAAAAACTAAAAAAAAATCGACCGTTCCCTTCCTGATCTCAGAAACTACTGAGCCTAAAATTTTGAAAAAAATAGGAAATATAGAACATTGCCCGAACTTTACAGGAAAAATAAGGAGAAATCATTAATATTAATTTTGGGGGGCAAACTATAAAATTAAATAAAAATTTAAAAATAATTTTTTTTCAAACGCATCATGTAATACAACAAATGAGGAACACAAATATATTTTTTTCATATTAAAAAAAAATTGTTAAAAAGATATTAACGAAAATATACCAAAATTTACCCATTCCCCCCCCCTTATCTCCGAAACTATAAAACGTAAAGTTTTGAAAAAAAGAGGTATAGGGTCTGACTTGAAGTTTACTGGAAAAATAAGGAGAAACATCTACTTTTAATTTTGGGTGCCAAATTACAGAATTAAATGGAAAATATAAAATTAAAATTGTTTCTAACGCATCATGTTATATATTAAATGAAAGGGCTCATTATGACGAAAACAAATATATTTTTTTCAAATTTTTAAAATAAATTATTTAAAAGATATTAACAATAATATTAAAAAATGCCCATTCCCCCCCTTATCTCCGAAACCATAAGCTGCAAAATTTTGAAAAAAATTGAGGTATAGCGCCTCACCTGAACTTTACTGGAAAAATAAGGAGAAACCCCTAATATTGATTTTGAGGGGCAAATTATAAAATTAAATGGTAAATAAAAAATTAAAGTTGTTTCTAAAGGATCAAGTAATATATCACCTATGTACACTCAAACACCGACTATAAAGTGCTGTTTATTTTCAATTTCTCTAAATGATATTGATAGGTCGTTGGAGTTGAAATGCCACGAAACTTTTGACGTTTTCATATTAATTTTTAAGAAAAACTAGCACATGGTCATAAAGATTCTTTATTCTGGGCTTCACTTGTGATATCTTCAGTCTCTTGAGAACACTTAAATTGTCTTAAAATATAAATACACAAAGTCCCGTTTTATTAATAAGAAACATTCACTCTTTTAATTATATCTTCTCTATTTTAAATGCAAAAATTTTAGAACTATTTTATAATACATTACTTTTCAGGTTATGAAGGTTGATAAAGCCTGCAACGGCTTGCCAACTGCTCAAACGTGTTTTTTCCAACTAAGATTACCACCTTATACTTCTCAGGAAATCATGACTGAAAAGTTAAGATATTCAATTAACAATTGTAAATCAATAGATATGGACAATTATATGTTAGCTAGAAATACGGACCAAGGAGTGGGGTCAGATGAAGAATGGATATGAAAAAAACTAAGGCTGATTTAAAAACATATTATTTAAATTTTTCTTTGAATATAATTATTTTTATTTGTTGATTTAAAAAATAATAAACATAAAATAGGATAGTTTTTTAGTTTTCACTATACCTCCTCCTATATTTGCAGATTAACATCTATGGAGATTTATACTGAGTAATGGGGTCCTATTGTATCGAAAATTATTGACTGTAGTCAACACCTTATGGGCACGGTTACATTATGTCCCAATCACTGTCGGCAGCCTGTCAGAATTATTGCCACGGCAGGGTCGAAATTGGGCATGGAAGTTTGGAGCACAGTATCCAACTCATGCTGGTTAGCGCTCCCTAAATTAGCGGTTTTTGTGCGGCAGTCAAAGGGCTGGTCCGTTCATCGAGCGTTTATAGTCCCCGTTAACCAAAGAAATAGTTGGGCTTAGAAACCCTGATAGTCTTGAAGATGCAATAGGTTACGTGATTGAACAAGAACATTTTATTTTAACTCAGAAGCAAGGTAATTATTTACAAAATTCATTTGTGGCAAATATACCTAGACCTGTTTCTATAAATCAAGGAACAAAGCTTTCACCTGGGTTGAGACCGAATTTCATTAGCAACCCAATTCAACATTTTCCTAGACCTAATTTCAATAATCTTCCGAGACCCAATTTTTATCAGTTCACTCCTCCGCCAAATTTTAATAACAGTCAAATATTCAGGCCTCGTTTTCCAGTAAATGAACAGTTGAAGCGATATGTTTTCAAACCAACTGGTCAAGTTCCAAAAAATTAACCAGAACCTGTGTCTACTACTAGTAGAATTGCTATTATACAGCAAAGCAAACGTAGAAACTTTTTCCAACCACCTGGCCCAAGAAATTTTGTTCAAGAAGATTTTGATAACTACGACTATGATGCCTTTGGGAACACAAATTATTATCCAAACGATTATGTATTGGCAATCCAAGATCATGTAATTCCAACTAAAAACTATCTAAAGTACATCGTTAAAGACCCTTCTATCAACAATGACAGATGCAGATATGGTTGCCAAACATCTGAATCTATCTAGCATATCACAGGAGGTTGCCAAGCGTTCGCTGCAACTAACAACAATAATATAAATATTAAGCAGGCTGAAAAAATAGCCAAATACAGGGAATTAGAATTTCAAATACAGAGACAATGGGACATGAAAAACACTCCAACGGTACCAATTGTTACATCTATTAAACAATTTGAAATACCTCGGTCTGGACGAACATCTTTACTAATGCAAAAAGCCGTCCTGGGCGGTCCGAAAATTCATGGGAAACTGCATCCACGACGCCAACCACGGGCCTGATAACCTGGCAAGGGCTCCCACAGAGCTAAACCCTTTTGATATATAGTATATCTGGGGTTTAGTGAATTTTCCCCTAAAAGTACGCTATGCGTGTCATAGAGGGAGTGTGTTGCCATACATTGTATGTTCAAGTCGGGAATTAAACGTCTTCATTGATCCTACAAGGTATGTGCTAGGCGAAGTTAAGCCAAAGCTATTCTTACATTTAACCTAGCCATACAGGTAAATTACATAAATATAATACATTATAATACAGGGCACCACTTAAGTTACAAATTTTTAGGATTGCATTATACTAACAGTCTACAGAGAACAAAGGCTTTACAAACAATGAGTACCAGACAGCAACAACTTTCTAAGCCAACTTTTAAATGCTAGTATTGATGTGAATGGCTTATTTATTAGGAGTTTGTTAAAGTACCTTACACCTAGGTAAGAAAATGAACGCTTGAATAAGGCAGTATTGTGACGCGGGATATGAAGAAGTCTGTTGAGCGTAAATTAAGCGGATGGAGGGTATTCCTAAAGATTAATATATAAGGGTGGAGGCATTTTAAAATTGACGACTTTATAAACTATTGTGCAGTAATTAAATTCTCTTCTTTGGTCCATAGTAATCCAGTAAATATTTCTCAGATGAAATGTGTTTGTATTTTCTGACACCGCAAACGAAACGGCAACAGCAATTCTGAACCTTTTGTATTTATTAATGAAAGAACCCCTGGGGCACACCTGAGGTAACTAGTTTTTCTAATGAAAATGAGTCACTGACCTGGACGACCTGTCTACAACTTGTCAAATAAGTTTTAACGAGAGTAACAAATTCACAGCTGCATCCATAATATTTGAGTTTAGAGCAAAGTAAACTATGATTGATCGTGTCAAAGGCCTTGGAGAAATTTAATAGCATCAGGACAGTTTCATTTTTACCATCAATGGTAATGTATTTGGGCCATTTGGAAGTTTTAAGGCAAGTTAATTCACAACAAATTAAAAGGTAATCCGATATATTTTGATTGATTCTCACCTCACTATTCTTAGTAAAATTATTGTTGGAACAAATATTACATCTAAAAGGATAACTTGACTTGGTCAGATTTGGTTTTGCCTAGTCGAGTAGGTTCTTTAATTAACTGATCAAAACCATAGCGATTAAAATATTTGTAAAGTGCAATATCAGGATTCAGCTGATCAACATTCATATCACCCAAGCATATAATATTTCCGCTTAAAAATATGTGACAAGGTTTCATCTATTTCGTTTAAAAAGTTAGTAAGGTTACCATGAGGTCTATAACCTATACTTCCCCTTCTACAGTTGCTACGTTCTCTATCTAATCTGTAAAATATATAACCCGGTATGTCAACCACAGATCATACAATAGAAATGTCAACAGAACCGCTAATTACCCCATCATTAAACCATGTTTCTGTTACTGCCATTATATCATTATATCAAAACATTGAACAAACTCCTTTACATTTTGAAAATGAGCTATTAATTATCTCCCATTTAAATGACCAATACTCAAATTTTTTTGACATCCCAGCTTAAATGTAAATAAATATTGCTTGTAAAACAAAGCTAGTAAGAAATAACTTAAAGAGATAACAAAATGTTCCTGTACTGTTTGTAAACAATTAAAAGTATAATGGAAGAAAAATAATTAAAAACAATACTTGCTGAAATGAAGAACGACACTGGACGAAACAAAGTCAGATACGATTCCGAATAATAATATGAGATGTGGTAACCGGTTATTTTGGTAACAAACTATTCAGATCTTGAGTCTTCAGCTGGCATTTTTGGCCATTTACTCTCACAAACAAGTAACCATCTTGAAACCAAGCATTACGCATTCCATACTTGTTTTTAGCTTCTCTAATAATTTAAACCTGGACGGAATCAGATCTTCTGTTATAACAAATTTAGAGTTTTTTACATTCTTTTTATTGGAGAATATTAGATTCTTTACTCTTTCAGAAATAAACTTTATCATAATACTTCTAGGTTTGCTGCTGCTTGCTTTCAAAGGGCTTATGCGATAGCAGTCAACTAATTCGATGTTCTGATTACAATCCATTTTCTTGTCACGGAAAATATCTTGGATTGCTTCCTTTAGGTTTTCGCCCTGACGTTTCTTAACGCCGAGTAATCGTAGGTTGGATAACTTGGACTTTTGCTCTAAGGCTTCAACCTTGAACTTCAATAATAAATTTTCATCTGAGACTACTTGGAGTGATGTCTGCAGATCCTTGATATTTTTCACTAAGCCCTCAATTTTGTCTAGTTTATTATAAACTAAACTACTAAACTAAATACTTTCTATGAAAATGCGTTTGGAAAGAGTTTTGATATCATCTTCTTGTTTCTTAGAGAAACTCATACTTAAATCACTGTAATTGACAAAAAGATTTGATTAGAACTGAATCGTTATAAATGAACAGAGCCAAAACCCGCACACTCACAAATGCGACTATACTCGAGCTGTGCTCATGCTACACTCTAACGAAAGAGTTAAAAGAACTTATGAAACTTCACAAAATAACGATTCATTTACTACCCCAGCTCATCATGAATCAAACATTATAGTAGAACAATTCCATTCAACCCTTATTGAGCATCTGAGAATCCTGGTGAAACTGACTTGATTAACTATGCGGTGCTAGGTTACAACAATTCGATTCATAGTTCGACTGGATTCACCCCTATCAATTCGCAATGCCAAAATCTCACTTGGCATTTTCATAAGGCTCCTCTTCTTCCAACACGAAGGGTGGCTGCAGGTTCGGACCTTTCCGGACTACTTCGTATCCAAGATCGTCGGCTAGGTCGTTCTCCGCTTGGTCTGCTCTCCGTGGCGTCTGAAGTGGAAGTGAGCTCCGATATGTGCTGCAGGTTCGGACCTTTCCAGACTACTTCGTATCCGAGATCGTAGGCTAGGTGCAGCCACCCTTCGTGTTGGAAGAAGAGGAAAAGCCTTATGAAAATGCCAAGTGAGATTTTGGCGAAACGTCAGGCGACCGTTCCTTTACAGGGACAAAACTTTCAACGGACGACCACCCGGACCATCAAGAGAGCTACACATAGTTTCGTCCGTGCCAACTTGTTTTCAAACATTGTACATCTCTACGGGGAGGAGACACTCAAATCCATCAAGCTCTACGAAAAGCTTAGGAGAAGAAAAACCACACTCCTGTGCGATCTCCATTTCCTGATAAAATGCAGAGACGAAAATCTCCTTCCATCTTTCACCAAGCTTTCCTACCACACCCATAGTAAGAAAACCGACACCATCCTCAACAATGCCAGAAGAGGGCTACTGCGCGAGGAAATACACCGGACAAGACAACACTTAGCCATGACCGAGAGGGATCTACTGACTTCACACTTGCAACTCAGCAACACCCACCACGGACTAATCTGGACGTCAACAGAACAACTAATTTGCTTTCGAACAGAAACAGACAAAGAACTCAAAACAGCCAGACTAAACAAGAAACATCAAAACCTTGCTAGGAAGGCCGTACAGATCACAAATACTAGGCCACTAGACTATGACAAAGTGGTCCACAACGTTTCCAACTATCCACTCTCCGCTGTCGAGAAACAGATCCTGTGTAAAGGCTTCAACTTCGCAATAACTCCAACAATCATACCGGTCGAAGATATCATCTCTGGCGTAGAATCAACACTACACCACGTCGAACCGGAGAAAGCCGAAGAAATAAGGCAAGACGTAGCAAGAATTCTGCGGTCTGCTAAAAAACCAGAGCCAAACGTATCCAGGGCAGAACAGCAAGCACTCACTAACCTCAGGAAAAACAAAGACATCACAATCCTACCAGCGGACAAGGGAAACGCCACGGTAGTCATGAACACAAATGACTACAACTCAAAAATGAAAGAAATTCTACTGGACCAAACCTATAAACCAATAGGGACCCGACAACCTACTTGGAAAAAACAACCAAATCCAAGATTCAGGCTCTCATACCAGATGAGGACATACGCAAAAGACTCATCCCGAGAGAAAAATCCAGTAGATGCCCCAAGCTGTACGGTCTGCCAAAAATTCACAAGGAAGGAGTCTCGATGCGCCCGATAGTCAGTGCTTTCAACTCACCTCTTCAACAACTCGACAAGTACCTCGCAGCAGCATCCCCGTCGACGAAACACTTATTTTAATCCGATTTTAGTTTTCTCGATGGCATTTGAAAAGTTTAAAAAAACGCCTTCAAAATGAGATGTGGTGCGTTAAAATCCGCTCAGTAGATTCGGAGATACAGCAGATTAAAAATTGTCATTTTTGTAAATATCGCGTTTTTTACGCATTTTCAAAGAGCTGGTACTTGGTCTGGTAAACTTTAAATTACACACACATTTTTTTGGAGGTATTATTTTATAAAAATAATAACGTCCTATTGGAGATTTTCTTGGGCCCGAGCCTCTATCTACCTCATTTAACCCTCTAAACAATGAGTTACGGCTTATTTTTATCAATCAGAGAGCCTGAAGACATTTATATATTACAGATTATAAAAGTAGAGATTAATAAAACCTTTGATTTGACAGTTCCTACAAACCTCTAGGTAGCCTAGAACTACAGTAATGATAATTCAAATGCTTAACTAAAATAAAAGTATCAATTCTGTGAACGCTAATTTTACCTAATTGTGAAGTTACTTCTCAAAATCTCCGTTCTAGACAACCTAGAACTTTCTCAAACCTTTCAAATTACAAGTATTTTTATGTAGTTTGCTAATCTTTTACAGTTTTGCATTATATTTTTGGAAACGTAGAGCTCACGCTTTGTACTGTAGAAATTTTAGTTAGAATGGCATTGATTCCAATTAATTAGAATGAATCAATCCATTAATTTTTTTGTACGATTACATTGACCCCCTTTTGACAAATATATGACTTAAAAAGTGAAAATATTGAGAAAAAGTAAAAATATAACGGGGACTCAAAAAGAAAATTAAAAATAAAATGAAAAAGGTTATTAACAAAATTTAAAATAACTTAAAAAATTAAATGAGGTAACGCAGAAAAACCTGTACCTCTTCAGTTTTAAGATTCATTTTCAATTTACTTTTATCAATTCCTTCATATTTTTACTTTTATACTATTTAAGTTACATTACACACTTTTGCTCAAAAAATAATGTTTATTTTATGTTGCAGTGTTGAGGTTATGGATACTATCATAGTATCTTAGTCGCTTGTAGCGTGGTAGCAACATCAAAGCAACTAAGCAAGAATTTGTATGTCCAGACCCTAAGAGCAATAGGCCTTTTCATATTTGAAAATTTTTTGTTCAGGTGCGTCATTTTTTTCGAGCAGTTTTTTTTTCCCTGAAAAAAATAACATAAGTTAACGCATGCCCACTAAAAATTTTCGAATATGAAAAGGCCTATTCTACATTGATGGTATAAGTTGCGACTTGACACGACAAAACAGAGCTAACTAGCGATCTATGTTTATATTTAATGGTCTTTGTCTTGAAACGGACGCATGTAACAACACAAGGTCAGCCATCTATGAATTCCCAGCTAGCCTTGTTTTAAACTAAGGCCCGGGACAGACAGAGATACGAGATACGAATGGGGATAAGAAGCTTAAAAACATGGGCAAGAAAAATTTTGCTGCGCGCATGCTCCATGTCTTACGAAGTTTTCAGACATAGGGATGGTTTCAAAAATAATTTAATGTGGGCACTTCTAGACTGAAATTGCTGCAGCTGCTCTCAGTTACTATTTTAAAAAGTTTGTAAACCTTGTTATCCCCATGTTTTTTAACTTCTTATCATACATATCTCTATGCCTGTCTCGGGCCTTAGTTCAAAACAATGCTCTGTGAACATTTAGTTAATGCCTTGTTAAATGCGTCCCTTTCATGACAAAGACCATTAAGTATAAACATAAATCGATAGTAGGCTCTGTTTTGTCGTGTAGCGTCGTGACTTATACCATCAATGTAGAATTGCCCTCAGGGTCTGGACATACAAATTCTTGCTTTGTTGCTTTGATTTTGCTACCACGCTACAAGCTACTAATAAGGTACTATTTTAGGGATGTTCGATATTAGAACAACATCGATATTGACATCGATGTTAACATCGAATCGAAAGTATCGATGTACAATAAACATCGAAAGAAAGTTAGGTGACAAAATAAAGAAGCTATTTTATTTATTAACAAGACCGCCACCATTGAAAGTAAAAGTCGAGACATAGGTGGTATCCCTTTTTATTACATATTTATATTATACTTTGTAATCATATAATAGGAATTTGTTTTTAATTTTCTTTAAAAACTGCAAACGGCAAGAGGTTTATACGTAAACCTATCAGACCAACGGAAAACGTTCCTAAACTGGTTCGGAAAATTGGCAGAGAAACATAAGCATTACAAAATTTCGGGAAAAACTGTTGGCCATCATTACTAAGAAGTAAATGTCTTAAAAATCTCAGATTTTCCAACAAAAGCATGAATTTCAGAACGTTGTAGTTGGAAAATGAGGTCACTGTGTTCTATGTCACAAGCATGATTGTGAAGAATTTGGTAGATTGCACACAGAAAACAAGACTATTTCAACAATGTGCAAATGTGATACTTACAATCATTATGTGTAACTTATTAACTTATTCTATTGTAAGCAATGGCTGTAATCTATTAACTTCATCCAGAAAATAGATTATTCTGTGCTTTAACTTTATTTCTCACAGCACACAATCTACTATACCTAATTCCCGCTAGATGGCCTAGACTGCATCGATGTTTATTCTTATACAATCGATGTATCGATGTTGTCGATAACTTAACATCGATGATTATTCAACATCGATGAATATCGATCATCCCTAGGTACTATACACAGTACTATATGATAGTACACATAACCTCAACACTGCATTATATTGTTAACATAAAATAAACATTATTTTTGGAGAAAAAGAGTAATGTAACTTAAAAGAAATAGTATAAAAGTAAAAATATAAAGAAATTTTTAAAAGTAAATTGAAAATGGACCTTAAAACTGAAGAGGTACAAGTTTTTCTGCGTTAGCTTATTTAATTTTTTTATTGGTATTTTATTTTAAATTTTATTAAAATACGTTTTCATTTTATTTTTAATTTACTGTTTGAATCTCTTTATACTTTTTATTTAATTCTAAGGTCAATATCATCAGTCAATACAAAAATACAGGTGTTTATTTTTTTGTCGGCGTAGTCATTCCTTTATTATTCGCGCTAAGAGTGAATCTGCTTCGAACGCGAGCGACGTTGCCGGATTGACAATAATTTACTTAATATGTTTTAGGGATTTTCTTGGTTATTAAGGCCTACTGACCATAGTGGTATAAGAGTTTTTTGTTTAATTCGGTGTATACTACCTCCACCTAAAATATATGCACTCAAACTATTTACACCCTGTATATGTCCTAGCATTGGGTAGGCGTCTGTTTGGAAACCTTTCCCTGTATAACATTCTTGCTATTCTGCAATTACGTCTGTTTCCCCATAAATTAAGAGTATGTCATGTCTTTCCCTAATTGTATAATCGGCCATTATTTATCACAAATAAATACTGTCGCACTATTCTTAATTTTCGAACTTACACACTAATCATAACAGATTTCATTTATTTAAAAAAATATATTAAATGGAAAACAAACCACGAAGTCTACATCAAATAGATATCATTCAAATCACTTTACCGTTTATCTATTCTTATTTACAAGAATCGAAATCGCAAAAAACAATCGTAACTCTCAGTCGTCGTTAAAGTAAAAAATGTAGTAAATAAGTTGGTCTGTATGCCACGTGCCATATCTATTCGGAGAAACTTACACTAAATTATAAAAGCATATTTCGAGTTTAAATAATCAATTTTCATTTTTAATGTGGCTATTAAAGATGTATAAGCTATTGAGTATTTACATATTTAGATTTACCGACATTTTGAAATCGAAATTATTGTATTATTCACTGTAGCAAGGGCTACATAAAATCTAGCTTTTTGATTTGTTTTTGCCTGAAGTATTGTTCTTCAAAATCTTTGCACTCAAACCGTTTACACCCTGTATATATATTTGTTAAATTTCTCAAATGTTTTACACAAATGAAAAGTATTCTCCCCGTAGAGATTCACTATATTTGTTAAGTTTTCGCGGGCACTAAATGTATTAGATGGTTTCCGGGAATTCATCCGCGTAGTTGATAACTGATCCCTACCGGGATCGATGGTAAAATGACGACGTTTCGGCAGAGTCACATCTGTCCTCTTCAGGTCGGTTCGCATAATTCTCGTAGTCTTCTGCTTTCGCTTCTAGTTACTCGAATACTGATATTTACAGGAGCGCGCACGGTGTTATGTAGTCGCGGCTCGGCGTCTATTGGTTGGCACCGTGAACGGCTGCGTGTGATTGGCCCTGGGCGCTCAGTGGGAGCGCCTCCGGCCTGCTGATTTGTTATTTCCTGTTGAGTTGTTACTGGATGGGTCCGGGCCGGTACGGTGTTTAATAGAATTTTCCAACAATTCGACAAGTTCTGGATTTCATTGCGTGCGTTTAGACTGTGAGGCCTCTTCGCTATTTCAATTGCCTCTGTTACGAGTCTTGATTTCGGGTGTTCTATATTTGCCAGTACTCTGGTGTTCTCAAAGTCTATTCGGTGTGATGTCGTGGTGACGTGTTCAGCAATGGATGTTGTTTTTTCCTGCTTTCTTATAGCATTCTGGTGTTCATCACGTCTAGCTTGATCCCGGCAGGGATCAGTTATCAACTAAGCGGATGAATTCCCGGAAACCATCTAATATTTATATATATATATATATATATATATATATATATATATATATATATATATGGTCGAAGTTTTCTTCCGGTGTACATCCGTTCGTCGGTTGAATTCCGCTGAACTCCGGCTTGACGTTTCGCCAAAATCTTATCTGGCATTTTCAAAAGCTCTTATCTATTTCTTAATTTATACCTTCCTACTCCTAATCCCTCATTAGTAAATGGTTGTTGTGTAATTACGCCCCTGTGAGGATTAGGTATATTATGTTTATCCGCCTGGGGTGGTCGCAGGTCATTTACCGGATCATTAGAGTGTTTGTTCCTGTCGTAGGGGATTATGCTAATCCGATTATCAGAGTTTATTGGATGTTTAATATCATTTTGGCCTGAAATTGGGATAATGGTTTTCCAAATAGGAGATAATTTTATGGTTTCATCTCTTTTATTTAGGGTACCTCGTCTTTCAATCTCGATGGCCTCTCTAATGATTCGGGTTTTGTATTTGTCGATGTTCGCCAATTCCTTACAGCTGTTAAAGTCAATTTTGTGCCCTGTTTCATGTTCATGTTTGAACAATGCTGATGTCGTCTGTTTGTTTTTTATATTCAGTTTATGTTCATCCCGATGAGGGGATATTCGTCTGTTGGTCTGTCCGACGTAGGATTCTGGACAGTCTCCACACGATATGCTATACACGCCGTGGTTCTCCAGTGGTATCTTGTCTTTTGGGTTCCCCAGCAGCTTTCCTATTGTTGTCTTTGGTCTGTAGGTTGTCTGGATGTTATGTTTTTTCAGGATTCTCCCTATCTTGTCGGTTGTGCCTATATCCGTACAGGGTAAGTTGACTTGGGCCACGTTGTCTTGGTCTTCGGTTTTTAGCTTTTCTTTTTCTTGTTGTTTAATTATTGATGATATATTTGCTATAGCCTTTTTTTCAAGTACACCAAACCCATCAGAAACAGATCAACAACACCGGTAAACGTTCCTTCCGTACATTCGAGGATTCACTGACATCAAATAAAGACAGTCTTCAATACCAGTCAAACTATAGCCAACTTAACCGGGAACCCTAAAGACAAAGCACCTAACGAGGATCAAGGAGTTTACGAAATTCCATGTCGCGATTACCCACAAAGCTACATCGGTCGTACAAATAGGCGCGTCAACCATGGAGTAATTGAACATTCTTTGTCAGTTCGCAAAAAAGATCCGACTTCAGCTCTCGCGCTTCATAATATCCAAACAGGACACTCTATCAACTTCGAGGTCAGTAGGACTATCGTATCTCTTAACTCCCTTAGGGCATCTACTATTCGCGAAGCTATAGAAATAGAGAAAAGACCCCTCTGTCTAAAACGACGCTATGACAGCTCTCGCCTTCCCACAGCATGGACCTCCGTAATTGCCAGATTGACCAAACCAACACCCAACCAATCACAACACCGCCTCTTCATTACATGACATCCCCTTCTAACCCAGCGCGAACTATAAATAAAAGAAGCAGAGGAGACTCAAATTCAGTTCAGTTACATAGTGACTCTTGGGGGGTGGGCAGATTGAGGCCCCGAGTTCGATCTAGACTCTGAAACTCTTATTCATTTTGTCTCTTGATAATGGCTCCAAAGCAGGAGTCGAAATGTCGAGTATATTATAAATTCAGACGCGGTTCTCGTCCGGAACCTAGCCTTGTTCATATATATATATATATATATATATATATATATATATATATATATATACAGGGTGTAAATAGTTTGAGTGCATATATTTTAGGTGGAGGTAGTATACACCAAATTAAACAAAAAACTCTTATACCACTATGGTCAGTAGGCCTTAATAACCAAGAAAATCCCTAAAACATATTAAGTAAATGATTGTCAATCCGGCAATGTCGCTCGCGTTCGAAGCAGATTCACTCTTAGCGCGAATAATAAAGGAATGACTACGCCGACAAAAAAATAAACACCTGTGTTTTTGTATTGAAATGTATGAAATATTTTGTTGAAAATATTTACGTTTTTTATATATTTTTTATATTTTTGTATTTGGCGGTTTCTTTTATGCAATTATACAAAGTTGGGTAAATATGATATTCAACTCAAGAAATCTGTATATGTAGTTTTTTTACCAGTTAAATTATTCGAAGAGTCATTATTACTGATTTAATTAATATTATTTATATTAGACAAGTAAATATGTAATCCTACTTACCGAATTTATTATAATGATAGAACTGAGTTGAAACAACGGATTATTCACAGCAAATGTTCTAAATGCCCACCACCGTTTAATCCAATTTTCACGTCTGCGATAAAAAATTACTGGAATATTTCGGATTTCGTCAGCAGCGTCAAAAATGCGTTGTCTAAGGTCATTCTCGTCAATAATTGTAGTCGTGTAAACCTTACTTTTCATGTGTCCCCATAAGTAAAAATCTAAAGGATTGAGATCAGGAGACCTTGCTGGCCAACGTATATGTCCGTTTCGACCAATCCAACAACGGGGAAATGTTCTATTTAAGAAGTCGACAACTAGATGACTTGCGTGGGCAGGTGCTCCGTCATGTAAGTACCACATATTGGAACGTGTTTGTAGGTTCACTTCATCTAACAAATCTGGTAGCGTGTTTTTCAAAAAATAAAGGTAATTCTCACCTGTCAAAAACGTGCAGGCAGTATAAATGGCCCAATCAAGTATTCACCAACTATTCAAGCCCACACGTTAACTAAGAATTGGTGTTGAAATACTGACTGGCGTATTTCGTGCGGATTTACCTCAGACCACAAATGCGTATTATGAAAATTTATTATACCATTCCTATTAAAACTTGCTTCATCTGTTGTTAAAATATTGTTCACAAAATTAGGAAATTGTCGATGTTTTCTGAGGAACCAACGACAGAAATTGAGTCTTGGTTGAAAATCATCAATTGAAAGCCCTTGAACCCGCTGCATGTGATATGGATAGAGCAATTGTTCCCGTAATGTTCTATGAACAACAGTGTGTAGCTCACTTCCAATACTCCGTGTGCTACGATATGGGTTGATGTCGATAAGGTCTAGTATTTGATCCTCAGCAGCTAAGATACGATTCTGTCGCTGTGGTCCGCGATTGTTTATTTGTGGTATTACACTACCTGTTTCCAGAAGCCTCTGCGAAACAGTTACGAATGTCCTAGCATTGGGCAGGCGTCTGTTTGGAAACCTTTCCCTGTATAACATTCTTGCTATTCTGCAATTAGGTCTGCTTTCCCCATAAATTAAGAGCATGTCATGTCTTTCCCTAATTGTATAATCGGCCATTATTTATCACAAATAAATACTGTCGCACTATTCTTAATTTTCGAACTTACACACTAATCACAACCGATTTTATTTATTTAAAAAATATATTAAATGGAAAGCAAACCACGAAGTCTACATCAAATAGATATCATTCAAATCACTTTACCGTTTATCTATTCTTATTTACAAGAATCGAAATCGCAAAAAACAATCGTAACTCTCAGTCGTCGTTAAAGTAAAAAATGTAGTAAATAAGTTGGTCTGTATGCCACGTGCCATATCTATTCGGAGAAACTTACACTAAATTATAAAAGCATATTTCGAGTTTAAATAATCAATTTTCATTTTTAATGTAGCTATTAAAGATGTATAAGCTATTGAGTATTTACATATTTAGATTTACCGACATTTTGAAATCGACATTATTGTATTATTCACTGTAGCAAGGGCTACATAAAATCTAACTTTATGTGTTCTTTTTGGCAAAACTATAGTTTATTTTAGAAAATGTTATAAAGCTTTTTGATTTGTTTTTGCCTGAAGTATTGTTCTTCAAAATCTTTGCACTCAAACCGTTTACACCCTGTATATATATATATATATATATATATATATATATATATATTTTGTTTTTAAGTTTTCGCTGGCACTAAATGTTTTAGGTGGTTTCCGGGAATTCATCCGCGTAGTTGATAACTGATCCCTGCCGGGATCGATGGTAACATGACGGTGTTTCGGCAGACACACATCTGCCCTCTTCAGGTCGGTTCGCATAATTCTCGTAGCCTTCTGCTTTCACTTCTGGTTACTCGAATACTGAGTATTTCTCCAAATGAACAAATCTCGCCGTCCAAACAACTTATCAGTAAATATTCTAAATATATTGAACCAAAAACCAAAAGAAAATTTCTGAATATATAGAATCATATATGCCGTATGTGGAAAATGCAACTGATCAATTTCATCAATATACTTCTTATTAAACTATGATTGATCAAATATTCATTAATGCTCACATGAGAATTACGTTTTTGGATAATTTCGAAAATGCTATAATATTTGCTAAACTGCATACAATCCACCCAGATATATTATTAACTCAAAATTTACATGAAATTCTTGAGAAACTTAAAAGTCATCACAACAGTAATGAATTATTGAAAATAAACCTACACTCTTGGTTTTCGGTACAAACTAATTGTTATTTCCAAAAATCAAAAATTATTTTTACAATTGAAGTTCCAATTGCTAATTCAAAAATATTCCAATACATTCAACTATTTCCTATACCCACAAAAGACTTTAAAATAATAATCTCTTCTAAACCATTCCTGGCTCTGGAAGATAATGAGTTTCAATATATGGCTAAACCATGTTATAAAATTGAGGAAACATTCATATGTAAACATGAAGAATAAAAATCCGATATTCCAAATGATTGCATCGCCTCGTTAATTCAAGACAAAAAGACTCGATGTAAACAAAGTCCAATTGTAGTTCCAAAACTAATATTCAATAAAGTCAACGACCTGTTCATCATAGTGATTTCCCAAGAAGAAATTAAACTCAAATCAAATTGCCCAGATCAAAGCTACCTCATTGTTCATGGTAATGTCGTTATCCAAGTACCACCTAATTGTACAAACAAATAAAGCAATTTCAAATATCAAATATCAAGGAGGTTCTTTTGGTAAACCATTAATATTGCCGAAACTAATTAATAGATCCACAATAATTGAATTAACACATCATCGCCCCTTAAATATTAACAATATCCCAATTAGAAGAAATTCATTCATTAAAAAGAAATATAGAAGCAATCAGAATAATTGGTTATTATGGTTAATACTTTGTACAGCCGTAGTGATCTCAACATATTTCCTTATTTCCAAGATAAGAATTGTGAAACAAATATTATTTTCACAATTACCAGTCAGTGTCAAGAAAGAAGAATATTCTGAGCCTTCGGTCCTGTTTGATCCCGAAATCTAGATTTAGGGGGGAAGAGTTACATAATCGGGAATAGGCCTCTGTAAGCACAAGCACCCAAGCCAAGCAGCCGACCACTATATGATGTCATCCGAGGTGATAAATAGGAAAGAAACTGCAAGTGTTATTTTGTTCGTTGATATTGAATGTAGGAATTTTATATCTTTGTTTTTTTTAATCAAATAAATATTTTTTAAAAACAGTTTTCAATTTGATCGAAAGTGTACTCATTTGTTATATGTAGTTTTTTATCTGTTAAATTATCCGAAAAATAATTATTACTCATTAAATTAATATTATTTATGTTAGACAAATAAATACCCACTTACAGGATATGTCATCATGATAGAGTTCAGGCGGTCAAACGATTTCTTCATAGCAAATATTCAAAATTCAACGCTCTTGTTATTACATCTGCTTTCCCCATAAATTAATAGTACATCAGGTCTAATTCTATAATCTGTCACTATTTGTCACAAACTAATACTTTCGCGCTCGAACGCAAATCACTTTCACTTATATATAAATTTTCTCACAAGAACCGATACAGCAAAAAAAATCGTGGCGGCGGTCAGCTCTAGTTAAAGTAAACATGTACTAAGCTAGGCATGTTTATATGCCACGTTGCCACATCTGATCGAATAAACGAACAGCAAATTATAACAGAATATTTAGAGTTTAAATAATAATTTTCTTTGTTAATTCAGTTATTAAAGGTGTATAAGCTATTGTTTATTTACATATTTAGCTTTACAAGCATTTTGAATCCGGAAATAGTCTATTATTCACTGTTAGGACCGGAGTTAAGTAACTCGCGAAGTCATAACAGAATAAATCCAACAAAATAAAAACGTCCGTCTCGAACGGCGATCAAAAGGGAAGTCATTTTAGGTTTGCCTCATTTGGCACAAAAATGTACAAAATGTAAATTTTAATCTTAATTAACTAATTCAATCAACTTTAAACAATGACAATAAACAAAGTGGCGAGAAGGCAACATTCCGCCGGCCTTGAAATACTAATTTCAAAACTAAGGGTCCACTGGCAGTGGACAGAGCATTACAAGTCTTAACCGTAGCAACGCGTACAACACCATCACCTCCAGGATGTACGTCAATAATGTCCATTCAAATGAGGGAAAGTGGCTAGTTTCAAAATTACAAGAATACCTCCGTTGATGAAGTGTATGTTAGTATTCCTGCGACCAACGTTTCCAGAATGCCTGATGCAAGCGACTAAATAACTACCATCTGTGAGACTATTATATGGGACAGATGAGAAATCAGATTCAGGAGGTGCTGTCAAAAACTCAAGGCAGTAAGATCCGACAGACCGTTGCTACAAGGGGTTAAGGTCGCGAGTTTAAAACTGCTTCAACCTGCGCACATACAGTCAAACGACTTTTACTTGGTAGCAGTGCGAGAAATTTAGTATCAAACGACAATGAAGCATTAGCCAATCTACTACCAACTCTGAGAGTTACCCGGTCATCATAAAACGGCGAAAGTTTACGAAACGATTTCGGCAAAAGTTTTTTCTCGCAGAAAGAAACTGTTTTTATAAAAATATAAATCTAGAATATACTGAACGCAACAAAGTAATTTTGAATTTAATTTCAACATCGAATAAGTTTAAAAGTAGTGAATTGAATGAAAAATGTTAAGAAATCCAAATCGAGCACTGGCTGACTGTAAACACTCACTGTCGCTCGCTTTTGACGAGTATCACGGAGCTGGAGTAGTGGCTGAAGCAAAATAAGTACAGTGTTACATTCTCGTGCTGCCTACTTACATGCCCAATTCCCTGCTCACTTCGGCATAACGTAAATGGGCCTGTAAGTAGATAAACTAAATATATAATTTAGGGCCAAAAAAATTTCAAGATTTTTTCATCTTAATTGGCCGCCGAGATCATGCGATCTGATAATCTTTGGGGCTATATGATATTTTTACGTTAACATTCCATAAACAATTTACGGTTTCAAGATATTCACCATATGATGGGTGAAATCAGTGATTACTAATATATATGAACTTGTATTAAAAAAGATTGAACAATGTTTGCCAGAAAACAGCAAATGCTTATTTCCATTGTAACCAATAAGACGTAAATCTAGACATTCTACATGCTCGTGAAGTTAGCGAAATAAATTTTCAAAATAATTATTATTTGTTCTACACGGGTTTAAAAAATCCTCCTTACTTGCAGATAAAGACTCCACTTTTATTTTTACTTGCGGAATTAGCGTTTACGAGATACGAAGGTTTGAAAAATTGAAATTTGTCCGATGTGCTAAATTCATTTTTGCCTCTTTCTACGTCTCCAAAGGGGCTAGAATAATAATTTATATGTCATGTAATTCCTACTTACTTGCGGATGAACACTGGACTTTTAGTTTTACTTGATGAATTTGCGTTTCCGAGATACGAAGGTTTGAAAATTCAAAATTTATCAGTTGCCCGAAATTAATTTTTGCCGTTTCTACGTCGCAGAAGTGGCTATAATAATAAAGTACATGTTATTTAATTCCTCCTTGCTTGCGGATTCTAGATGGGTTCATTAAAATACGGCTCTAGTATTTATATCATAGATCCAAGGCCGTAGCCAGGAATTTTTTTCAGGGTGGGTTTTTGAGTAGGGGGTGGATAATTTAGGACAAACTGTATATTTTATAAATATAAAATTTATTCTATGAGAAAAACATGATTAATTGATTAAAATTGAATCTGGAATAAATAAGAAATATTATTGTTAAAAACTTAGAAAATAATTATAGTTAAAAGAAACTAAAAAAAATAGGCTTTAATAACAAATCGAACTAAAAAGTAGAAAATAATTTTTAATTATGAACAGTTTATATTAGAGCAGTAGAAAGTTGAACAATCAATCATGATTAATTACCTCAAAATAAAAGTATAATAAAATTTAGTTATTAACAGAATAATTCGATTCAAAGTAAAAAGCGTAGAATGAATTTTATAACAATAAATTAGAAAAAATGGTAAATGCCTGAAGAGAGAAGTACTATTAGTTATTGTTTTATTAAAAATGTTATGAAACAAAGTTGTTTATTTAATACAGTGTTTGCTATTGTCTTGGAAATGTGTCAAATCCATCGCTATACATTTTTTCCATGAAAAATTTCCTAGTACGCTTATGTCGAAGAAAGCATTGGAAAAATTATTTATAAAATTCATTGAAACTGGGTCGGTGCTCAATGTGAAGAAATCTAAGGAAACATATCACGAAAATAACGGATTTGTATCATCAGCAAAAGGGTTAGTTTTAGAAAAAGAAATTATATTTAGGGAAAGGTGCTATTTATTGGATTTTAGCAAAACTGAGCTGTAAATAATTTTTAAGCAAAACAAAATTAAAACTTTCAAGCCAAAGCTCCAGCATACACTTGAACCTGGTTCATAGGTGAAAACTACCTTGAAAACCAAAGCTTTCTTAGATTAATTTTTTTTCAGTCTACTTTTAGCACAAACGGTCAACTAATTTCTCAAAATTGCCGTGATTAGACCTTCGACAATCCTTATTACAGCAACAAGCAAAGTCAACGTACAAAAAGTTAATGTATTGATATTATTTTATAGCCGAAAATTTAAAGCAGCACGTGTATTTGAACATTTTGGAAACATTTTTTCATTCTACGTTTTCTTAGATTTCTGCACATTCATCATCGACCCAATTGCATTGAATTTTATAAATAAACTAGCCGTTACCCGCGGTTACACCCGCGTATGGAATGTACAAGTCTTTGCAAAAAGAAATAATTATGAAACATATGGGTTATCCTATATAACCATTTTTCCAAATTCCCTACTTAACTATAAATCCACCAATCCCGAACATATTTCACCCAAACTACAAGCGCTTATGGGCCACCTTATATAACAATTTTATTCGACATTTTTTTTAATAACCTTGTATAACCAACTCTACTTCACCCTATAGTGCAGCCATCCTGTATTTGCTGCTGTTTATTTGTCATTCAATATAACTCAATATAACTTTTTTTAACACCTGCTTATAACTCTACTCCACCCTATATTTCAGCTATGCAACTGCTTATGGTTTACGCTATATAATAATTATTTTTGATATTTTTTGAGCCAACTTGTAAAGTACAATTTCTCTCCACACTATCTTTTAATCACCCTTTACATACAACTTTTTCTAACATTGTGTTAATCACACTCTAAAAATATATCCTTGCTTAGTCCCATGTTTCAGGTATTCCATATAGTAGGATGCAACTGTTCATGCCATATATAACTTTTTTTAACTTTTCAATCCACCCTAATGCAAATGCCTGTGGAACCCTTGGTGTGTCACAAATGTAAAACACTGTTTGGCACCCTAACACCAAACCTTTATTTAGACACTCACCCAAACTGCAACTGCTTTTTGGCCACCCTATATAACAATTTTAATCATTTTATTTTGAACGGCCTTGTATAACTTTAATTCTACTTCCATTTACATTAAAACATCAAATCAGTCAAACATTATAACTTAGTTTTGAACCATCCTGTATAACCATAATTTTACTCTACAAAATACTTCAACCACCCTGTATGTTCATCTGCTTAGGGGCCACCAAAAATAACATTTTTTAAACAATTAACTATAACTCTGCTCCACTCAGTATCTTATCTACGAAACTGCTTATGGACTACTATATAACCATTTTTTAACCACCCTGGAAAATATAATTTGTCTCCACCTTATATTTCAACCATCCGTATATCTACCTTTTTCTAACATTGTTTTAATCACATTGTTAAACTATAATATTACTTCGATCCACGTTTCAGATATTGCATATATGCGACTACTTTTCGGCCCCCCAGTATAATATTTTTTGTATCTCTCCGTATAACTATAAATCCATCAATACCCAATATATTTCACAAAAACTGCAATTGCTTATGGGGCACCCTATATAACAATTTTGTTCAACATTTTTTTGAATCACCTTGTATGTATTACAACTACCCTGTAAACGCGGCTGCTTATTGGTCAACCAATATAACATTTTTTAAAGACTTAAGTATAACCACTCTATATTTCAACTATCCTGTATGTGCAACTAATTATGAGCCACGCTATTTCACAATTTTTCTTCATATTTGTTTAACCACATTAAAAAGTATAATTTCTCTCCACACTTCATTTAAAGCACCCTTCATTTGCAACTTTTTCTAACCCTGTTTGAATCACACTGTATAACTATAACTTCATTGCGTCCCATATTTCAGGTACTCCATATATGCAACTGCTATATAAAAAAATTCTACCATTTATTACCCACCCTGTATAATTATAATTCTACTCCACCGTACATTTCAACAACCTTGTATATGCAACTACTTATTTTCCACCCAATACAACATTTTTGAATCACCTTGTATCCTTAAAATTCTACTCCAACCTATATTTCAACCATTCGGTAAATGGAACAGCTTGTAGATCATAACATTTCTTTATAATACTTTTTAAACCCACCTGTATAGCTGTAGTTATACTCACCATCCTATATATGCAATCATTTGTGGATATAAAATATTTTTTTAGACCACTCTATAAACTATAATTCTACTTGATCTTATATTTCAACCACCCTGTATAAACAACTTCTTCTAAAATTTTTTCAACCCATTTCATAACTATAATAACTCAAGAAAATAATTCAAAGATCCTAACTGCTTAAATAACACATTTTTTTCTAAAAAGAATTTATACACCCTGTATAAATATTCTACCCTTATTTCAACCATATTGTATATGTTACTACTTATGAGCCAAACAATATATCACCCTATGTAAATATAATTCTACCTGCCCGTTTGCGTTCACGCAATATAACTTTTTTGAACCACCCCGTATAACTAATTTCACTCCCCCTTATTTCAAGCACATTGTATATATGTAGTTGCTGATGGTACACCTAATATAACTTTTTTTAGATTTTTTAAATCCATGTCATTCTACTCGGGACTAAGTTTCCTATATATAGAATACCCTGTAAAATTACGGTTGAAATATCACTTGATTTTTTTCTAAATCGAAACATGTTACATTGGTATATTCCGAATTTTGAATAAAAGATTAGCTGATTCAAGTATCTAATATTTGGTGCTTGCGTTGGAACCAATGGAGTAATTGTGTTATCCAACATGGTAGAAGTTTTTTCGCTATATCTAGGGTATCTGTGAATTTAGGGATATAAAATATCTACCAGATTTTAAGTAAAACTATAGGCTTTGCAACAAAAAAGGATTCAGCAAAATCAGTCCAGTGGTTCTTACGTGATGCCCGAACAAACAAACAGACAAACTTACAATTTTATAATAGTGTTACGAGAATTCATCCGACATCTGGTGCAAACGGCCCTCAACCAATTCATGGAAGGGACATTATTCCGATAAATTCGTGGAACCCGAAATGTTTGTCTCTCAACCGGCAGACCGCTGCCGTTACTGGGAATTCCCTTAAAACTTCCAGAACATGATGGAATTTCCCGATGGTTCGTGGACGTACCAGACAATTCCAAGATAAATGTATACAAGGACCAGCTGGCGATAGGAGTATTCAGTTTTCGTCGGTCGTTTGTACAGTTAAGATAAAATGTAAATAGTAGTTTCTCTGAATATAAATTTGTGTAAAAATAGTGGAAATAAATTAGAGTTAGACTGTGTTTTTAAATAAATCCAAGAACTGAACTGAACCCGAGTGTGAAAATAAAAACATTACAGTGGTGTCAGGTGTGTGGTGTATTTGTGGAACTTTAAAAGTGAAAAATAAATAGACAATGTTTAAAAACGTGAGTTTGGACCAATTGAAAGTGACGGGCTTAAAAAAGGAACTTGAGGAAAGGGATTTAGAAATCAGTGGGAAGAAAAGTGAATTAATTCAACGGCTGCGAGATGCCCTAATGAATGAAGGTAACGATCCCGATACTTATTTGTTTGAAGTTTCTGGTAATGGTGACATGAGTATGCTATTGAAAAAAATGGAGGAAAGTTTAAAAGAAACGTTACAAGATAAATTGCTAGAAAATTCTAAAAACTTGAAAGAGGCGTTAGAAGATAAATTAGCAGAAAATTCTGAATCCCTAGAAGAAAAATTAGTAGAAAGATTACAAGAAAATTCTAAAGCGCTAGAAGACAAACTGCTAGAAAATTCGAAGTATTTAGAAGATAAGCTACAAAAATTACACGAAAATGCCCATTCTTTAGAAGAAAATTTGAAAAGCATGGTACAGGAAAGTTCAGAAATGCTAGAAGAGAAAATAGTCGAAAATGAAGCCCGGATCGAAGATCTGAAGCAGACCACGGTCAAATATGAAACCCGGATGGAAGAACTAAAGCAAACAATAGTCGAAGAACTAAGTCAGACGACAGTTAAAAACGAAACGCGCATAGAAGAGTTAAAACGGATAATGGAAGGCGAGATCACCAAAATAAAAGAACAGGTAGTGGCAGAACAAAGGGGAGAAACACAATCAAAGACCGAAAGCAGAAGCAGTCTGGAGGTAGTGGATTCAAAAATTGGCCTCGAGGGGACAAGACAGAAAATGAAACCTCCCCAATTTGATGGAAAATCACCATGGACTAATTATCGTCGCCAATTCGAGGCTGCAGCTAAGCTAAACGGATGGTCGGCAGAGGAGAAAGCTATCGCATTAACCCTAGCCTTAAGAGGGGATGCTACAGATATCTTACAAACATTGAATACTTAGGAGCAAGAAGACTACGAACAACTGGTCAAACATTTGGAACTGAGGTATGGACAAACGCATTTGGAGCACGTTTATCACTCCCAATTGAAAAATCGCTTCCAGAAAGCGAATGAATCCCTTCAAGAGTTTGAAGCTGATATTGCCTGTCTGGTTCGCCTTGCCTATCCAGCCACACCGGAAAATGTGATAGAAAGGTTAGCAGTGCAAGCATTTTTGGATGGACTTCGGGACCACGAAGCCAGACAAGCATTGACCCTAGCTCGACCGACTCAATTAGTGGATGCACTGGCTCGAGCTCTGGAATTCGAGGCAGCGAAAAATACCTGTAGAGGTCAGGGCAGAGTCCGTATCATTGAAGGAGAGTCAGAAGACGGCGGAAACGATGAAGCCTCTGTAAGAAAGATAATAGAAGAAGTCCTTACCGAAAAAAGACTAGTGAGATGTCGGAAGTGTCGTAAGGTAGGACATGTCCAGAGTCGTTGCAAGGAGAGCAACAGAGCCCAGACTTCCTCGCCGGGGAAACTAAAGAAGGCCTATGTAAAGGGACCATCGTTGACCTGTAGCAAAGAAATGTCAACTACCAACGCATATGTCGCTTCGCTACGCAACCACGTTAACAGTGTGTTCGTAGATGGCCTTATTAATAGGAGGCAATTTGCAATGCTGCTGGATACTGGTGCGACGAAAACAGTAATAAGGCCCGATTTTGCGTGGACTATCGACAATTAAACCACGCTACAAAGAAAGACAGCTATCCTCTTCCAAGAATAGACGATACCCTAGATACGTTGGCTGGATCGAAGATGTTTTCCACCCTGGACTTGAAGAGCGGTTATTGGCAGGTGGAACTTGCCAAAGAAGACCGCGAAAAGACTGCTTTTACCATCGGCTCAGGACTTTACCAGTTCACGGTAATGCCGTTTGGGTTGTGTAATGCTCCAGCAACGTTTGAAAGATTGATGGAAACAGTGTTAAAAGGGCTTTCATGGAAAACGTGCCTGGTGTATCTTGACGACATTATCGTGGTTGGGAAATCTTTTGAAAACCACGGCGACTTCGAAGTTCCGGACTAAAGTTAAGCCCGAAGAAGTGTCAGCTGTTCCAAGAAGAGGTGCAATATCTTGGACATGTAGTTTCCGCACAGGGAGTAGCTGTTGACAAACAGAAAATCAAAGCCGTCCAGGAATGGCCGATACCTATAGACATCCACCAAGTGGATGTCAAGGACTGGTGCCGGAAATGTACTGTTTGTCCAAAAGCTCCCATGAAGCAATATAACGTGGGCAGTCCATTCGAAAGAGTAGCCATTGATGTTGCCAGCCCATTTCCTGAATCCGACTCTGGAAACAAGTACATTGTGGTGGTTATGGACTATTTTAGTAAATGGGCCGAAGCGTATGCCTTGCCGAATCAAGAAGCCTTGACCGTTGCTGATGTCCTTGTCAAGGAATGGAGTTGCACTCAGACCAAGGTAGGAACTTCGAGTCTACTCTTTTCCAAGACGTCTGCAAACTCTTGAAGATCAATAAAACACGGACGACGGCATTACACCCGCAATCCGATGGAATGGTAGAACGGATGAATAGAACCATTAACCGCCATTTGTCAAAGGTAGTCTCTGACCACCAAGGAGACTGAGACCAGTATCTGCACTTGTTTCTAATGGCATATCGTTTGTCTGTGCACGAGTCCACGGGTCAGACCCCGGCCAGTATTATCATGGGACGAGAATTAATACCATGCGAGTTGAAGTTTGGATGTCCCCCAGGAGAAGAGATCGCAGGTGAAGACTATGTCAGCCAGCTACGTCAAAAGATGAACGACATCCATGAACGAGTCCGGTTAAACATCGAGAATGTCAGTGCCCGAATGAAGGAAGCCTACGACATCAAAGCCGAGAGTGGAGAATTCCAAGTTAATGATCTTGTTTGGTTGTATAACCCGCAACGTCGTCGTGGATATTCGCCCAAGTTACAGAGATCTTGGGAGGGGCCGTACCAAATTGTGAAGAAAATCAACGATGTCGTCTACAGAATAAAGAAGCTACCTCAGGGAAAACCAAAGGTGGTACATTTCAACAGGCTAGCCCCTTATGCCGGAAGTCATGACGGCGAAGATGACCAAGCCCAAGTCCGCAGCATCCAGCCACCCGATGACGAAATGACCTTCGAACAGTATTCGAGTAACTAGAAGCGAAAGCAGAAGGCTACGAGAATTATGCGAACCGACCTGAAGAGGGCAGATGTGACTCTGCCGAAACGTCGTCATTTTACCATCGATCCCGGCAGGGATCAGTTATCAACTACGCGGATGAATTCCCGGAAACCACCTAAAACATTATATATATATATATATATATATATATATATATATATGCAATTAAAGATCGTAAAAGCTATAAGAACGCTCAAAAAGCACTAATAATCGGGACAAGGTAAGTTATCGGATTAACAGATGAAAACATTCGAATAACAGAAACAAACAAAATAATGGAGCACATCACTAAATTCCATATGGACCTATATAAAGCCTCCAAAACACTTGAAATAAGTGTCAAGAATGGTGTAACTGCCGAACTACTAAGCTATACTGATAGAGAAATGCGTGGACAAAATCTATATACGCAATGTCTAAGAACTACTCACATGGAATAGCTCTCTTATATTATTAATTCACAAGGGTAGTAAAGAGCCCCGAGAACAAGCTCGTGGCTTCAGCACCATCGATGACATACAGATACTAAAGGAAGTTATTAGTCGACCTAAAGAATATCGAATACCACATTGGCATTCATAGATTTCGAAGCGTTCGACAATATATTACCAAACGCAGCAATCCACTCTTTGGGTGAGCAAGGATGTGTAGATGCAAACGTTGGCCAATAGATACCGGGAAACCTCAGCCAAAATCAGAATATTTGAAGGCAGCCTGGAATTTCCCACCAACAAAGGCTTTAGAAATTATCTTTCGAAAGTTAGATTGTAACAAAAAGGACTTAATGTACACGGCGAAAATCTCAACCATCTTTTGTTGTGTTTGCAGCCCTGTCTCCTCGAGGCATTCACCCGCTATGACGTATGTATCGTGTAAAAAATTCTTCCCAGTAAATGTGAAGATTCCGAATTTACCAGAAAATATACCAGGCTTATATAGGAAGTGCAGTAACTGTACATCAATTAAGCATCGTGATATTGGAGATGCTGAAATTATTTCTAACTTAATATGGGTTGAACAACAATAAATCTTTGCAGAATCTCTGCAGTTTTTTATGGAATCAAGATTGATGCTTTTAAAACGAAAATCTCGAACTTCGAAGGAAAAATTATGATTTCAGAATTAAAGTCGAACACGTTGGCATTACGTTTGGTGAAATCCAGGAGTATTTTTAGTTTGAATGTTTAAGTTAAGTACTTGAATATCAAGGTGTAGTATCTAAGGGCAGTTTGTGGAAACTGCCCGGAACACTAGTTGCCCTCTTATAGAAAAACTGTCCCGCAGGATTAACTGTGAGAAAGTAGGTCTATAGATTTGTCAACTAGTATTCCAGTATAATATGTTGTGTATTTTGTGTTGTACTTATCTGTTTTTTGTGACGTTTCGATTCCTTATCAGGAATCGTTGTCGAACAATGTTTGTTTGAATGTTTTGCACTATATTCGATTGACATTTTTGGGAAATGTCAATTGACTGATTAATTGACTTTAAACTACTTAAGAAATCCAAGAGCTCAAAGCTAAAAAAAACTTAATATTTTTAATAATGTATGCACGAAACTTCCAATTCACAATTCCGAAAATATTGTAGAATCTCAACCGCCAGCAAATGCCTCCGTAAACCAATAATCGTTAACATTACGTCGAAACTAGTGAAGGACAACATAATAACAGCTATTCGCAAAAGAAAATAGTAAAAAACTAGTGAGATATGTGTATTAAGAATTGATTAATAGAACATTTATATTAACGCTCATCCAACCCGGAAAACTAAACTGTTGTACAAGCGAATACAAGAATTTGTAAAAACAAAGGCTGCCTTACCGCAAAATTTTTGTTAGAAACCCAAAGTTCGGAAATAAACAGCTTGTCACCAATGTATCCAGTCTAAATCAGTTTAATTAGATTAATATGCATGTCATTAATATTCCAAAACATCTCTTATTTAACAATGCTATGTTTATTTATTACCAAAACCTAAAAGGATTCAATGCTAGACTTTTTTTGTCTCCTACTTGTTTTTCAAAGGTCATGTCATATATAAAAGAAAATAGGCTTAACAAGAATATTACAGTAGGTATAAATGTTACTCTGTGCAACCATCCACAAATAATAACTGACTATATTACGAAAATAAATAACACCGAGAAAATATCCTGTTTGGTTTTCAGAAAGTACAGTACGTCTAATTAAAGAAAAAGTTAAGATTGACGACATAGGTCTTCCAATGCATTAAGCTTTGGAGATAAACAATTGGGTAATTACTGCTATAATTGGAGTGCCTTTTCTCAATTTTTCTCTTGTTTTTCAATCTGACAGTCTGCTAAAACCGATTAATCAGAATAACTCTCCTTGCGAGCATTCCGTTTATTTTTTAAGGAGACATCTATTTAATTAAATTGTTTCAAATAAATGGTTTGGACCTTCTTTTAAAGAGTTTTGTGTCGTATCGAAAACCACTGAGGTACATAAGGTTTAGTAAATAAGTAACTACAGTTTCATGGTGTTGTGAAATTCAGCTGTAGGATACATACAATCGCAGAATTCGATTGGCTCAGGTAAAACACCTAGCATGAAGAGAGTACCTGATGCATTTTGGCTTAGATCATAAGAGTATAAACCTGATGTTATGGGTCGAGAAATATTCAGCTTAAATCTTTTTAATTAGCATCAGGTAATGGGCAATCAATTGGTATTTTCAGACTTTCTTTAAATTTCTCTGGATGGTCCCGGTGAACCAATTTGGTCCATCTGAAGCTCCTAACAGGACTCTGACTTCAACTCATTAAAATGCAACAAGCAAATACTCCACTGTAACAGTAGTCCATTTTTGCGTTAATAACAGTACCATCACATCCTGTCAATTCCAGATCATACATGTCTCCATTTTCTGACAGTCCATCACAATTATCTTTCACATTACTAGACACAGGAACAAAATGACCCAAATTTTTAGATTCAGGTTCAGATAGAACAGATATATGCTCTTCTTTACTTTTCTTTCCTCCTATCAAAAAAATACAGCTTATGAAGGAATACAGTTTTCATTAAATTCTTAGCGCAAACAAGTATTAAATTTTACTTTTTTGTATGAAACTTTTATTTCTCTCTAAAATCAAAGACATATTGTTTATTCTGGAAGAAACATAATATGCCTTCTGAATTTCAAAAACTTCAGTGTCAACAAGTTACTACAATACTTACAAAACAAATATTAAGCATTTCAAAAAAATATTCACATCATTTTGAAGCATAAGTGAAAAAAAGGTGTCTCACCAAAACTCATGCAGATTTTTTTCTGGTAGATGTATTTGAGTGTGTCATATTTTGATTGAAAGACACTTCACAAAGAATTAGCAAGATGCAATTTTATGCCCTTTATTTGGTTACATACATACAAAAGTATTTTAGTAATATTGTTTTCATTGAGATCCATCAGGGCAAAACATTTTTATGAAGATATTTCAAAAACTGTTGGGGAAGAACAATTAAAAAGTAGGAAATTTGACAAGATATGCAGTGTTTGAGCAGAAGATCCTATTCAATTATATGTGTCTTACTTTTTAGTTGGAGGATATGAATAAGTTTGAGTTGAGAAAAATGCATTTTTAGTCCACCCTAATAATTAGATATACTAATATTCCAGCACATATTCATTTCACATGATGATTTATGTATCATTTGCAAGTGTGAACTATCATTAGGATAATAATTTTTGCATGTTCTTTTTTGTTTCTGTTACAAAAATTACATAGGCACCATGCTACATAACTTTAGCTGGGTTAGTATTTTATTTCTTATAATTACTTATCAGAATTTAGTCCAATATTAAAACAAACACTGTCTTCATATTTTGTAGCTACCATTTCTCCAAATAAATAATAATATAGAAAAATTTGCCAATGTATTTATGAATTCCATGAACATATGAAATATAATCAAACACTAAAAATTTAATTGTGAGATATATATTTTATTGTTGTAAATAAACAAAATTACACCTAATATAATATTTAATAAAATTTTTAAACAGGAAATTTAAGATATCAACATAAAGAACAAATTCAAATATACATTTACAAGTAAAATATATGAAATCTCATTAATAAATAATACATTTTCCAAAAAATATATATTATAATATAATTTATATTATAATTATCATCTTAATTGGAAATTAAACATCCACTTCTTGGATATTAAAATGAAATTATTTTAATAAATGGAACATGGAATGCAGAAATAAATTACTGGGAAGCAAAAGCAGGAAATAATTTTGCTTATATAAAAATAGACATTAACAAATTCTAAAAGTCAAGCAATTTTTGCATAATGAACTAATCAGAATATATAAGATTTATAGAAATATAAATGAAACTCTTATTATTAGTACTTCTGCAAATAATCCAATGGTACTAAAATTATTAAGTGAATGTAATTAAAAAACTAATATAATGAAATGAATAAAATTATTTTATATTTTGTACATTATTTAAGGATTTACACTAATTTACCAAATTTTCTATCAACCACAAGCAAATAACAAAAAGGATACACAGACATTGGAAAAATCTGAGTAAATATATTACTTGTATTTTGTTTCAATATCATATGGGCTGACAGTTGTAATTATAACATCACTGTTAGCAGATTTTGATGAATCAATAGTAAATTTTGTTCTTTTTATGGGGGGTCCCTCATCTATACCTGAAGAGTATTCATCAATATCTGGCTCAATAAATCCATTACTGTTAATATGTCCTCCATAGTCAATTTTTCCTCCTAGCTCAGGCTTTTCTTTTTGTAAATAACTTTTAAATGTTTCAAAAACTTTTCCAAGAATGCTTGTCTTGGAATTATTATTTGTTAGTATATTTTCATATTCCTTCTCCATCTCTTCCATTAATTTAGAGAACTCAGTTTCATTTACATTCTCCATATCAATCATCTCCTCAACGAGTTTTGCTTTTTCTTCATCTTTGAAGATTAAAAATTCTTCCATATTTAGAGTGTTCTCCTCAATGTTCATTTGTGAACTTGATAGCAATGATCTTCTTATTGCAAGTTGCTCTTCAGTATTAATATTTGGTTTATTGCCTAATAATTTCATATTAGGCAAAGATACCAAAAGAGCTGATAACAAAACAACCATAAGGCAAGTTGATGGAGTAGCTTTTGAAGATGTTGAATTCTTTATCAATGCTTGCAATTTATTTACATGAGCAATAAGTGTTTTGTTTTGTCGCTGTAAAGCACGAACCTTTTGTAAAAGATTTTTATTTTCCTCTGAACCTCTCTTTACTCTTTCTTCCAAACCATCTACATATTCCTTTTTACGCTTTCTTGAATCTTGAGCAGAAATTTTATTTCTGATTTTTCTGCGAATTCTCTTCAACTCTCGTTCTTCATTCTTAGTCAATGGATGATGTGTAGGGAGTTTAATACCTTCTTTGACTAGAAGGCGTTTCTCTTCTTGAGTAAGCATTAAAGGTGGATACTGATTTGGTGAATAATTTTTAGTATCTTTAATAGATACATTTGGACTGGCATCTACTTTCTGTCTCTTCAACTTCTCAGATAATTGTGCAAGATTACTTTGAGTTTTTATTATTTTGAAACCTTTTACATTGAGTGGCAATAATATTGGTCCAGCAGTATTATCAATTGACTGTATCTTTACAATTTGTGGTTTCTCTTTAAATATATGATTTATCTTTGCTGTATCTATAATGGATTTTGCAATTATTTTTTTGTTATTTGGATTTTGAATAAACAGTTTTGTTTCAGTTCTTTGTGGAGTTAATGGTTGGTAACCCATATCTAGATTGGTTTCAATAATTGGAATCTCTGGTGGTGATAGTGTTGATTCAAAAAATACATCTTCATTATTAATAAGAATTTCATCAGAATTTTCTGTGTAAGAACTATTTTTATCACTTTCAGAATAAAAGCTCTGTGGGGATAAAACTTCATCAATATGTGAACTGGAATCGCTAGAGATTTGTATATCGTCTTCTAAACTTGATAAGAAATCATGATCCATATTGTTTTCCATTGAAAGAACAGAATCGAAGAATTCAGAACTCATAAAATCCGAGTTCTCGTACCTTAATAGTACGTCTATATCGTCCATGTCTTCGTGATTATTTTCAGACCCGGAATTCTCTCGCTTATTTACATTCATTTTATAATATGAATAAAATTTTCAATACATTTTAAACACAACCCATTGCACGTCAAAGCCGACACGTCATGACCGTTACCTACGTCATGATTTATGTTGTCAGATAACCATAACATAACCAATCATTTAACCTCTTGGTCTTAATTGTCTTCTTCTTCAACTAATTTATTCTCATATATGTATTAAGTGTTGTTTATCTTAGAGCTTGTCCATGCTCTTAGATGATATACATCCTAGATATAGCCTGTCAAGCACAAAATCGTGGAAACGCTAGAAAGAGGGGGCAACAGAGACAGTAACAGGCTATTTCACTAGCAGCCAATGAACAACATGCTGAACGTATTTCATTGGAAGCAGCTCCCAACCGAGTGAAATAGCCTCTTGCCCTCACTATTGCCCTCTTTATCTTTAGTCTTGCCACAACATTTGTGCATGACATGACATTTGGCTATATCTATAAGGTACATGATATAAGTCCATTCTGGAGATAGCTTGCTGCTTAGATCATTTACCATCTAGTTATAGCCTGTCAAGCATAAACACGCTAGAAAGAGAGGGCAATAGAGACAGTAAGAGGCTTAGTGGTTGGAAGCAGCTCCCAACCGAGTGAAATAGCCTCTTGCCCTCTCACTCCTTAATCTTACCACGACATTTGTGCACTACAGGCTATCTCCAGAAAGTACATGCTCTAACGCCTGCAGTGCACAAATATCGAGGTACGACTGAGAAGAGAGAGGGCAAGAGGCTATTTCACTCGGTTGGTCGAGCTGCTCCGTTCAAACTGTTGTTCATTGACTGCTTCCACCCGCCAAGTGAAATAGCTTGTTATTCCCTGTTTTCCAATTAGCGCACAATTGAGCACAGTGCGGCACAGTGCTAGCACTGAGTGTTCCAATTACAGCACTGGCTCGCACAATTGAGCACAAGAAATAACTGTGTCTTTGGGATGTTTTATGTAGGTTTACTTAGTAAACATAAAACTTTATCATAAAACATGAAGTATGTTCCAAATAACGTCCGAAAATTACGGTACAGGGCAACAGAAAAACACTTTGTGCTCTAGTAATTGGAAAACAACCATTATTGAATTATTCTGTAAATAATTTACGTACACATAAACGTCAATTGATAACTTATGAGTAATACACTTTTAACCTCATGGTGATCAGTGTACTCTACCGGTTGGTTTTAAAACAACCATGTTCCAATTAACGTCCTAAAAATTGCCGCACTGTGCGGCATAAAATCACTTGTGCTCTGCTAACTGGAAAACAGCCATTGTCTCTATTAACCTCTCTTTCTAACGTTGCCACGATTTTGTGCATGGCATAGGCTTGGGTCGTTCGTGAATGAGTCGTTCAAAATGAGCGACTCCTCTGGATGTGCCGCGAATGAGCGGCACTGTTTAGTCAAATAGCTCGTTCAGTTCGCCATTAATAGAATCATTCAGCTCGAGCGAGTCAAGAGTCATCGGATGTGCTGAACATTCAATCACGAGGTAGAGACTCGTTGACTCGTTCAATTTTTCAACCGGCGGTCACCTCGGCTGGGAACAGTGGTGCGTGGACAGAAAAGAGCCGTTTGGTTGATGAGATGTGGGTATTATTTTAAAATTCGGTCGGAAAGTTTTATTTTCAACGAATCCATGAATGGATATTTTAAATTTTTATTATCACAGGCACTAAGGCACAGGGTTGTTATTGTTTTGCAGTGTTTTTATTATATAAATTTCTATTAGAGTTATAAGTAAGCATAATAATTTTATTTGTTTTGAGAGCTTACAACGTTTACATTTTAATGTCGGAGTTTTTTTCTTATTTTTGTTTCCAAATAATACAAAATTTTTATATTTTCACGTAAATTAATGATCTTGAAATTATGACTCAGCAAAACTTTATTATTAATTTGAACAGTGAACTACACAAATAGAGACATTATATAAATTCGCCTAAGGCTAAACGGCTATGTGGTTTAGGAGCGACATCGTTCAAATGAACGACTCAGTGTGAACGACTCGTTTTGGTGAGCTGAACGAAATGAGCGGGCTCACTAAAAAGAGTCATAAAACCCAACTCTGACATGGCATGCTGATGTTTATTTCAGTGCATATTTACTACGTCTTAGAGCATGTACCTTCTGAAGATATCCAGCAATGCACAAATTTGTGGCAAGGCTAGAAAGAGAGGGCAATAGAGAGAGTAAGGCCAGGCACAGACCTATCGTTTCTATTCTGTTCTCATAGAACAGAAGAGAATCTGGGTTCAACACCACGTTTGCCGGTCGACGGGGTTCCTTGCTTTGCCCTCAGTCGTTGTCTAGCGCTTGTGGTAGACTCAATATATGATAATTCGTAATGGACAATAATGGACTTATCAAACGCACAGGTGTAAGCGAACTGGGGTAAAAAAATGGAGGTAGTACGTAATCCATGCCGCTTTTCTTACCAGTGAGCACGTTTTGAGAGAGAGAGAGATAGATAGAGACATTAAATAGCCTCTTGCCCTCTCTCTCCTTAATCTTACCACATTTGTGCACTGCAGGCTACATTCAGAAAGTACATGCTCTAAGGCCTGCAGTGCACAAATATCGTGGTACAACTGAGAAGAGAGAAAGACTATGGCTATTTCACTCGAGCTGCTTCCATTGAAATACGATCAGCACGGTTGTTCATTGGCTGCTTCCACCCACCAAGTGGAATAGCCTGTTACTGTCTCTGTTGCCCTCTCTTTCTAAACTTGCCAAGTTTTTGTGCTTTACAGGCTATCTCCAGATGATACATGCTCTAAGCTTATAAATCTACTCTTAACTTAGAGCATTTACCACAAACTAAGATTTAAAGTTATAATGCGGTTTGTATTTTCAGATTTTTTGGGAATAAAACCACAAATTGCTTGAAAGACTTTATATTTCAAAAAAACGTTTCCGACCCTGAGAATTCTAGACATAATTCATGTATTCATGTTTCGAAAAAATTCAGTGTATTCAGATTTATTATAAAAACTAACATTAAAAGAAAGAAAATTATTGTATTTCATAAATTTGCTACATTACACTCAATACTTAATTCCCATTTAGCTCTTGATATTGAGATATTAAAAACATTCCTGCGTCCTAATGTCGTTTAAATTTCGTTAACTATACGTAATAATATCAGAAAAATGGTTCATTTAACAGAAATGCACAAAATAAGTATTCTACAAATGTTTGGTTATGGAGATAACACACCCACACAAATGGAAGTTTCTCGCTTATTTCACGAAAATTTTCCAAATTTGCCGTCTGTATCCCAAGGAACAATTAGTAAAATAGAAAAGCAGTTTCGCGAGCTTGGTCATGAAAGACAGATAAAAAAGTAGCTGCCAATGCTGTAAGTGATAATACGAAATTGGATATTATGCTTGAGTTTCAAGAAAACCCACATAATTCTGGTCGAAAAGCAGCCCCACTGTTCCACGTTAGCCATACATCAATTTTTCGAGTATTAATGGAAAGTAAAATTCATCCCTATAAAATGATGCAGACTCAGGAGCTCATGGAAGGCGATTTCGATAGGAGAACGTATTTCTATGAACAAATGATGGTAAGGTTAGACAACAATGTGATCCAATTAGAAGATGTTTTGTTTTCTGATGGGAGCACATTTACACTTCACGGTCATGTTAATTGTCAAAATTGCAGCTATTGGTCTAATGAGAATCCTCACTGGATGACAGAGAAACATATATAATATCTTGAAATGTTAATGTTTGGGCAGGAATTGTTGGAAATCTTATTGTAGGTCCCTTTTTCAATGATGGCAACTGGAATGGAGATAATTATATAAAACATCTCCAAAATAATGTCGTGTCAACTTTGATAAACTTATATCCTGATCCAGTAGAACCCCAAGTTCCTCCCAATACAATATGGTTTCAGCAAGATGAAGCACCGCCCCATTACGAAATTAATGTCCGGCAGTACCTGAACCAAATTTGTCCAAATCGGTGGATTGCAGCACGACCTCCTGATTTGACGAAATGGACTACTTTTTGTAGGGATATGTCAAAAGTACTGTATACAAAACTAAACTCCTCAACTTAGATGTCCTAAAAAGACGAAATGCTTGCGATTAGATCAGTCACGCCTGAGATGTTGAGTAACGTTAGAAGACATTTCTATACCAGATTAGCATGTTGCTAAAACGTTCGCAGCGAGCATTTTGAACATTTCCTACATTGACATTAATGATTTTTTTTAATATTGAGAAATAATCAGTATTACTTATTAGGTTTTTAGTGTAATGTAGCGAATTTATGAAATAAAATAATTTTCTTTTCTTAGTGTTAATTTTTGTAATAAATCCGAAAACACTTAATATTTCCGATAACAGTTGAAGATATGTGCATTTAAAATAAGAAAGTCGATATTAGCCAATGTCACATGACACACCCTATATATTTTTTTTGAAAAAATGCGCATTTAAAAATACCTTTTTCGTTATCCATTTGGCTGTTCCACACTGTATAAAATCCAAAAGTTATAACAATTTAAAAAACGGGTGTATTTTATATATTTTTTAGAGAAAATAGCAATTAAATGGTTAACAACACTCATTTATTTGCATATTTATCAACAACATAAAATAAGGATATTTCAAACAGATGTGAAAATTGAATTAAGATGATTTTTCTTACAAGGTGCATTGGTAAAAAGGCTTCCTAAAACAAAACAATTGGGTTACAAATAAAGTATATCAATTTATTTAATCTTGTTTGAAAGAAGAAACGTTTAAAATAATGATAAAGAAAGAAAATTACCCTTATAAATATCATACTACTCACCTATAAATTTTTTCCGGGATGTGTCACTATTTGAAATTACTTTACAATCGTCAATTTCAAATATTTGGAAATCTAAGCAACGAAATCGTTCATCAGTTTCATACAGTTCATTCAAAGAAAGAGGACTAAAATATGGACGACCGGAAAATGGATTAATAAAATCCGCCCAATATCCAGAGCTTCTCAACTTTTCACAAATGTTTTTGGCAGCTATTAGGAACTGGAACAAATAGTTCAAAGAATCAGTTTAATAACAGTAATCAGTAATAAAAGAATTAAAAATGAAACTGGTTAACAGTATATTCATGAATTATTTGCTTTAGATTTAGTAACATAAATCTATGACTTTGTGTCCAATTATAATTTTTAATACTTATCCAACAGATGAGTTAAGGATTAAAATTAGAATATAAAACAATTTTATATATTTTTTGGTTAATGTATATTTTTAACCTGTTTCAACTATTACTACAATAAATTCTGATTTAAATGACTTTGTTTCTGTAAAAATGATATTAAATGGGACAGCAATTATGATATAATTTCTAAATAATTACTAACTCTTTGGTTGTAATATTTGTAATAATTAAGTTTCAAGTAGATTTAAATTTAATATTTATTTACTAGTCACATTGTGTTAGTATCATGAGTTATGTCAGTTTGTTAGGTTAGGCGGGCTTTGTCTATGATGATTGGAATTACATGAAGAATTTTGATTCCTTTTTCCTTTTGTAAGCCTTAAATAACAGCTACAGTTCCATTAAAAACAATCTATACTAACTACACTTATTGAACGGTTAATAGTAATCAAACATTACAAAATGTTACATGGATTCATTGTTTCATTGGAATGGCAAATGTTGAGTTATTATTTGAAAAGATTAAAGTTTTTCAGTTTGACTAGCACAAATTTAAATATATGTTAATTAAAAGGCTTTCTGGGGTAGTTTTCCTTGAAATTGAAAAAATAAACCATATTAACTACAAAACCATATACTAATTTACAGATAAAAAGTTCAAATCAGAAAATTCAAAATAGATTTTCTAAAAATGGATGAAGTAATATAACAGCAGTGCATTTTATTACTTTGTGCACTTACAGTATTGTAAACTGCCTGAATATAGTGTTATTTAAAATCTTTGCAAATTACATTTAAGGGTTAAGTTATTAGATACTAACTAGGATTTTGTGTAATACTTGTTCTAGAAAGTATTGAATTGAAACCCAGACTATCAATTACAAAATTCAGCTTCTAAGCAATAAGAGTCCGCTGATAATTATGTACTTTATAAACTCAAAAATACCAGTTTTATGATACCAGTATCGATATAGTATTGATACTTGCTCGTGATTTTACTAAATTAGTATTTTTCCCGAAGTTATCACTTCGGTAAATTCATATCTTCCGATCTCCGCTAAATTGGTATCGACACCTTTCGATACCAGTATTGGTACCTTTATTTCGATACTAGTACCGAAATCGGTACTGATACTTTTACCGAGGTGGGGTGGCTGAAAAATCTGCCGTGAACCTTCAAAACTTCCCATAAATTTGCTGACTTCCTCCCATAGGCCAAATTTTTTTCTGACGTGCACACCACATTCTAGGACAATTTTTTCCCTGATTTGCCCCTCTCTAGGACAATTTTTTCTGATTTGACCGTTCCTAAACTAAAATCTGGGTATACCACTGGTGGTATCGCAACGTCCTTAGATGTTATATTACTAAGAATTAAAGGTAAGGTGACAAGGAGAATTACCACCGTCAAAGTGATTGATATTAAAAGATCATTTTAAGAAGTTGGAAATCTCACACAACAGAAATGAAATTCGGGAAACTCTCTGGTTATGGTGGGGTTTGCACTCAGGATATTAAAGTTAACTAAAGTTATTCAGAGTTTTGAATTATAAATACACATTAAAGTATCCTTTTTATGATTGATGGAAGTATTAAAGTATTCACATTTATTGAACTTGCTGATTCAAAATTGCTTCTATTTGCAAATGCTTAAATGTACCTCACATTTGGACTGAAAAGAGGATACATGATGTGCAAACATAATGATTGTGATTCCAACCTATGTTAATATATAAAATAGTAGAAAAATGTACAGCAATATGTAGGGAAACTCAGTGTTCATTACTTCAAAAGTGAAAGTTAGAAGTAAGTATAATAAAAGTGACAAATTTTAATACAGTTACTATAAATACTTCCTTTTGCAATTTATTATAAGAAAAAATTACCGTTTGTGCCAACTTTTCGTTCTCCAATTCGTTATTACTTCTCAGATGCTTATTATTTGGTTTTAAAATAACTGTTATAACAGATAGATCTGAAATGTCATCAGTTTTATGATAGGGAAATAAGTCTTTTACTGTCTTGCGTAAAACTGTTGGGCATGTTTGAACACGGCAAATCATGTTTGAATTGGCTGCATCGTCCACCTGAAATTTGAATAGAATTTGTTTTAACATCTATGAAAAAAAGAATGGAATAGACTGCTGCCAGTTATACTGGTGGAGAGGAATAAAATAAATTACAAAAAATTCTGAATTAACGGAAATTTAAAGCCTTTAACTATTATTTTTCTATGGAGCCGTCAGCTGTACTTGTATTTACTGAAACCACAGACTATGACATATATCTGAAAACATACATAATATTCGGTAATGTAGGGGAAGGTCGGGTATAGTGGCCACTCTAAGCTTTGAAAGCCTCATTCATGAAAATATCATTCTTTTTAACTTTATTTTACACATTTATGTTCTCGTATTAATATACTGTTTTGTCACATTTCAAGTAAATTACTTATTTTTTCAAGTAGATGGTCAGATGGGAAATTGGCAATTATACCTGCCCTGGTCGGGTAAAATGGCCTATACAAAAAACACAAAGCAGGTAAAGTGGCCTAGTCTTAATAAAAAATAGTTGTTAGGTATATTATAAACTTTTATATATACTTTTGTTCATTAATTAACATTCTTAACTTCTTAAATCATCTAGAGTCAATCCAAAAAACCGTTTCTCTTGTTCTAAAACGTGTTGAAGCAATTCTTCCTCTTGCTCTGGAGGGAAAATTGGACGTTGTGACCCTAAAAGTTTTATATTTTCCAACAGCATCTTTGTTTATTCCTTTAACACGTCTTTTGACCGAGGAACTTTAAATGTTTTACTAGCTTTGAGGAATCCCATTTCTTTATTTCTGGTGCTGCGACGTCCGTATGTAAGTATTTGACATATCAAAACAATAAAAAAAAACATTTTAGTTGAAATTATCGCGAAGATAGGTAAAGTGATCCATCAGGCCACTTTACCTACCTACAGTCTAAGCCACTTTACCCAAAACAGAATACGACAAAAAAGAAAACATTTGATGCCATATTGAAGTTATGTTGCACTATTTTTCCGTAAAATAAATAAGCTTATAAAAGACCTAAACCTATAAGGTGCTTAGTTGATTTTATTTAAATTAATGAAAATAGTATATTATAATGTTTAAACCACTCACCTTAGATCAAAACTCCCAAAAAACATTATTTTCGCTATAAAATGCTTTAACGTGAAGTTAACCTCATATTGTTTACGGAAGTAATATGGCGTCGGTCGGTGAATTAATTCCACCAGACGATAGCTGATTCGTTCAAAAAATGAGATAGACCGCTTTACCCGCCTGGCCACTTTATCCGTCCTTCCCCTATACTGATAGAACATTCATTTTACGCCGCCAAAAATTAAGAAACATTCTAGAAGTTAATCAATATAATAAAAAGAGTGCAAATACTATAATTAAAAAACGGCCGAATATAAAAAGAGTAACAATAGATGTCCCGATCACATCGATTGATGAAAAAAACTGAGAACGTGATTCCCAAATCGAATATCACATACACGCTGGCATACCAGAAGTGACCATCGAATTCTGGTATTTTCATCGCTACCTATTTGAGTCTTAAAAGGCAAGCAGTTTATAGTGCGGCGTGTATTGTATGGATTAGTGATCGAACCATTCGAATGAAATATAATCGATCATTCGATTATGAAAATCACTGGATTATTCCGATTATGGAATCAAAGTATTCGAATGAAAAATAATCGATTATTTAACTCGAAACATTCACCGAATGACAAGTTACGAGGACGAGCGATACCACAGATTGAGCGATGCTGCATTCGAGTTATAATCCGAATGATTTCCTTGCGAATCAAGAAGTGCTTTTTGCCATTCGGCGTTCATATGGAAGCACTTTCGTTCGTTCTCGGTTCTCGCTCTTATACAGTAGCTTGTTTACGTCTGTCATTGGTCAGACGAAATGTATAAATACTGTATTTTCAGGGTATGGTGCAATTATTGCTGCGAAGTAATTTGATGAATTGGTTGTTAATGTAGATTAAGGAACATTATACTGTTCTTTGAAGTATTAATAACAGTTCCTCCACAAATAAATTTTAAATTAAATGAATATTTAGGTAGGTAAAATTTAATAGTATAATTTTACCTAAATTTAAATGTACACACACGCGGCAGCCGCTGACACATAGCAAAGGTTACGGATCTGATAATAAAACAAGAGAGAATTGTTAGAATCATAAACGTACCATCCGAGTGATAAGTCATTCGAGCGATCATTCGATTATTAAAATCACTCGAGTTGCAATAATAAATATATCATTTGGTTATGCCCATCACTAGAATCGATAAAGCAAAGTGATCAATAGTATTAGTGACTGAGTTTTGCAAAAAAGCTTATTTTGGTTTAAAGTGAGTGTGAATATTTGTACATTGGAACCCACGAAATCTACAATATAAATATAATTATGGTGAGTTCTAACAATCAATACAATATATTTTGAAATCTTAATAACTATAAAAACAGTACTAAAATTATACTTGAATACAACTGTCAAGGTAAAGGAAGATTACTATTTCAACATTTCACATTCAGGTACAGAAGAATTGAAACTTACATTCTCTGTCACTGACTCTATAACATGTATTAAAAACAAGTCCTCAAACTTTCTGATAGATAGAAATGTGAGTTTAATGTATCGATTACTAACTAAAATATATAAGTTTAAGTTTTATTTCACACGTAACGAAGCGCCAATCGGCAATCGACGTCCTCGAGGGAAAACTACCCTTCTGCCCCTACCTGGCGATGTCAATGTTCTGAAATATATTGTCAGCTGTGTGTAAAGCCGATAACTGGATATTAGGAAATTGTACAGCAAACATAAATCTTTATACAATTAATTCACCCTGCTTGAGTACAGGAAGTAAATATCTCTCTTTTTGAGATTACGTTCCTTTATGTATTACACAATGTGAAAGCAAATAATCAAATCTACTTTTTCAGACATATATCATTCAACACACTGGTGAGCAAAAGGGCAGCAGGGTGAGCAAAAGGACAGCAGGGTGACGTGAAATGTTTTTTTTTCTTGGATTCTTTTCCAATTTCAAAGTGCTGGTGAGCAAAAGGGCAGCAGGGTGACCTGAAATGATTTTCTTCTTTGGATTATTTTCCACTCATTAGTTACTTTTGCATAATCTTTTCCACCATCTGGATGAAAATTTATAAAGAACTTAACTCCATAACGTTTCTTGCAAATGGATTATTTGAGTAAGGTAAGTTTAACAGTTTTGATTTTTTGTTTCTAACATTTTCTGTATATATTTACATAATGTGACGGGAATTCATACGATAATTTCTGGAATAGGCATTCATCCGATATTTCGGGAAATCCGAAATGTTGGTTGGTCGACCCGAGGCCGGCGGCTGGCGTTAACACAAATTCCTCGAATCTTTGAGAACACATGAGGGAAATGTCCCCGACGGCTTGACCTTCTGGAGAATTCGGAGAAGAAATATATAAATACGGACCGCTGTGATTCATTTAGTATTCAACTGCCGTATTGTAAAGATAAATTGTAAATAGTTCTGTGAATATAAATAGAAGTAGTGGAAATAAATTATAGTGAGTTAGAGTGTGTTTTTAAATAAATCCAAGAACTGAACTGAACCCGAATGTGAAAATAAAAACATTAGAATAATCACTACAGACTACAAAATAACGGAAGGCATACAAAGTGTTTCATTTGGTGTGCCCTAACTTAAGAAACTACTGTAGAATGATTATATAGTAGTTTCACATTGTAGAGTAAGGTATTAGATATCATATTATTTCATTCTATTATGTGCATTCACTATTACTACAAAAAAATTCTGCCATTAGTTTTGTCGATTTATTCGCCTGCCCAATTCTCTTTTCAATTAAATTAACTCAAAAGCCCTGCCATTAATTCCACAAATAACAAAATCTGCCTTTGTTCTTCAGATTATAAATTGTAAGATTGTGTTCTTCAAATTTTGTTATATATTACAGATTACTGACTTTTGACTTGGATCCCATTGGTAAGTACAGCCTCTGTATTATCTGTGAGAATAAGTTAATATATACTTAACATTTATTTTGGTACACAAATATATATCAACATTGCTAATTTTAAAAGAAATATTGGCAATATTTCAATAATCAATTCTTTAATCAACACAAAAAAACAATATTCATTTAACACTAACCTGCCCAATGGTGGCAATTACAATGACTGGTATGAAAAGCTGCCAAAATTAGACCTGTAAAGTGGAGATCCGGATATGCATCCAGTTCCAAAGATATACTTCCAGGTCCTGTGTCCCATATGGGCCGGCTGCCTAACGGTGATTATCGGAGTCGGACTTGCATGCGTAGTGTTGGAGTGTAATAAATACTATTGACAAGACATTATTGCACTGAACAATTAAAATATTGGTTTTAATTACGATCAAGCATATACACCATGACCGTCCGAACCTAGCCATCTCAAGTATATGATGCCACTCTCGTCCCTTTCGGGAACTTGGGTCCGACTTGCCCTCAGATGTACATCCATCCATAGGCCTTCCTTCCATCCTTAGTATTAAGTATATGCATCCATCACTAACACCTAACCTATCCTGCCCATCTCTAATGTAAAGTCTGTTTTACACATCAGGAACAGAAATATTTCGTGTGATTGTAAAAATGGAAGTAGCACAAGCAAGTTTACACTTTAAGTTGGCAATATATAAAATTCAACATTCAAACAAAGACAAAAATGAACAAAATATGTTTAGGGGCAAACCTTATACTTGACTGCTTGAATTCAATGTTCTAAAAAAGTATCCAATCTCATGGTGGGAAATAAATGGAAGGCTGCACAATAAAATATAATCTAAATGATAAATCTTATGTGTAACAAATGGACAAATTAATGAGATTTTTATATATCCAAAGAACGGTACACTAAACCCAAATTTTACTAATATTTCCTTGAAACATCTCGAAGAATCGGATTCGATTTCCATTGTAAATTGAATGTTAAAATGTATACCATTGAAGTGTTGTAGAAATAAGTCTAATGAATCTCTGTCATGAGGCCAGATGACAAAAATATCATCAACATATCTAAGTCAACAGGAAGATTTTAAACCAGACGAATTTAGGGCCTGGGTTTCGATTTGTTCCATGAAAATGTTAGCCAGTATTAGAGAAAGAGGTGAACCCATCGGGGCCCCACGTACTTGTTTGAACAGTGTCTTGAAATGAAAAATACGTGTTAAAACAACAGTGTTGTATAAGTTTAATGATGTCAGAAGAGATATTGTGTTTTGTTTTAGAATATCTCACGTTGCTGAAATGGGGACATTTGTGAAAAGAGATATAACATCGAAGCTAATTAGGATATCATTTTCTGAAATTCTATAAGCGCCTTAACATATCTAGGAAGGAAGAAGAGTTCTTTACGTATGAGGATGCTTGCTTGGCTAGAGGTTGAAGAGGAATTCTTGGGGGATTATATCGAACTGACAATGGGCCTAAGAGAAATGTCCGGCTTATGAATCTTGGGTAGCCCGTAAATTTTCGTAATTTTAGAAGACTTTTCACGAGGAATGATGATCTTTTTGACGCCAAGAGGAAAATGTGTTCTGTTGGGAAACATCGGGAAACTCCATCATGTTCTGGAAGCTTTAAGGGAATTCCCAGTAACGGCAGCGGTCCGCCTGTTGAGAGACAAACATTTCGGATTCCCAAAATTTATCGGAATAATGTCCCTTCCATGAATTGGTTGATGGCCCATTGCACCAGCTGTCGGATGAATTCTCGTAACATTGCCCCCTCCTAAAGGCCATTTCGTCCCGGAATGTCCTAGAATCCTTCCTGGTGTGACGATATTTGCAGGACTCTCCATTTCGACAACGGGAAGTTTGGTGGAAGTAGCAGTCAACCTGGGCTGCGAATATTGAGACAGCATACCAGGATGCTGATGCCACTGAATCGAAAGATTGTTTCCATCATACTTCTCACCACCCTCCAATTCAGGCCATCCAACCCACAGGCTATCTTTGGGACCGCCAATTTCATCAGATTCTTCTCCATCATCACATTCCTCAATTCTACCAGTCTTCCAAAGATCGCTATATGTTGGCTTGTCTTGCAAGAATGTTTTCGTTACCAAATAAAAGATGTCTCTGGTACCCACTGGTTGTTTATCTTCGAGATGAAGGACCTTCCCTACCGCTGGATCTTGCTCCCGTAGCTTCTGGAACCGGCCGTACTTTTTGGCAAACACCTTGGCTATTCCTCTGGACATCCGGAGATCTCGAGCCACACAATAAGCCAGGGTATATTGTAAGGGCACCTCAAACAGGTCTCGGGGTTCCTCTCTCGTTACGTTGTGCTGCACTTTCTGCCCATCAGAGTAATAATAATAATAATAAATCGTCTTTATTAGCAAAGCATACAAGCATTTACATTTAAAGTATGAAGTATGAAAAACAGGTTACAGAAAAAAAAAATATGTATAAAAGAAAACAAAATAGAAAATAAAGCTTTGCCCCTACAAGGCGAAGATTAGCTTAAAGCTACTCTGACTCTTAACCTTGTAGGAAACTTACAACACTAAGACATATCACAGGAAGAAACATTAAATAGACAAATCACAAAAATCTTATAAAATCTGTTTTTAGTATCCTAACAATAGTTGCATTTTAATTACTTTACAAAATGAAGATACGGGCAATGAAACATAGGCGTAATTTTTATTAAATAGTTTCACCGCATTGTAGGTAAAACTTCGCTGGAACAGTGCGGTCCGATGGTGAGGCATAGTGAGTGTTAAGCCATGTCTTATCAATCTGTTGTGAACATATTGTCTGTATATTAACTTTTTGAAAAGGTATTCAGGTAACTCAGTCTTAACCAATCTGTACAAAAAGGTTAGAAAAAGAAAATTAAAATTATTTTGGACTTTCAGCCAATTTAGTTCACAAATCTTAGCCGACACCCTATCATATTTGCGGAGATTACACACGTATCTACAGCAGCAATTTTGAACGTACTGTAGTCTCCTTTTCGAAGAAATATCCAAACAGGGGTAGTAAACAATATTACAATAATTAAGTATTGACATAACTAATGACTCACAGAGTTTTTTACGTATTTTATAATTTATTATATACCTATTAATATACAAGAGTCTTAGACGTATGTAACATTTTTTCAGTAGAAATTTAACATGATCTCGAAATCTTAGTGAACTATCCATAATCAGACCTAAAATTTTAACAGTTTCAGAATAATTCAATCCAGTATCATTCAATGTGAGTTGGATAGTGCTTTCGAGTTGAGCTCTTCTTGGCTTAGAACAAAATAGGATTACAGATGTTTTATTTGCATTTAGACTCAAATTGTGTGCAGTAGAAAACTGGAAAACAGCATCTAAATCTCGGTTAATATTTGCTGTTACATTTTCCGGTGATTCTGAAGAGGAGAAATAATGAATTAATTGGGTATCGTCTGCATATAATTGAATATCCGAGTTCGAAACTATTTTTGGCAGGTCTGACGTATATAGAAGAAACAGGAGAGGCTCTAGTAAGGATCCCTGGGGTACCCCTGAAACAACCATTCTTGGCTGTGAAAACATGTTATTCAAGGAAACAGTCTGCGATCTCTTCCAGAGATACGATTTACAGAATGAGAGGGAGCGGTCATCAAAACCATAATAAGCTAACTTGGCACATAGAAGGTCATGGTCTATCATATCAAAAGCCTTTGAAAAATCCAACGATACCAGTATAACCGACAATCCTCCATCAATTCCTCGTATAATATTGTCAGTAAGATTGAGCAATGCAGTGGCAGTACTATACCCCTTCCGAAATCCAGATTGTGTAGTAGGCAGAAGATTATTGATTCTCACATAGTTCAAGACTTGCTCATAGACTACTCTTTCCAAAATTTTCGAAAGGACTGGAAGTAAACTAATAGGACGTAGATCACTCACAGCAGCAGGAGTGGAAATTTTAGGAATCGGTCGGACAACAGCTTCTCGCCAAGATCTAGGAAAGTAGCCATATTCAAGGCAATAATTTATGATGTGAGTAATGTGGTTCAGTATTACCGGCAAGGAGAGTTTGATCATGGGTAACGACATACCATCTCTTCCTGCGGCGTTTGATTTCAGTCTACAGATAGCATTTAATATTTCACTCTGACTAATGAGACTAAATTTGAATATAGTATCGCCAAATTTAGAAGTTGAGTAAAAGTTAATTTTCTCTCTACAATTGTCATTTTTAGAAAAAATTCCGGAAAAATACTCGTTAATTGTATTTGGGTCTTGTAAATGTTCTGGAAGGCAGTGTTGGCGATTATTACTACTAATGTTTAGATTTTTAAGACCTTTCCACAAACCATTAGTATGTACTTTTGCCATATGGTTGAGATAGGCGGCTTTTTCACGCCTAGTGGAAGCTAATGCGAAATTTCTAAGCTCTTTATATAACTTATAATTCTCGTCTGTCCTAACTAATTTATACTTCTGTAGTGCTTGATTGCGAACATTATAAATTTTCTTTAAGGGGTCAGTAAGCCACGGTGCGGGAGCCTTGGACACACGTATAGTTCTAGCTGGAGCATGTAAATTAAAGATAAGTGTAAGACCATTGACTAGAAAAGATACTTTGTCATTTATATTATCAAAGTAGTAGATTTTATCCCAGCAATACGCTTTAAGATCAGCCATAAAATTATCTTCGTTAAAATATTTAAAACTCCGCACATTTAAAAACTTTTGTTTGAGGGTTTGAGTTACAAGACGAATGGAACAATGCGCTATTTGATTATGGTCACTTATGTCACAAGGCACAATACCACAATTGTGATAAATTCTCCTATCACTAATGAAAATTGGATCCAAAAGGGAAGCAGAGCAAGCAGAAATACGCGTAGGTTCGCTGATGGGCTGAAAGTATGCATATGACTCAAACGATTCGAGGAGTGGGTTTGGTTTAAGCATATCAATATTGAAATCCCCTGTAACTATTGAGTAATCATATTCGGAACAAAGTTTAGCGAGGAGATCATCTATAAAACTTCTAAACTGGCAGAAATTTGATTTTGGGGGCCTATAAATAATAGCCACTAAGACTGTGTGCTTCATTAATTTGAGTCTGAGAAGTAAATACTCAAAATCAGTATTGTCAAAATTAGAATTTACAATCTCACAGGAAAGACACGTCTCAATATAACACCCTATACCTCCACCCGGCCTGTCAGCTCTATCCCTTCTATAAAAGTTATATCCAGGAATAGCAATTGTTTCAGAACTAATGCGACTATTAAGCCATGTTTCAGTTACACACACAATATCATAATTAACAGCAATTAATTCTCTAAAATCAATGAAGCTAGGTAATAGCGATCTAACATTAGTATTTACAATATTTAGCAATGTTTGCTTAAGTGTAGACATGAATATATAAGTATAAGAAAGACGAAAAAAAAAAAATAAAAAAATAAAAGAAGAGAAATATGTGAACAACAAATGTATTCTTAATTAATCGTTATACGATGTTTTGTCTTTTAGTACCTTTTTGAGATAAACTAATGTTGCACAATTAGGATCCGTAGCAGCATGCTCACAATTGTACTTCAACTTGAATTTCTCATTTGAAATGAGACAGTTTTTGCAACACTTCTTCTGCTTGCTGCACTGACTTTCTTCATGTTCCTCGCTGCATATAGGACAAACTATTTTGTTAGGACAGTTCTTACTTTTGTTGTAGTAGCCCTGGCATACGAAACATCTAGTTACATCCAGGTCTTCATAAACAGGCAGGCTTTCCCAACCGACAAATACTTTACGTTTTTGCATTATTTTACTAAAACAAGAAGCTGAGCATTCACAAATTACGCTCTGATAACCTTTTTTGTCTTTCCGGATATGGACAATATCAATGCCTTCTTCTGGTAAATTATTTTGGTCAACCAAGCTCCTAAAAATATCTTCCTTTGCCATAGCGGAATTTAACTTCACGATTTTTATTCGAGGTTTTCTCATTTTTGTTAGATCAATATCGTAATTACTGCTCAATTTCATTTTCAGTTCTTTTTTAATTTATCCGTATCGGAGTGAGACTGGCATTTGATAACGATTCCACCTGATTTAGCTGTTCTCATGTGTTGGATTCCCAGTTTTAAACTCCTTAAATCAATGCTCTTACTAATAACATCCTGGGTAAGTCTGTAATTTTCTGGCTCTCGTGGTTTGATAACAATTTGAGGGAAATTGCTTAGGCGTTTCACATCACCAACAGCATCCTTCCTAACAGCATTTGCATAGCTATTATTATCGTCGCAAATTTCGTTTTTCTCGTCAGAAATCCCAATATCCCTTTGAAGTAACTCAATGATCTTAGTCTTATCATTAATAATCTCATTTTTGTCCTCAAGCCTGTCTTGGAGTATTTTGATCAAGTCAACTTCTCGACATTTTTTACAGTGAAAAATAAGAGTGCGTGTAACTAGAGACAAAAATTTTAATTCTGAAGCAGTAAGCTGAGAACAATCATTACATACAAGACGTTTGCAGAAGTCGCAAGGGAAACAAGGGCGCTTCAAATCCTTTGTTGGGTTTTTAATTTTACTACAGAGACTGCATTCCATATTTATTTTGCATAGCTCTAAGAATTTAGAGATAAATAAGAGGATTAACGTTATTCAATGTAAGCACCGATCTCCGTGAGCTATAAACTGATTTTATTTAATGGAATAACTTTTACACAGATGAAACCAAATATCGTTCAGTAATTTTCTTTGAAAATCTAACTTTTAGAACGGGCTGGCAACGTCGGAATAAGATTCGGCGCGAACCCGCTTCAAATTTGCCCTCTTACTGGATTAACCTCACTTTATATACTTCACAATAATAGATCAAATTATTTTCTACTTGCGTTTTCTGTGGTAGTTATGAAACCAAACATTAGTTGCAAAATTCCACTCAACCCTCTGCTATCAGTCTTTAATTAATTTACACAAAATTACTATTTTTATCGAAATATTAATCGGTACGCTTCGCCGTGAACGTTAACATCGATGCCGATAGCTATGTAGCTAGTACAGTGCCATAAACTGCTCGAAGGTCATCTCGTCATCGGGTGGTTGGATGCTGCGGACTTGGGCTTGGTCAACTTCGCCGTCATGACTTCCGGCATAAGGGGCTAACCTGTTGAAATGTACCACCTTTGGCTTTCCTCGAGGCAGCTTCCTTATTCTGTAGACAACATCGTTGATTTTCTTCACGATTTGGTATGGCCCCTCCCAAGATCTCTGTAGCTTGGGCGAATATCCACGACGACGTTGCGGATTATACAACCAAACAAGATCATCAACTTGGAATTCTCCGCTCTCGGCTTTGATGTCGTAGGCTTCCTTCGTTCGGGCACTGGCATTCTCGATATTTGACCGGACGACTCGTTGGTGTATGTCGTCCATCTTTCGACGTAACTGGCTGACATAGTCTTCACCTGCAGCCTCTTCTCCTGGGGGACATCCAAACTTCAAATCGCATGGTAGTCGTAACTCTCGTCCCATACTAACGCTTGCCGGGGTCTGACCCGTGGACTCGTGCACAGATGAACGATATGTCATTAAAAACAATTGAAGGTACTGGTCCCAGTCTCTTTGGTGATCGGAGACTACTTTTGACAAATGACAGTTAATAGTCCTATTCATCAGTTCTACCATCCCATCTGATTGAGGGTGTAATGCTGTCGTCCGTGTTTTATTGATTTTCAGAAGTTTTCAGACATCTTGGAACAGAGTAGACTCGAAATTTCTACCTTGGTCTGAGTGCAACTCCAAGGGAACACCAAAACGACTAATCCATTCCTTAACAAGGACATCAGCAACGGTCAAGGCTTCTTGATTCGGCAAGGCATACGCTTCGGCCCATTTACTAAAATAGTCCATCACCACCACAATGTACTTGTTTCCAGAGTCGGATTCAGGAAATGGATCGGCAAAATCAATGGCTATTCTTTCGAATGGACTGCCCACGTTATATTGCTTCATGGGAGCTTTTGGACGCTTCTGAGGCCCATTACTTGCTGCACAAACAGTACATTTCTGGCACCAGTCCTTGACATCCACTTGGCAGTTTACCCAATAGAAATGTTTCCCCAACTTCCCCAGGGGTTTCGTTACTCCCAGATGTCCTCCAGTTGTACCATCATGTAGTTCTCGTAAAACCTCTGGTCTCCTATTTCTGAGAACTACAATCTGTTTTCTGTCGTTTCCCTCTTCTAAAGTTTCCAGGACGCGCTTGAGAAGTCCATTTTCCAGGATGAGGGAGTTCCACTGAGCCCAGTACGACTTTATGGTTGGTGACTATCGGGAAATCTCCTGCCACGTAGGTTTGCGGTCTTCTTCCTTCCACCGGATAACTTCTCTCAAATCTGGATCTAATTTCTGGTCTTTTTGGATCTCCGCAGAATGCCAATGGTCATCGATGACGGTAGTTCTACAGAGTACAGCCCCTTTTTCTTCTGCTCGCTGACAATGTTTGCAATCATCAGGGAATGGTCTCCTCGATAGGGCATTAGCATTCTTATGGCTTGTTCCAGCTCGATTTTCAGTCTGGAAGTCGAATTCTTGCAACCGCTCAATCCACCTAGACACTTGTCCTTCGGGGTTTTTAAACTGCAGGAGCCACTTCAGGGCTGCATGATCAGTTCTCAGGAGGAATCTTTTACCATAGAGGTACTTGTAGAAGTGTTCTACCCCTTTACCACAGCCAAGAGTTCCCTGCGAGTAACGCAGTAATTCCGTTCCGGCTTGCTCAAGGTCTTGCTGAAATAGCCGATGACTTTCTCCTGACCGTCTTGGATCTGCGAAAGCACCGCACGAATTCCGACATTGCTTGCGTCGGTATCCAAAACGAAGTTCCCATCTGGCAAAGGATAACTTAAGACGGGGGCACTCGTCAATGCTTTTTTCAGTGTCTCGGATAGTTTACCTGGTGGCATTTCTGCATGCTGTGTGCTTCTGACTACAGAGGAAACTGTTGAACAATGGCCCAAAGTTGTTCCTTTCTTTAGCACTACCGAGTAATGATTCAGGTTCATTACTCTTACTGGAACAATCTCCCTGGCACGAAACAGAGTCTTCCCCAGTGCGACTCCTCTGCCTACCTTTCCGTCGTTAAGTTCGGGATCAAACATCATTACTGTTCCAGTTTTAGCTTTCCCATCTAAGCAAGCATCTATAATGATTTCAGCTCTTTCCGGAACATTGACATCCTCTGCTAAGATGGCTCGCAGCATTATATCATCTTTTCCATGAAGCACCACTTCTTCGTCATTCACTAGCAGAATTCCATCTTCGAAGTTTAACTGGAATCCCTTGGAGCTCATGACATCCATTCCAATGATTACTTCGTCTTCGATGTCTGCCACTAATGCTTGATGTAGGAAGGTTGTGTTTCCCAAGGTCATTTCAACCTCTATTTCACCATGGACTTTCGCTGCTTCTCCTGTCGCTGTTCGCAGTTGCCATTTTGTTGGTTTTATCATTGTCTCTAAAACAATGTTGGGCCTTATTACTGTTTTCGTCGCACCAGTATCCAGCAGCATTGCAAATTGCTTCCTATTAATAAGGCCATCTACGAAGACACTGTTAACGTGGTTGCGTAGCGAAGCGACATATGCGTTGGTAGTTGACACTTGTTTGCTACAGGTCGACGATGGTCCCTTTACATTGGCCTTTTTTAGTTTCCCCGGCGACGAAGTCTGGACTCCGTTGCTTTCCCTGCAACAACTCTGGACATGTCCTACCTTACGACACTTCCGACATCTCACTAGTCTTTTTTCGGTAAGGACTTCTTCTATTATCTTTCTTACAGAGGCTTCATCAAATTGGGGAGGTTTCATTTTGTGTCTTGTCCCCTCGAGGCCAATTTTTGAATCCACTATCTCTGTACTGTTTCTGCTTTCGGTTTTTGATTGTGTTTCTCCTCTTTGCATTGTGACTACCTGTACTTTTATTTTGCTGATCTCACCCTCCATTATATGCTTTAGCTCCTCTATCCGCGTTTCATTTTTGTCTGTCGTCTGTATCAGCTCTTCGACCATTGTCTGCTTTAGCTCTTTTATCCGCTTTTCATTTTTGTTTGACTCTTCGACCATTGTTTGTTTTAGCTCGTCCATCCGAGCCTCATTCTCGAATATTTTCTTCTAGAGATTCAGAATTTTTTGCTAATTTATCTTCTAACGCCTTTTTCAAGTTTTTAGAATTTTCTAGCAATTTGTCTTCTATGGTTTTAGAGTTTTCTTGTAACATTTGTAGCTTACCTTCTAAGGATTTAGAATTTTGTAGTAATTTTTCTTCTATGGTTTTAGAGTTTTCTTGTAACAATTGTAACTTATCTTCTAAAGTCTTTGAATTTTCTTCCATTTTCTTTAATAGCATACTCATATCCCCATTACCAGAAACTTCAAACAAATAAATGTCGGGATCGTTACCTTCATTTATTAGGGCATCTCGTAGTCTTTGAATTCATTCACTTTTCTTTCCACTACTTTCTAAATTCCTTTCTTCAAGTTCTTTTTTTAAGTCCGCCACTTTCAATTGGTCCAAACTCACTGTTTTATACATTGTTAGTTTATTTATTTTCCACTTCTAAAAGTTCCACAAATTCACCTACACCTGTCACCACTGTAATGTTTTTATTTTTACACTCGGGTTCTGTTCAGTTCTTGGATTTATTTATAAACACAGTCCAACTCAGTCTAACTTGTTTCCACTACTTTAACACAAATTTATATTCACAGAAACTACTATTTACAATTTATATCTACTTAAGTATTCAATACGACCGACGAAACCAGAATGCCTCCTATCGCCAGCTGTTCCTTTTATATATTTATCTCGGAATTGTCTGGTACGTCCACGAACCATCGGGAAACTCCATCATGTTCTGGAAGCTTTAAGGGAATTCCCAGTAACGGCACCGCCTGTTGAGAGACAAACATTTCGGATTCCCAGAATTTATCGGAATAATGTCCCTTCCACCAATTGGTTGATGGCCGATTGCACCAGTTGTCGGATGAATTCTCGTAACAATATATAAATATATATATATATATATATATATATATATATATATATATATATATATATATATGTTATATAAGTTTATACTATGAACTTAGCACGAACTTATATCGCAACGATAGTTCAACACTCCCAGCTGACTCAGCGACACGTGTGGTGTCATATTACGGCGCAGCCAACATCCATGGGAATTGCAGCATCGACTTTGCTTATTCGGCATATTATATGTTATAAATTGTAAAACTGCTCTAATGTGGTATTCATTATTACTCAGTTATTCTGTCACTTTATATTGTTATTTTCATTTACATTTACATCTCCAACGGTTAAAACAACTAGCCAATGAGTCTCCCCTGACATTTTACAACAGACTTCAGGTCTTGAGTGCGAAAATGCACTCATGCATTCAAAAATCAGGAAATCTAAGCAATGAGCAAAAAGATGCTCAGACTACACTTGTTGATACCATGGTTCTAAACACGCTCCTTACAGGATTAGAACCACGTCTAGGCCAAATCATTCGTGCCAGCAACCCCAAAGATCTTCTGGAGGCACATTCTCGCATAAGAAGAGAGCTTCAGTTGTCTTACTTCGAGGAACAGAAGATAAACAAATCTGCCCCACCTAAGCCCTCATTTCAGGCGAGGAAACCAAGTCAGCCACCCAAATGTTTAAATTGTGGACGATTAGGCCACATATCCACAGACTGTCGTTTAAGATACCAAAACAACCCTCAATCTTACAACCAAAATTTTAGACCTAATTTTATAGGGCCAAATCAATCTTCGAGGCCAAATCCACCCGCAAATACTAACAATCAAGGTCCACCATTTCGACCGACGAATTTTCAAAGACCCCCTTTTAAACCGAATCAATTCCGACCGTCTGTAATACAGACCAACCCTCACTATCGTCCAGAAAGGACACATCATTTTAACCACCATCAAAATTATACTGATAATAACCAACACTATTTTGACGATATCAGTCAAAATTATGTAAGCCCCGACTTCGAAGAAATACCAGACGATACCCCCATTGAACCTTTCAATACGGACGAATACCAGGATTTTCTAGTTCTCCCGAGCCTAGATCAGCCCCCCGATTCGACAACTACCATTTCCGAAGTCCAAACCCAAATCCAGAATTTGAATCTGGAAGATTTCAACCCAAATGCGAATTTCCCGGAACAAGCATTTCTCTAAGTCCTCTTTTAACAGTAAACTCTAAAAATCTTTACCACATTCACGACGCTTCCGGAAACAGTTAATAACGAACTTCAAAACTATTCCTCTACATAAAGTCCCCGATCACGATCAACCTAAAACACAACAGACAGACACTCCCAATACTAAAATAGCAAATTGTACTCATAACAATCAAATAACTATTCCAGCAAGAACCGAACAAATTTTCAAACTCAAGTGCGACCTTTTTAATACTGATGCAATTTTACCGACACAAGTAATTGACAAAGTACGACTTCCCAACGCAGTTGTACGCGTTAATTCAAAGGGAGAATTTCTGACCTCAATAATAAACGCGAACGCGATGCCTAAAACTGTTAATTTTTCCGATCTTCACTTAGAACCCCTTGACCATTCACACCCTCTCCTAAATTTAAATACACAAGAATACACAGACTGTCTAAACTTGGAGAGAAACTTAACTATCAGGGAACAAATTCGTACAGAACATCTTAACGACGAAGAGCGAGAACTTATCACGAAACTCTGCTTAGAATTCGAAGATATTTTCTATCTCGAAGGCGATGTTTTGACGTTTACTAACGCCGTCAAACACTCTATTGACACCAATAATGCCAAGCCCGTTTTCACGAAATCGTACAGATAGGAAGTGAAAACCCAAATTTCCAAAATGCTTGATCAAGGCACTATCAGGCACTCTTCTTCTCCTTGGACCTCCCCCGTATGGGTCGTCCCCAAGAAACTCGATGCTTCTGGTAAGCAAAAGTGGCGAGTTGTTATCGACTATAGGAAGTTAAACGAACTAACTGTAGACGATAAATATCCTCTGCCCAACATTTCTGATCTCCTCGATCAACTTGGTAAGTGTCAATACTTTTCGACACTGGATCTCGCTTCCGGGTTCCACCAGTTGGAAATCCTTGAGGAAGACCGGTTTCTCTGTTGACAATGGCCATTACGAATTCGTTCGTATGCCATTTGGTTTGAAAAATGCACCTTCTACTTTTCAGAGGGTCATGGACAACATTCTTCTGGGCATCCAGAATGAACGTTGCCTTGTTTACATGGATGACATTATCGTTTATTCACCAACCATCCATGAGCATATGTCCCGTTTGACAGAAGTCTTTAAGCCTCTTAGACAGTCAAACTTGAAAATTCAACCTGACAAGTGTGAGTTTCTCCGTAAGGAAGTTGCTTACCTAGGTCATCTGATCACCCAAGAAGGAGTAAAACCAAACCCTTCAAAGGTTGAATGCATCCAGAATTTTCCTCAACCCCAAACTCCTAAAGATGTTAAATCTTTTCTTGGTCTCGCCGGTTATTACCGACGGTTTATCCCCAATTTCGCCAAGATCTCAAAGCCCCTAACGAAACTCCTGCAGAAAGACGTCAAATTCATCTTCGACGCAGATTGCAAGTCTTCCTTCAACGAACTGAAGCAAGCCCTTGTATCTGACCCTATCTTGATCTACCCAAATTTCGAAGAACAATTCCTGCTCACTACTGATGCTAGTGCTTTTGCAATTGGAGCGGTTCTCTCGCAAGGCCCCGTAGGAAAAGATCTTCCTATAGCATATGCTTCCCGTACACTCTGCGCTGCAGAAACTCGATATTCCACTATCGAACGGGAACTGCTAGCCATTGTTTGGACGGTCAAGCACTACAGACCGTACCTTTTTGGGAGAAAGTTTACACTTCTGTGTGATCACCGTCCGCTTACTTGGCTCTTTTCGATCAAAGACCCTGGCAGTCGTCTAGCCAGATGGCGCCTCAAACTAGATGAATATAACTATAAAATCGAATACAAGCCCGGCAAGGTAAACTTGAACGCAGACGCTCTTTCCCGTATCAAAATTAATCACTTCAAACAATGCACCGACTTTCTTTCAAAGATAAAAATTTTCGCAAATAACGAAACCGACCCAAAACAACCCGATCCAGGTACTAGTCACGATAACTCCGACGACTCCGACAACGATCAAGAACGCGATGATCATGACGAACGCATGACAACAGAATTTAATAGATTTGTTCAATTGTATAAAACCGAGTCGATAATCGACTATTCAAAAATAGAAATTTCTAACGCCCAACTTCTAGACAAATCTCACAAACTTCACTACTGACACTCTAAACGTTCTAGCCAGCAAAACTGTAAGGCATAGAAAATATTTAATTGTCCCTTTACCCTTTGATCCTGGAACAGTTGTTGCACATCTTTTCAACATTCTCTATAACAACCAAGACCAGTTCGACGAATCCGAAACTTTTTGTATTGAAAACAACGTAGAACTACCGATTTTTGAAACACTATCCTTTATACTTGCAGACAAAGACGTAAAACTTAAAATTTGTCAAAATACTGTGACAACCCCGTCTCAAGACGAGATTCCTGTTATACTGCAGCAGTACCACTGCGGCAAAAATAACCTTCATCGTGGAATTAACGAGACCATCCGACGCATAAAAGAAAAGTATAATTGGACTGGACTAATCAAAAGTATAGAGCAATTTATTAAGTCCTGCGAAACTTGCCAAAAGGTAAAGTTCTGTAGAAAAAACTTAAGTGCTCCTTTTGTCATAACTGAAATACCAAAAACGCCCTTCGAACGTATCAACATTGATATTTTCGAATATCCAACTAGAAACTACGCACTGACTATTAGGGATGAACTCACCAAATTTACTCAGGCCTACCCAATTGGTGACAAAACAGCTAAAACTGTAGTAAACACCCTCCTAATATTCTTCCAACATTACGGTACACCTCTTCGCATCCATTGTGATTATGGACGTGAATTTGATAACACTCTCATAAGGGACCTGTGCGTACTATATGACATAAAACTATCCTTTTCAAGTGTCCACCATCCCGAATCAAATGGTTCTATCGAAAGGTTTCACGCGACTTTAGGGCAAATACAGCTGAACATCCCTTACGCAGTTATCTGCTACAACAACACTAAAAACAAGACTACTGGTTTCACGCCCTACGAACTCATCTTTGGGCACACTTCTAGTAGACCCCCCGAAACAATATACGATCAGGAAAAACTCATTTCCAAATGTTTCGACTAACCAACCAGAATACAAAGTAGGCGACACAGTTTACGTGAAAGAATCTCAGATTAAAAGCAAATCTGAAAACAAATTCAATGGACCTTTTGAAATCACCGCGATAAGAAAAAACTCTGCCACCGTTATAAACTTACAGACTAACCAAATCAGTAAAATTAACTTTGACAGACTAAAACCATATTTTGAATGAATCTCTTCTTTTCAGATTCTCTGGACTGTTTTCAGTCGTGAACCTCTAACAATACTCTCTTACACCCGTTAACAATACAATAGGAGTTTTCTTCCATGAAGAAGGCACACTTAAAATTTCAAACGACAAATGGTCACTTCTTGTCTTCAAAGACCTCAGCCCTTTCAGAGGTGCTATTTCAAATAACGACGCCATACTAAACCGAATTTTAGAGACAATCAACGAAAACACAACTAATACAAAATCATTTAATCCAAAAATACAAACACATGTTAGCCTTTTGAAACAAATTTCTAAATCCGTTAACTCTAAATATACAGACATCTTCGCTGACACTCAAACTTACCCTACTAACAGAAGAAAACGCGGACTTATTAACGGACTGGGATCAGTTTGGAAAGCTATTTCGGGAAACTTAGACGCAACAGATGGTGAATACATAAATGACTGTATAACTAAAATTACTAAAGACCAACACCAAATTCAGGACTTAGTAAAGAAACAAATATCTGTAACAACCTCAGTCATTACGAGCCTCAACAACACTTTACAAAAATTTCAGTCCGAGGAGAAACTATTTTCGAATAACATTGAAAAAATAAGGCAGTCAATTTTATACATTTCAAATGATCTTGATTTTCATGAATTTTAAATCAATATCTTGGATCTGTGTGAAAGCCTGATGGAGAGTTACATATTCATTGAAAACACTCTCGATGATGTTTTAACTCCAGTCTCTTTCGCCCGCTTAAAAATTTTACACAGTTCGATCATAACCCCAGTAGATTTGGTCGAAATAATTTACCACTTTCTATTTACAGTTCAAATGTTGCTCAGTACATTGATTTGATAGAATTGGAAGCTTTTCAAATCAACACCAAAATCATTTTTGTACTCAAAATTCCTTTAGTTGATCCTGAGATTTACACCCTTTACCACCTTTATCCGATCCCAATTTTGGATCATCGAACAGGGTTCCATCATGTACTTTCAATAAAAACAAAATTTATCGCGAGAGATGACGATTCATTATTATACACAACTTTCGAAGACCTGGGTGACTGCAAGCCTTTAACTAAACATCATAAGATTTGTTCCAAAGCCATATCACATCCAATAGACAAAGATGCCATCTGCGAAGGTCAGCTTCTCAGACAGCCAGCCATACTTCCAGCAACCTGCAAAAGTTTGATATTATATGCAGCAGACTATAATATCCAAGAGATTGACGTAAACTTTTGGTTGATCTCGATTTCAAGACCACTGGCCATCACCATCAAATGCAAAGGGCAAGATGTCGTGACACAAACCATATCGACAAATTCAGTGTTGCAAATCCAACCCGATTGCGACGCCTTTATCGACAACACAAGTGTCCATGCTACAAGAACTTCTAAAAATGTCCAAAACATCACATACAGAAACCACCCAGTGGACATTCCTTTCAACTGCTGCAACGGCATGCCAGCCGCCAATGAGATGCCAAACCCGACACCCCTACAGCTACAAGAATTAGATGTACAAGACCTAGATGTTGCCAACCATAAGCTCTCCCAATATTCTAAGGAACTGGAAAAGCTGATGGAACAACCACCCTTAGAAAAGCATACGTCCTGGCTCACAATCACGACGACCACCTTAGTAGTAATTGTGATTATACTCCTCACAATGAAGTCAATTCAGAAGAGGTTCAAGAATATCACTACACCAAGCTCCGCTGTCCAGCACATGCCATCGACAGCACCATCAAACCCTAAGCCCAAAGGAAAACTACACAGCCTCCTGAATCCAACCGACGATACAGAACTCCAGAACTTGACGTAAAAGTTGATGCTGTACCATCAACTTTTTTATATGGATGGGAGTTGTTGTATAAGTTTATACTATGAACTTAGCACGAACTTATATCGCAACGATAGTTCAACACTCCCAGCTGACTCAGCGACACGTGTGGTGTCATATTACGGCGCAGCCAACATCCGTGGGAATTGCAGCATCGACTTTGCTTATTCGGCATATTATATGTTATAAATTGTGAAACTGCTCTAATGTTGTATTCATTATTACTCAGTTACTCTGTCACTTTATATTGTTATTTTCATTTACATGTTTAAAGTTATAATTTTTGTATTGTTATTAATAAAATCTTTTTTAAAAAGTTAATATTGAGAAGTGTGATATAACACACACACACATATATATATATATATATATATATATATATATATATATATATATATATATATATACCGGGTGCTTCAAAAAAATGTAAACACACTTTGAACTTCCATAGAAAATTTATTTACCGTTCTACAAAGTTAAATTTCAGGAAAATAGAAAGCTGAAAGTCCAATGTAAATGAAACATAAATAACAAATGTTAATACTGTTCAAATTGGTGACCTGCAGCATCAATACAATTCTGAGTACGAGTCACCACAGATTCTGTACATCGTATCAAAACGTCCAATGAGATTTCTCTACACACTGTTTGAATCTCATCCCAAAGAATGTCTAGGTTACGTGGTTTACGTTTGTACACCTCATCTTTTACTGTGCCCCACAAGAAGAAATCCAGTGGTGTAAGGTCTGGAGAGCGTGCTGGAAACTCGATTGGCCCCCTGCGTCCTATCCACTGGCCCGACAAATTTTGATCCAGGTAAGCTCGTACGTCCCTGTGATAGTGCGGCGGAGCACCATCTTGTTGAAAATAAAAATCATCATTACCGTATAATGCACGAATGGCAGGAAATATGGAATCAGCAAGCATTGTTAGGTAATTAATACCAGTTACAGTGCCTTCAAATAGAAAAGGTCCAATGAGTCCCCTTGAAGACAAACCGCACCACACATTTACACCAGGCAAATTTACAGCTTTTTCAATTGTAATGTGAGGATTTTCTTCACACCAGTAAACACAATTGTGCCTATTGACAGTTCCATTAAGTTTGAATTGGGCTTCATCCGACCAAATGATGCTACCCATAAATCCCGGTTCACGTATCACCATCTCCTGAATCCATTCACAAAATTGCAACCTTCGATCTGGATCGTCGTCATTTAGCTGTTGCACCAGCCTTGGAATGTAAACACGATACTTGCCTCTCTTCAGAATGCGTAGCACGCTTCTAGCACTTACATCACTTTCACGTGCCCCTTGCCTTGAAGATTTGTTAGGAGAGCGTTGAAACAGTTCCAAGACTGCCGTTGATGACTCATCACTTGTAGCTGTTCGAGGCCGACCTGAATGACCTTTATGCACATCACACACTGTTTCATGAACTTCGAATTTGTCTCGTATGCGTGTAATTGTTAATCTTGAAGGTGGTTCTGTATCATACTCCCTTCTCCACTGTCTTTGAACTTCATTTACATTCTCAAACTTCCAGTACCACTTAATAACCTGCTTACGTTCTTCAAAACTCAAACGTACGTCCCCCATGTTGATATTACAAATTCCAACTGATAATATAACATAGAGGGACGATTATGCTGGCACCTGGCGAAGAAATATAACATTAGCCTTGTAGAGCGGGAAAACTACAATAGTTTAAAGTGTGTATACATTTTTTTGAAGCACCCGGTGTATATATATATACTAGGGGTATTAACGGCTGGAATGGTATATATCAGAAAGCAGTTAACTGGAAGCAGCCAAAACTGGGAAATAATACAAGAGTACTCTTTTTACTTATGAAGAGCTTTAGAAATATATTTATTTCTTCATCAGTTCATTTCTAAAAGTTACACAAATTTAAAAAAATACAATAATGTATAATAAAATATAAAGACAACTTACTGTAAGTGAGGTTTAAATATTAAAACCAAACATTTAGAGGATTGAATATTAATATATAATGTAGTTTCAACAACGATCTTGAGGAAAAACACAACACATCATGACAATTAATTGATAGGTAAGTTGAGTGAACAATTTTTTTTTATGATTTGATATTACAGAATTTTTTATATCTTGATATAAATTCAAATAGTCTTGTCTTAATTAAATTAAAAAGAGTTAGTCAATTTCCTCAGAATAGTTTTATGCATATTTATGGTTTAAATTATATTAAGTTGAATTTATGTACATTGAATATGTATGTAGAAAATATATATTATAGAAAGGGGTTAATAAAATACAGTAGTAACAAATGGATTAAAAAATATACTTCAGTTAAGGTATTATGACAGACTATGTTATTCAATTTAGATTATTTTCAATTTCTAATAAATTACAGTAAATTATTTTTAAATGTTGTAGATCTATCTTTTTATTGATATTATTGTGTTGGTTGTTAATATATACCATCTCTAAGAAATTTCGTTTGAAACTATTCCTTTCACAAACCAAAGCGCAAGCATTTTCAAAATCTTGAGAATGAAAAAATTCAATATTAATAAGCAGAAAAACTAATAATAAATATATAGTATTTTGAACCTTTACAAGGCTTTAACTTCAAAATGAAAAAGCGGTCGGAGTCGAAGATTTGAAATAATTTGCGAATGCAACAATACTGTGTATTTTGGTGGTACAAAACAGGCCACTTGACCAAACATATCACTACATTTTGGAAGAAATCAAGGGTAAAATGCTTTACAAGACATAATCGTGTGAATTTTTATGGGTTCCTTACTTTGTTGTGAATCTAAAATTAACAATTAATAAATGTGAATTATAGGAAACAAATTCAGAATATGATTTTTGAATTTTTAAGTATTACAAATTTATATTCACAGAACTTCAAATCAATTGTAAAATTTAAAAATAAGATATTTTGTGTACTTATATGTAATGAAGTAAACTTCCCAAACATACCAAAATAGTTTAAATGCTTTATTTTTAATATGGGTAAAATAGTTTGGCAACACTGCCGGCCGTTGCATTGAATTACATATGTATATTTTGACCTTTGACCGTCACATTGGCGTATGGCTAAAAAATTATGTATATTTTGGTTGTCGAATTGATGTTTTTTGTAAAGTCGTCAGATTGATAGTGCAATGAAAAAATAAGAAAATTGTAATAATTTTAAAATTAAATCTCGTTAAAGTATAAGGTACTCAAATCATTAGTGTGGAGTATACTCGCCTTACTACCATCCATATTATTTTAATTTGGTTGGCCGTCAAAAAACGAGTTCATGTAAAGTCGTCCTATTGATAGACGGATGTATATATATATATATATATATATATATATATGTGTCATTTAAGCCAAATTTCACAAGCAGTATTAATATATTTTTCAGCACTACTACAAAATATATTTTGCATATAACTATTGAACAATCAGGGTTAATACAATACATTCTGCAAAATATTTCTCAAAATTATTTAAATTGCAATTCTGCAAGATCTACTTAATGACAATATCGATCTTCAGTGTTATGATTCTCAACATTATAAGTTGTCATTAGGAGGCAGATTAAGGTTCCAGCTGTTATTACAACCAAGTTTTTTTATATCACTGAATTTATATAAGTTTTTACAGCTCTTCTTTATGAAAAATGCCAAGACCAAAATTTATATACACTCATTTTGACGATTTTCTGACTCTCTACAATTTTTCTATTGGCAGCATTTTACACTATAAGTAAAAAGCACTTATTTTTTGGGGTTTTTAAGGCTCAAATAATTTACTTCTATGAGTTTGCATGTTAAAATTATGTCAGACTTATAAACTATTAATTACATGATAGCTTATGCAGTTTGCTGTTGAATTTTATGTCCATTTTAAATATTATTTATAAGTTTAAAACTTACATCATCTATTTGTTCCATAATTAGATCATGCTTGGTTTTAATAGTTGTCTGATGATCATACCAACCAATTCCAATGTTTCCTCGCAAAAATAATGGGAACTGATTTGAAGTCAATAATTCAAAACTAGGGTCACGCCAAACTAAATTACTTGTATCTGGAGAGAAAAATGTTTTAGCATAATTCTTCATTACTAATTAGGATGTCTTTCACTAGTGACTGTACACAGTACTCTCTATATAAAATAAAATTTTAAATACCTTCTTGAGTGTTTTTTCTCGGTTTTACTGGTTTGTAGGAATTTTCTTTATTATTCAATTTTCTAGAAAAATTTCTTATTAAACTTTTTGGTATTATTGTATTACCAGCAGTTTTTTCTAAAATTTTGGGATACAATTTTGAAAATATTAACTTTACTGACATCATAAAACACTACTGACATTATTCTCTTTCGAAATTTTTCTAAAATTTTGAGAACTTAAAACTGTCATTTCTCTCTCGATATCCACGAAAGAGGACGCGGACGCTGGTGTTCCAAAAAATGTTTCTGTCAAATAATTAACTAGGGCCAAGGGCAGTACACAAAGGATTGCTCGATAGATGTACATTTTTTCGAAACAGACGTCACGAAGTGGCACAGGGCGATGTAGAAAAAAGCTGCTATTGGTTTTCCAATTACCGAGCACAAAGTGATTTTGTGACGCACAGTGCGGCAATTTTAGGACGTTAATTGGAACATGGTTTTTTTAAAACCAACCCACGAAGTATAGATACCAGGAGTCCGAACGTAATGTTAAATAAATGGTAGCATTTTAGGGGACAGAATGTTTTGCCGGTAGAGCGCGCCACTTTTTAGGAAGTACTCGTTTTTTTAAGGTGCATTTATATTGAAAAAGCCAGGACGCTAGAACGCCAGCGTCAAATTAGGTCACGTGGTACTGTTTTGATATTCCGCATAATTCGAGTGTCTTGGCCACGAAGTATAGATACCAGGAGTCCGAACGGTATAGGCTTTTCCGCAGTATTTGTGGTATACAATATTAAACCCAGATCATAGTTATCTTTTCTGCCACTAGCTGCGCAAATGTTCAGTACGTACCGATGTTTTTATTATTATCAAACGTAAATACGCGCTGTCGAATGTCGAAATTATTAAAATTATAAAATTAAGTATAACATATTAATGTAATTGTTTAAAAATAGTTTTAATAAAAAAATGGAAAGGTGTTGTGCTGCTCATGATTCCCTCAGTGGCCGAAAGGCAAGTGAAAATGTGGCTAAAGTGGGTATATTCAAAGTTCCGAAAGTGAGTAACCTAAAAATAATATTAAACATCAGTGTTGTTAATAAATATTGTATTGTATACACTAGTGTATTTGTCAAATCTAAATTGTTTGGTATTTAAATGTTAAACGTCTTTTATTTATAACTAATACGATTAATAAATAATATATTTGATTGTAATCAATTAATTGCTTTCCTATTATCAAGCATTGTAATACTGAAATAAATAGGTATTTAACCATTTTTGAATTTATATTTACTACTTAATTTGCAGAAACTATGTTTAAATTCTTTACTTCACTTACGGTTTGTTTAATAGTTTAACACGTAGAGACAAAAGATGAACTATAATTTTAATTCTTAAAGACCTGTTGATAACATTAATTTATTTTTTAATAAAATTGTTTGCTACTGGTTAATTGTATTTATTTATTTACTAATATCACACATTTTAGCTTTGCAGATTATCGAAATAATATTTTCAGAGCTGTCAGGTGACTGTCAGTATCAACAAGATTAACCGCGTAAGGATTTAAACGAGTACTTCCCAGTGAGTAAATACATCTGGAGGGAGCCTTAGCATTAAAAAATGCGAAAAGTAGGCGTGATCTTAGTTCGCCCAATGGGCTTTCGGCGCCGAAGGACCTTCATCCAATTTTATATGACAGACTTTCCATAGTTGCCAGGTTGCAATTATTTCATGCGTTCTTAAAATTTATCCAAACTGGAAGGTCATTATCTATGTTTCCTTTCATTTTAAATTTTCATTCATGCAATGTTATTAATAAACCATGAAATATTAATCATTTAGAATTATACAGCAATTCACTTGTACGATTTTAAGTTAAAAGAATATATTCCCTTGCAAGATTAGTTAGATTTTGTTATTCAATACCACACAATTCTATAATTTAGATAATATAATACATAATGTTTAACAATTATATGTTTAGTCGAATGTTGAAAATTAATACTATTTAAAAAACTTTTTAAATTACCGAATTATAAACTAAAACAAATAAATCAAATCTTGAAATTTCTCAGTTAATAGTATTTCGTTTTCGCAATATTCAAGTGTGAATATTCAACTAATATTTTCACAAATAATTTAGGACAAAACAGTAATTATGAATAACCTTCACCGGTTACATCTTATCAACTTGCAAAAATTTTGTTTTTTAAACTGAGCCTTCAATCTTTTCCATTCTACTAGAATTAATGTTAGAAAAAATAACCAACAAACCTGTGATAACTTAAATCTTTAGTATCCTCACTATTATCCGCTGACCCACAATTTTTTACACAGCAACTTCGAACCATTCTGAACACAATTTAGTAAACAAAAAATGTATAGAATAAGTTATACGAACGTTCGTAAAGAAAAGTAGATGAATACTAAAATCAAAAATTGTCAAATATATCATATACCTAGTACTTATTTTTATGAACACAAATTAGGAAATTGCTGTTAATACCCTGGGTTTTTACGCTAATAATCCGGAAATGTGATAATTATGAAGATACTATATATATATATATATATATATATATATATATATATATATATATATATATATATACTATATAATTATATTAAACAATACTGAAGTATGGGTATGGTAATATTGTTCCAAAAAGATTAAAATCCCATAATTTAATGCAATTTCAGTTCAATAAAGGTCAGGTTATATCTTCTTAATAGTCACAATTATGGTTTATTAGTCTATAAACCCAGAGTATTAAAAGTAATTTGCATATTTTACATTTAAACAATTAACATTATATCATCTCCCCTTCTAATAATTACATTTTCCTTATGCCAGAGGGCAGTTTTTTCCATTTTTTCACTTTTTTTAAATGAAGCTCATATTGTAATACATTTATCTTAAATATGAAAATAACGTAATACCGTAACAAACTATTACAAATCTAATAGCTATCCCAGCACAGCACTGGTTTCTTCATGAATATTTTTTTAGATCTGGCAACGGTGTATTTCACTCGGATTATTGATCGACTATTTCGACCGCAAGACAAAGAAAGTCACGTGATGATCTGAAAGAACGCAACCCAATTACAGTTCTACGTAGCTATTTGATAACCAATGAGAGACCCACAGTGGCCAGAACAAAGGAATTGAAGTCCTAATTTTATCCGTATTTTAATACATGGGATTGTATACTGAGGCTCCCTCCATGTATAATTACTCACTGGTACTTCCTAAAAAGTAGCGCGCTCTACCGGCAAAACATTCTGTCCCCTAAAATGCTACCATTTATTTAACATTACGTTCGGACTCCTGGTATCTATACCAGGGGGTGGTAACTCAGATAGGCAATGTTGGTCCAGCTGTCGGTGAACTGTAAACGTAGCCCCCTTCAGAACTCCTTCAAGTACTATTTCTTGACAGCTAATCGAATATATCCAGGTGACACAATGTGATCTTCTTTATCGGCCATTAGTACATGTAAATGATGTGATTTTTGTTTTTTGTCAATGTCTTTGTCAGAAAGTTGAAGCTATTAATTATTTTTTCTCTAATTTGTGGTAGAATTTTGTATCGAATCCCATTCTTGCACTTGCAGTATTCATACATCGTTTTAAGGTACTGTATATAGCCAGAAGCTACAAACTAAATAGTATTTAAAGCATAATTTAATAATCAGTTTTTTTAGGCATTATTTTACAACCAACAAAAAGTGTCAGAAAATATGGCTTCAAAGAATAAACATCGAAAAACTTTACATACCAGGTATGTTTATCTTTTTCTGATACTGTTACTTGTATTTATTTCATTTATTGTTTAATTTCAGGTTATGAGGAAAGTTCAGGAGACCATTTTGTATACCTACTCTGTAGGAAAACAACAAACCACTCATTATTACCCCCATATGATGACAGGTAAACCAATGAAAACAACCAAGCTATCGTGAAAGAGATACATGCTATTTTTTTAAGAAGCTGCTGATAATTAGAAAAATAATATAAAAATCCCAAATCAAGGAAGTTCCAACCCTGAAATGTCTGAGCTGGATTATAGATGTATGGCAGTAGTGTCAACTAACGATGATCATTTGTATTGTCTTAAGATGAAACCTGCAGCTGAGTCACAAAACCAAGTAAACACGGGTAAGCAAATTTTAGTGCTTGTTGAATAATTCATAATATCTTGTATTTTTATTTTGTAAATAAATAAATTTAATTTCAATATTGAGTTTCATTTATTCAGATGGTACATTGTCTTCTAAATGTTATTTGTGGCATATTCTTGATTATTTTTATGTGTTCTTGGGAAATATATATTATTATTATATTTGGAAAGGAAATGTATATTCAAATGTATATTCAAGGAAAATTTGGTTTTTCCTTGAATATACAGATTTTTGTTTCGATTGTGGTGTTATTTTCCAAGAACACCTGAAAATAATTCGATGGTACAGCCGTGAGAATTGGGACCAGAAACTGCAGATTCCTTCTTTTTAGTTGGTGATGATCTGTCAAATTCAACAAACGTCAAATTTAGTACTTGAAGGACTTCTGAAGATGCTTATTATGCATATTCTAACCTCTCATGGGACAAAATGTGAACACATTTTATAACATTGAGTTGCCCATCTATCTTTATTGTTTGATCTGTGATCTATACTTCGTGGTCTTGGCGATAAAACTGATAATTTTGAGCTTTATCGCACAGATCAAACACAAGACTTTATCGCTAGGACGCTGGATTTATTTGCATTAAATTATTTATTGGTTATTTGAATAAACGGAAATAATGCTTGGGGGCCAGCAATGGACTCCGACGAGGTAAGATTATGTCGTATCTAACCCCACTTTCTTTGTAAACAATTAATTTTTAGTTGTTACACGAAGTATAGATAGACTATGTGAGGAAATTGTCCCACAGTGTGAGACTCATCCTTGTGTTGAAGCATACAGCAGCATTTTTATGGATGATAATCATTATTTTTATCCGTTATTAGGTAAGTAAAATAAAAATGATAAAATAACGATATATGAATATAATATTTTATAAGATGATGGTAAAACCATAATCCGCCGATCCCAATTAAGTGATGGTACAGAAGATGTAGTGGAGGATGAAATACCATTAGAAATAGCTAATCAAAGTCAGAGTTCTAACATGTAAGTAAAGAGCTAGCAATAATTTATTTAACTGGAGGGTTATCAAAATAAATAAGTACATATGCCAGGATAAACACAGTAATAGGTGCCATTGCAAATAATCTTTGAGTTCAACACTCACCCTTTCAAGGTTTGGTCCTGCTTTATGTAAAACCAATGCACCTCAAATATGAATACAATTACTCATATATTAGGGTATTAGGTGTAATTTTACAAATATGTTAGACTAAACTATCTTCATATAATTATACAGAGTAAAATTATTTGCAAAAGTTGTACAATTTTAGATCTGGTAAACAGAGTAAAATTATTTGCAAACATTGTACAATTTTATATCTGGTAAAATGTTCATAATTAGGTAAGTAGTGCCAATTGATGTTTTATTATGTTCTTTTCCAAATAATATTTCATTTGCATAATTTGTCAAGTTCTAAAACAAATTTTAATTCAGCACTATTCTAAGTTTAAGTCTAAGTCTAAGCAACTGCATTTATATTTGGAGTGAAATAGTTTTAGTTACTTATGGCTGGACCAAAGGGCCAAACACCAAATGGTGAATGTTCATTCAACACTATAATTTATATATATATATATATATATATATATATATATATATATATATATATATATATATATATATATATATATATATATATATATATATATATATATATATATATATATATATATATATATATATATATATATATATATATATTATATATATGTAATTGTTCTTGGCTTTCTTGTGTATGTTGGTTTGTCTTAACATTAGAAAACTGTTTTCGCAGGTGTTAAATATTTTAGGTGGTTTTCTGGAATTCATCAGCATAGTTGATAACTGATTGCTGCCAGGATCGATGGTAAAATGATTTTACATCAATCCTAGCAATCAGTTATCAACCACGCTGATGAATTCTTGGAAACCACCTAACATATATAAATATATATATATATATATATATATATATATATATATATCACTTCTTTTCAAAATGACTTTTTAAAAAATATATTTATTAAATAACAACTTTAATGCTTGATAAACTTGAGTACAATAATATTAACACTAGGAGTAAAGGAAATCATCTGCTGGACTGAAGGTCGTGAATAACAATTTATAAGAAATAATGTGCTGACTCTATATAAATTTAAACAATGAAAAGGAAAGAAATTCTGTGAAGTCAAAACAGCAGATGAGCAGATTTTATCTATATGAGACGAAAGTAATATAATATGAAAGATTAAAATGTGAAATAAGATATACTATGTGACAATTTGAAAGAAAAGTATAATATTACATTAGGAGAAAAAAGGTGTTATGTGTTATGAATTACAAGGTTATAAAATATAATATTAGAACTTATTATTTTAAAGAGTCTATTAAATTCCTATATAACATATATATATATATATATATATATATATATATATATATATATATATATGTAAATTGTTTTTTTTTTAGCAACAAGCAACTATACATTGGAACCTGGAAAGCCAAAGATTCCTGCTAAATACACAATGAAGTTAAATGACAAGGAGATTGAACTTCTCATTACGGAAGTGGAAAAAAGGCCTCCACTATGGAACTTTTCCATTTCCATAGAGCAGAGGAGCTAGGCAAGAATTACAAGGCTCTGGGAGGACGTTAAAGCAGCACTTAATGGTAAAGAAAATTAAACTTTTACTGTAAATCCTTTTTCCATATAAATGAAGTGATAAATAATTAGCTTTTTATGTTTTAGAACATAGTTAATCTCTAGTACTGTACATTCTACCTTAAATGAGGCTGAAATTAGCAGCAAATTCTTAGCAGCAAATTCTGAGCAGCAAGTCAGAATAAACAATAATGAAAAAATATTTATATTTATTTGAAGCCAACTTTAAATAGCAATAAACATGAGATGCATGTCATTATTCAACACATGTGTTGAAGTAAACTAAAACTGAGAAAAATTTGAGGGGTAAACTGGGTAGATATAGGGAAAAATACCACATACAAATAGCCACTTTTTCTGAGTTTTCTCTGAATAACAATTAATAATTACTCTCACTCCCTTATGAATAGCTATCTATTTGATTTTAAAGGTATTCTAGAATATTTCAAGGAATTTCTAGACGATTCTATCGTTGCAATAAAAATCTACATAGGAAAATAACCATGTTATTTTCTTGAAATATTCTAGAATACCTTTAATATCAAATAGATAGCTATTCATAAGGGAGCGAGAGTATTTAATAAGTGTTATTCAGAGAAAACTCCGAAAACATGGTTATTTTCCTATGTAGATTTTTATTGCAACGATAGAAACGTCTAGAATTTTCTTAAAATATTCTAGAATACCTTTAAAATCAAATAGATAGCTATTTATAAGGGAGTGAGAGTAATTATTAATTGTTATTCAGAGAAAACTCAGAAAAAGTGGCTATTTGTCTATGTGGTATTTCCCCCCATATCTACCCAGTTTACCCCTCAAATTTTTCTCCGTTTTAGTTTACTTCAACACATGTGTTGAATAATGACATGCATCTCATGTTTATTGCTATTTAAAGTTGGCTTCAAATAAATATAAATATTTTTTTGTTATTGTTTATTCTGACTTGCTGCTCAGAATTTGCTGCTAAGAATTTGCTGCTAATTTCAGCCTCATCATCATATAAAATTAAACTATTAAGGTAATAGTTTAATTTTATATGTTAAAAAAAATTGAAATACTAAATCAGACATAAATGTGTATCATTAATTCATTTTAAATTTCTATTGACATAGGTAAGGTCAGTGCTACAAATGCAAGAAAAAAATTTAAAACTCTAAGAGATATTTACCGAAAACTGGTCCAAGCGGAACATAAACCAAGTGGTTCAGGACGTAACCTACAGTAAGAAAAGTGGAAATTTTATGCTCAGAAGAGTTTTTTACGGGATATGTGCCTCATACGACCGTAAGTTATCATAAACTTGACTTTGTGGTCGGAATCTTTAAAAAAGTGTAATGACTTGATTCTATATTTTTTATGTAGAACCTGCAGTAATGTCAGCCCATCATCAATAGAGTCTGTATGCAAAGAGACAGATAGGTCATCAGATTTCAATGACAGTTTTGATGGGCATGAAGAGGAAGGGAGCCAAATAACAAGAGCCCCGCCAAATAAGAGAATACGTAGGCAATCAGAAAAGGAAGAGGAAACTACAAGAATCTTAACTCGCATTGCTGATGCAGTTTCTAAGGAGGAACTACTGCCTACACTACCTGCACCTCCACAAATGGATGATGTGGATGGATTTTTAATGGGGATCGGGCATCACTTGCGTCGATTGCCAGATTCCCGGCGCCTGGAAGCATTCATTGAAATTTTGAATGTTGTGCACAGTAAATGCCAGCAATTTGCAACAGACAAAGCTTAATTATATTTCATAATGCATTGTCTTTATACCATTTGATTTTAGTTTCTTGCCTTGTTACCAAGTGATCTATATATAGTACTACAGGTTTAAAAAAAATTAATCCACCCTGTAAAACTATAATTCTACTAAGCCCCCGATCTCGACCACCTTATATATACAACTACATCTGGGCCATCCAATATAACATTTTTTCACCACCTTGTACAATTCTAGTCCACCCTATATTTCATCTATCCGGTGTATGAAACAACTTGTAGGACATACATTCCTTTATAATATTTTTTAAACCCACCTATATAGCTGTAATTATACTCTGCTACATCTGTCAACCATCCAATATGCTACTTTTAAACTACTTGTGGATATAAAACATTTTTTTAACCACCCTTTAAACTAATTCTACTCCATCTTATATTTCAACCACCCTGTATAAACAACTGCATCTAACAATTTTTTCAACCCATTTCAAAACTATAATAATAGCTCAAATTCAAATATCTTAACTGCTTAGATATCATATATTTTGATCCAGCCTGTATAAATATAATTCTATATTACCCTTATTTCACCCACATTGTATAAACTAGTACTTATTACACTTGATATATTAGTTGATTTTTTTTTAATCGAGTCATGTTACATTTGCATATTCCGAATTTTAAATAAAAGCTAAGCTGATGCAAGTATCTAATATTTGGTGCATGCGGTGGAACCAATTGACTAATTGTGTGTTACTGAACATGGTATTTTTCCCTATATCTACCATTCCTGTCATTTAAGGGACATAAAATGTATACCAGATTTCAAGCCAAACTGTAGGCTATATGTCTAAAATTTAGATAACTAACTTCTTGAATAAATGATTAACAGAAATTATGTGTATTTTTTTTATTACTTTATTAAATATTTGCTGCACTCATTCTTTCTTTTTCCCCGTTTTACTATTTAATTCAAATCTGTTGGAATAGCATTATATATAATGCTTTTATATAATTATGTTTGTAACTTACTGTTTTTTGCAGAGTGTTAATAAAATAGTTTTAGTTCTAGATACACAGGTAAAATTTGGATATTTTTCTTTAGGTCATAATGAACTAGAATTACATCAGAGGCAACCATTTGGCCTCCTTCAAGTAGTTTACTGTCAGTACTAAATTGATATTAATAGGCCAACATTTAAAATATGATTTTGTAATCTGAGTATTTGCAAATTATTGGCATATGTCACCTCCAACCATAGCTAGACACTTAAAAAAGCACAATATCACAAGTATGTCTGGGCATTATTCTATAAAACAGAAAAAGAGTAGTGCATATTTAATTTTAAAAAATGCATGTGGTTGTCCTAATCTACATGTAATCTTTACCCATTTATTAATTTCAACATTACATTGATGTTGACACTAATACTATTGTTGCAAAATGTACTTACAACAGCTATATTTATATTTGAGGAAAGTTTGTGGTAGAGCTAGCCATTCAGACAATTTTTTAGATATCATTTATTATAGTTTAAATACTATACCATTTAATGTAAATAATGAGCCAGGTATCTTTCTTAGACACTAGTTTCAACAATATTTGCTATGTACATTATTTGCATTAACAAATTGCTTACTACTAGTGAAATATCAAATGAAATTTAACTAATCTCTAATCTAACTACCTACAATTTTCCTAATAAAATACCATTGCCATTAGTGTCAAAGGCCTTAGCAAGATCCAAGTAGCATATCGATGGCTAAAATGTAAAACCTCTTAAGTAAAATTTTCCTATTTTGTGTTTAGTTCACCAATAATTTAAAAATATTGGTATCGATTGAAATGCAATTACTCAAAAGTCTATATATTGTTATAAAATTCATTTTACGCCGCCAAAGATAAAAAGTAAGAAACCTAAATTAATCGTTCCCAAAAAACAATATGTAAACATAAAACCAGCTGAAATGTAAAAAAGAGCCTCAAGAAGGTTCCTAAAAGTGCTCTGACAACTCAAAAATAATCTTGGCTTTAAGTATTTTCTGCATTGGCTATTTAAAGGACAGTTGTATAAGTTGAGTAGTTTCGTTTAAAATTGTTGGTGTGTGACGAATCAACAGCTGTAGTATTAGAAGAGAGTTTATTTTGATAAAAATAAAGGCTATGAAGATGAAACTGAATATTTGTGCAAATATAATATAATAACTTAAGAGGTTTTATTTACAATTTGGCCATTGATCTATCAAGTTTAGACTCTAAACTTTATAGTGAGGTTTGGTAAGTATAATCTGTAACTATATTTCATCTTAAAAAAAAAGTTCAATAACTTAGATTCATAACAACTTTATTATTAGATTATACTCACAATAAAAAACTTATTTTAATGAAATTTCAGTAAAATCAATTATATTTTACATTAACTTAATACTAGTAGAAGATACAATTATGTGTACATTTGAAATTGTTTTTTTATACAATTGATTTAAACACAATTTAAAAATATAAACACAATCAATTGAGTTTTATTACCATGGAACTGCTCCTTCCACATTAAAATAGTCACAAAATTCATTTTATTTTTATTTATTAACAACACTGATGTTTAATATTATTTTTGTTACTCACTTTCGGAACTTTGAATATACCCACTTTAGCCACATTTCCACTTGCCTTTCGGCAACTGAGGCAACCATGAACAGCACAACACATTCCCATTTTTTTATTAAAACAATTTTTAAACAATTACATTAATATCTTATACTTAGTTTTATAATTTTAATAATTTCGACAGTGCGTATTTAAAATCACAATTTAAAATAATAATATCGGTACGTCCCGAACATTTGCGCAGCTAGTGGCAGAAAAGAGAACTATGATCTGGGTTTAATATTGTATACCACGAATACTGCGGAAAAGCCTATACCGTTCGGACTCCTGGTATCTATACTTCGTGAACCAACCGGTAGAGTACACTGACCACCATAAGGTTAAAAGTGTATTACTCATAAGTTTTCAATTGAAGTTTATGAGTACGTAAATTATTTACAGAATAATTCAATAATGACTGTTTTCCAATTACTAGAGCACACAATGTTTTTGTGTCGGCCTTTACCGTAATTTTCGGGCGTTAATTGGAACATATTTCATGTTTTATGGTAAAATTTTATGTTTACTTACCCTGTTTTCCAATTAGCGCACAATTGAGCACAGTGCTAGCATTGAGTGTTCCAATTACAGCACTAGCTCGCACAAATGAGCACAAGAAATAACTGTGCTGTTGGGATGTTTTATGTAGGTTTACCAAGTAAACATAAAACTTTATCATAAAACATGAAGTATGTTCCAATTAACGCCCGAAAATTACGGTACAGGTCGTCACAAAAAAACTTTGGGCTCTTATAATTGGAATTGAATTATTCTGTAAATAATTTACGTACACATAAACGTCAATTAATAACCTATGAGTAATACACTTTTAACCTTATGGTGATCAGTGTACTCTACCGGTTGGTTTTAAAACAACCATATTCCAATTAACGTCCTAAAAATTGCCGTACTGTGCGGCACAAAATCACTTGTGCTCTGCTAACTGGAAAACAGCCATAGTAAACCTACATAAAACATCCCAAAGACACAGTTATTTGTTGTGCTCATTTGTGCGAGCCAGTGCTGTAATTGGAACACTCCGTGTTAGCACTGTGCTCAATTGTGCGCTAATTGGAAAACAACGAATATTTCCATTGTAACATTTTCTAATTAACTTGTTACAAATATCACTTTAATCGGATTAATAAAACCAGAAAACACAACAGTCAATAGACTAAGCATTTCATTCATTCAACCAACTATCATTTGTGTACTATTTTTGGTCTGTGACGTCATAAGGCACGACAGATCTTTACACCCTTTGGGTGAGTTCAGCAGATACAAACTGTTGTGAACGTTTGCTAACGTTTCATGTTTTGTGCAGCACAAAACATGAAACGTGCAGCACAAGACATGAAACGTTAGCAAACGTTCACAACAGTTTGTATCTGCTGAACTCACCCTTTGTAATGCGCAACCCCGTTCGGCATGTTAAAAATACGGGGTTATGAAAGTTTCGGGCACTTTGCGCAAATATGCATAGGGAACTAGTATCATTACCCTTATTATATCAAGGAAATTAAATGAAATATTAATTGGTGGGTCTTTATTTTACCTCTTTTAACTAAAGCATAATTGTATGTATTAAGTTGCAATGGTGGTTAACGTTAATTCAATTAATGGTACTCAGTCAGTCTTCCAATGTCTTCTCAAAGATAATTGATTGTCCTTCAAGTCTTCCTTGCCAAGGTGGTATCTTAGATCATTTACCATCTAGATATAGCCTGTCAAGCATAAATTCATGGCAACGCTAGAAAGAGAGGGCAATAGAGACAGTAAGAGGCTATTTCACTTAGTGGGTGGATGGTCGGTGGACGCAGCCAATGAACAACAAGCTTTATTGGAAGCAGCTGCCAACCGAGTGAAATAGCCTCTTGCCCTCTCTATTGCCCTCTCTCTCCTTAGTCTTACCACGACATTTTTGCACTGCAGGCTATCTCTAGAAAGTAAATGCTCTAAGGGTGGTATTCGAGGTTTTTATCCATAGATAAGAGATTTATATATGTATATAGATAGGCAACTCACCGTGTAAAACACGTTCACTAGATTACCGCGCTCGAGTGGTTGAAAAAACATACAAGGCGGGAAAATTAAATATGGATTAGCATTAAATACATTGTATTTTTTTAATTCTTAGTCATCCTGATTTCTGACCACATCTTTTACCAAGATGCAATCAGAAATGCAGGATGACTAATTATTATGTTTAAAATGTTATAAAAGGAAAGGAAATACAATAGTAAACAATTTTTATTGAAGGTTACATAGTTTGTCTTTATTCCAATCGAACTTTTTTGATTGATTCATGATCTTGCCCTTAACAGTTCTTAGAAGGTGAGATGGCCTCCTGATATCCTGATAAAAATATATTTATATATTAAAAATATAATTAAACTGTAGTAATATTTTTACCTCTTCTATTTTTTGCTGTTGATATATTTCCATGTTCAAAATTAGCAGCAGGTGGTGTTGCAAAAGATAAATCTCAGCAAATATTATCCTATTCACTTTCCAAATCCAGGTTAACATTCTCCTTAGTTTTCTAATCTAAGAAATTTTACAATAATGTACTGTACTGACATCAAAACTATTATGAAATAAATTACATACCATGATTATGAAATAATGAAGGAATGGCACCAAATTTCAAGTTCGATTTCCTTCTTGTTAAACCCCAACAAATCTTGCTTTCTGAGGAAAAGTGAGCATCACACACTCTGTAAGACATCCTAATTTGTTGGGGCGTTTTGTTCAACAGTTTACTGCTACTAATCTATTATTTAGTAAATACAGTTACATATTTTCATGTAATTATTTTATTTACCTCAGTTTCTTTTGGGAACCGATGCATCACTGTATTTAAATTAGTATTTCCACAAAAGGGAACACAGCAATAGATTACCATGATTTTAATGAATACAAAATAAAATGAAATTTGAGAGCATCAACTTAACTTACAACAATTCACAATTCAATAAACAGAAATTAAAAATTGAGAAAATAAAACAGAAGACGGAACAAGTTTAACTATACTTTCACAAAACAGTAGTTTCTTTATTTCTAAATGTTTGTCCTTTATTGTCTATATAAAAGTAAGAGATAAATATATTCATGGACACAATTCACGCAACCATTAATAACAGTAAACTTATTCTATTTGTCAAATAGCGGCGCCTGAGGTTTTTGACAAAGATCGATATAATTGGGTGTATATCTGTCTTTATCAACCGACTGGTTGAAACTCTGATCGGACAATTCCTATATAGTTACCCGTGCATGGTTTTTATCTAAACTAGCTGTCGCCCTGTGGTCGAAATTCGACCAATTGTGTCAATATCTCTGGCAGGTAAAGTACCCTGAGAATTTTATCGTGATATTCTATCCTAGGACTTAAGGGAGAACAGCAATTACACGAGACGGATCCAGATTCGGAACCGCTGTGTGATAGTTTCCTCGAAAATCCTAGATGTCGGTCTTACATCTCACTTCTACAAATGAATAACGAAATTCATGTTCTTTTTCAAATATAATTAATAGGACTTTATTTGTTCAAATTCGTAATTCTTAATTTAATATGACAACAATTCAACCGCTAATGGGCTACCCTACATAATTATTTTTTCTAACTACCCTGTATAACTATAATTGCACTCAATTCTCTAACATTTATATATAATTTATATATAAATTCTCATTATAATAATTCCATTTCATTATATATTTCCACCACCCTGTATATGCAACTGCTCATGGACCACACATAATATTTTATAACATTTTTGAACCACCCGGTAAACCATTCTGTATATGCGACTGCCTATAAGCCACCGTATTTACTCTTTTTGTTTATGAAAACTATCTTCTGTAACTATAATTCTACTCCGATCTATATTTATTCATATATATGGAACTCATCGTGGGCTACTCTATAAATCATGTGATAATCATCCTGTATATCTATAATTCCTATATTTCATCTACCCTATATATACTACTGCTTATGGGTTAAGAAATGTTGCATTTCCATTTCCGCCACCCTGTATATGCATCTCTGTATAATATTTTTTGCACCACCCTGTATAACAGTAATTCTATTGCGCCCTCTATTCCAAGAACCCTGTAAATTCAACCGCTAATGGGCTTCCCTATATAATTATTTTATTAGTTATAATTGCACTCCACTCTATATTTGAAACACCCTATATATGCAACTGCTTGCGTGCCACCCACGAAAAAAATGATTTCTAACATATCTGGAATCGCCCTGTGTAATTATAATGTACAACACCTTATATCTCAGTCAATTTGAACATGAGAACACATAACTTTTTACCCATCCAAAAATCACCTAAGCAGCAATTTTTACTTATTAATATTAAATAGTGATAAAATTCTTATAAGATTCTACACATAAATTTGTATTGGAAAATTTTTTCAAGAGCAGTTTCAACCTCAAGTATGTTGCCAAATCATTCTGTATTGAAACTCTTGTAATTTCAAAACTCAGCTGTCATAATTATTGTCACAATTTCATTCTTTCTCGGTAATACGATTTTCCCTGAGCAATCGATTTGTAGACCACAGTATTGACTCTCTGAATACAGTGCCTTGTTTTTAGGGTTCCATATATACAATATACGGATACCCTTATAATATCACTCAGGATTTCTGCCTCTGTCGCATCACAGCCATTTTCTCCTAAACTACTGGACGGAAGAGGTTGAAATTTGGTATCAATGTATAGTTTGGTGACCCGATCAGGAGTACATATCGTAAAAGAAAAAAATTTGATTTTAGGGGTACTTCTGGGGGGGAAAACTAAAAAAATCTACCGTCCCCCCCCCCTGATCCCGAAACTACTCAGCCTAAAATTTTGAAAAAATAGGAAATATAGAGCGTTGCCCGAACTTTACAGGAAAATTAAGGAGAAACCATTAATATTAATTTTGAGGGGCAAATTATAGAATTAAATAAAAATTTAAAAATAAATTTTTTTTCAAAGGCATCATGTAATATATCAGATGAAAGGTCTCATTCTGAGGAACACAAATATATTTTTTTTCATATTAAAAAAAATATATTTAAAAAGATATTAACGAAAATATACCAAAATTTACCCATCCCCCCCTTATCTCCGAAACTATAAAACGTAAAGTTTTGAAAAAATAGATTTATAGGTTCTGACCTGAAGTTTACTGGAAAAATAAGGAGAAACCTCTACTTTTAATTTTGGGGGGCCAATTACAGAATTAAATAACCCAGCATGTTATATATCAAATAAAAGGGCTCATGATGAAGAAAACAAATATATTTTTTCCATATTTATAAAATAAATTAATTAAAAGATATTAACAAAAATATAAAAAATTTTACCCATTCTCCCCTTATCTCCGAAACCATAGGCTGAAAAATTTTGAAAAACTGGAAGTATAGCGCCTCACCTGAACTTTACTGGAAAAATAAGAAGAAACCCCTAACGGGTCGTGTAATATATCAAATCCCAGGGCTCATTATGACGAATAGGTACAAATATATTTTTTTAATTTTTTTTAAAATGAATATTTTAAAATATATTAAAAAATATTTTAAAAAAGTTACCCATTCTCCCCGTTATTTTTGGCCTCCAAATAATAGAATTAAACGGAAAATAAATTACTAGATAACCCCCTTAGTAATGTTAGGGAGAAATTATTCAATTAAATGGAAAATAAAGATTCAATTTTCAAACGCACCATGTAATATATCAGATAAAAGGCTCATTATGTGAATTACAAATACATCATATTTTTAAATCATTTGTATAAAAGATATTAAAAATATTAAACATCGACTTAATTCCCACTTTAGAAACTACACTATTTAAAATTTGAAAAATATATTTTATTTATATTTTTAAATAATTTGAATAACAGATTTAATAATTTATAATTTAAACTTTGACCTATTTTACCGTTTTTCTTCCAATCTACAGAGCCTCAAAACTCAGACAGTAGATTATAAAAGGCATTTCTGAAAGTTTATTAGTAAAATAAAACTCTAATGTTACTTTTTGGGGGCCAAATTAGAAAATTAAATACATATGTATTGTGATAAAAATCAAGCGAATCCTAAAGCAGATAAAATAAAAAGTCTATGTGTGGAAAATCAAAGTGTATATTTTTTATAAATTTAAAACGCTTCCTTTAAAAGATATAAGGGTAAGTATAAGAAAATGCACTCATTCCCTGCTTGTCTGAAACTGGAATATTCGAATCTTGAAGGTGGTACGGAACCCTAAGTAAATTATTTTATTCTCGGTCCAATCAAGAGTAGAAGGCATTCAAAATCTATAGTTGACATGCGACAAAAGTTATCAAACTAGACGCCAAAACCCAGAAATTAAATTTCGACAGTCATAGTGCAGTTTGCGAGAATTACATATAATAAGATATATGTAAATAAACAAAACATTATATGTATCGTAAAACTAAAATGCAATTTAAAAAACAGACAAGCTGTATTAGTAGCCACAGAAATAAGTCAGGTTACCAAATGCGTTAATACAAACAATTGATAAAGGTGAATTTTATACCACAGTAATAAATCCTTATGCAATTAATCAAACCAGAAATATTGAGAATTTACAAGTCGAACGTCTCGAAAGTTATTCAATAAATTATTTCTCAAACTCAAATTTTGAAAACAACTCGTACATTGACCAAGAACACGAAATATTACAACAACTAAGATTAGATCATCTAAATGACGAAGAAAAGGAAGTCGATCCCAAAGACGTAGAAAAAACAGCATTTTCAGTAGAGAACGGTCACTATGAATTTGTCAGGATGCCGTTTGGATTGAAGAACGCACCCGCAACGTTTCAAAGAGTTATGGATTCAATTTTACTAGGAATTCAAAATGAAAGAGCCGCAATTTACATGGACGATATACTCATTTACGCACCAACAATACAAGAGCATAATAAAAGACTAAAAGAAGTTTTCACAAGATTACGAAATTCAAGTCTGAAGATACAACCAGATAAGTGTGAATTTCTGAGAAAAGAAGTAGCTTATCTAGGCCACATTGTTACAAAAGATGGGTCAAGCCAGACCCTTCAAAAATTGAAGCAGTAAAAAATTTTCCAAAACCGAAAACCACCAAAGAAATAAAATCATTCCTAGGTCTAGCAGGGTATTATAGACGATTTATTTCAAATTTTGCAAAGATAGCAAAACCATTAACGAGATTACTACAAAAAGATGTTCCTTTCAACTTCAATTCAGAATGCGAAAAATCATTTGAAGAATTAAAAAATGCTCTCATTTCAACCATTCTAACCAATTTTAAAATATCCCAACTTTGAAGAACCTCTTGTTCTCACATGTAATGCAAGTGCATATAGTATAGGAGCAGTTTTAAGTCAAGGCCCTATAGGAAAAGATTTACCAATAGCATACGCCTCAAGAACACTTTGTCCGGCAGAAACAATTGAACGCGAACTATTAGCAATAGTTTGGGCAGTCAAGACATATAGATGTTACTTATATTCGAGAACCTTCCTACCTAATCACCGATCATCGCCCTTTAACATGGCCTTTTTCCATAAAAGACCCAGGCAGTCGTCTTGCCAGGTGGCGTCTAAAATTAGAAGAGTACGATTACAAGATAATGTATAAACCAGGACGAATTAATAAAAATGCAGATGCACTTTCACGAATAAAGATCAATCACTTTAAAGAAACTTCGAATTAGCAACAAAAATATTAGCCTCAAACAACTCAGAAACCGACAGCGAAAAAACAGACACAGCTGACGAACAAGAAATAGATATTGAAGAAATCGACACAGAATTTCAGAACTTCGTTAAATTATATCAAACAAACTCATTAGTCGATTATTCAAAAGTAGAATATTTAAATGATCAATTATTAAATAAACAGCACAAAGATATAATAAGCATATTTTGGCAAAATCAAACAAGAGAAGAACTACATGAAAAAATACTAGAAGATATTTTCGAAGAAAATTTAGATATTACCTTTAACAAATTAAATATCTTACACAGTGCGACAGTAAAGAACAGAACTTATTACTTAATATTTTTACCATATGATCCCGATTCAACAAACGAAAGATTATTTTATACTCTTTACAAATTTAAAAATGAAGTAGATCCTTCAAAAACATATTTTGTTGAAAACAATGTAGATTTACCAATCTTAGAAATGTTATGCTACATTTACGCTGACACGGAAATATAATTTAAAATATGCCAGAATGTAACAAAGATACCAGATTTTGATGAATGACAAATTATTTTAGAAGAATACCACAATGGAAAAAGAAATTTACACCGAGGAATAAACGAAACTATACGCAGGATTAAAGAAAAATACCAATGGAAAGGATTAAATAAAGACGTTGAGAATTTTATAAAGAAATGTAAAACATGTCAAAAAACAAATTTGTAGGAAAAACCTAAATCAACCCCTCGTAATTACACAAACCCCTCGTACACCTTTTGAAAGAATAAATATAGATATTCTTGAAATTCCCACAAAGAATTACATCCTAACAATTAACGATGAACTAACAAAATTTATCCAAGCATACCCTCTTAATGACAAAACTTCAAAAAGTATAGTAAATACACTAATTCTATTTTTTCAACACTATGGTACACCCCTTAGGATCCACTGTGATCAAGGCAAAAAATTTAATAATACTTTAGTGAAAGAGTTATGTCAACTCTACAACATCAAACTTACATTTTCAAGCATATCTCACCCTCAATCTAATGGATCAATTGAAAGACTACATGCTACTTTATTAGACATGATCAGAGCCCATCTTTCAGAAAATCAAAATGACAATCCACTAACTTGCATTCCATATGCAGTAATTTGTTACAATAATACTCACGGATTTACTCCCTTCGAGTTAATTTTTGGTCATACATCTTCGAGACCACCGGAAAATTTATATAATGAAAAAGAAATAATTTCCAAATACATCCGCGATTTAAATAACAGAATTAATTATTTTTATAAATTAGCCAGGGAAAGAACCCAATTATCAAAAGAAAAAGCGAAGGAAAGATTTGATAAACGAATTTCAGAAAATCGTTATAATTTTAAAGTAGGAGATAAAGTTTTTATAAAAGAATCTCAAATTTCAGACAAATTGAAAAACAAATTTAATGGTCCATACGAAATAAATGAAATTTTGAAAAACTCAGCTATTGTAATAAATCCAGATACACAAAATACTTATAAAATAAATTTCGACAGAATGAAACCACATCTTGAAAAATAATTTCTTTTCAGATGAATGGAACACATTTAACGCTTATCGGATTAATTACACACCTACTCATCATCTCACAATGTCAAGTTCAGATCACTCCCGTAAACAACACGGTAGGAATTTATTATAATTATGACTCATTAATGAAACTATCAAATAACAGGTGGACATTATTAGTTTACAAAGATTTGAAAAATATAAGAAATGCTTTAAATGATAACAACAATATTTTGGAACACATAAAAAGTATGATATCAGAATCTACAAATAGAATGAGAAGTTTTAAAACACATGTGCAAACACACATCAATATATTAACTCCGATATCTAAAGATCTTGAAAATAAATATTCAGAAATATTTGCAGAGACTTTAGCGAATAACGAACGCTATAAAAGAGGTCTAATAGATGGTATAGGAACTGTATGGCAATTCAGACGGGAAATACTTTTCAGATTGTATTGAAAAATTAAATCATGATGAACATCAAGTTGAAAATTTAATGAAAAACCAGATATCAGTTACCACTTCGGTAATTAAAAACTTAAATAATACAATTCAAAAGCTCAAAATAGATGAGGAAACTTTTAATGAAGACTTAAAGAAAATTGATAAAACAATTTATACTCTTAATGATGATTTAGCATTTTACGAAAGTAAATTAAAAATATTAGACATTTGCGAAACATTATTGGAAAGTTACACATTTCTCGAAAGTTCAATTAATGATATATTAAATTCAATAACTTTTTCACGATTAAAAATAATACACACCTCAATAATAACACCAAAAGATTTAGTCAATTCATTGCAAGAAATATCTCAAGCTCTAACAAAAGACAATTTACCAATATCCCCTCAACTAACAAACATTGCTAAATATTTTGAAATAATTGAGTTGCATGCTTTTCAAACAGAGTCAAAAATAATATTTGTTTTAAAGATTCCCTTAGTAGAATCCGAGTATTATACTCTTTTTCAACTATATCCTCTACCCATTGAAGATAGTAGAACAGGATTACTATATTCAATAATATTATCAGAAAAATACTCTATGTTACATTCCAAAATTTGGATAATTGCAAAAACCTAGATGCAAATTCAAAGATATGTTCTGATGTACTCCCACTACCAATCGATACAAATTCAATATGCGAAGCCCAACTACTTAAACAACAATTCCAATTACCAAAAACTTGTCAAACGTCATTAATTTATGCAAATGGCTATAATGTGAAAGAAATCCAGATCAATACATGGTTGATCATTATATCTGATTTACTACCAATAACAAGTAAATGTGTAAATCAAGACACAAAAACTGTTATAATAAAAAACAATTCAATTATAACACTAACTCCAGAGTGCAACGCCTTCATTGGAACAACATGAATAAGAGCCAGAAACAGCAATGACAGAAACACGAAAATATTATACAATACTGTCCCAGTACAAATACCATTTGAATGTTGCAGTAACATTCCAGAGAAGAAACAATTACCAGAGCTCAAACGCTTAAAACTAAATAAAATTAATGTAGACGATCTGAATATCGCACAACATAAACTAGATCAATACTCTGAACAATTGGATCAAATAATAAATGAGCCCTTCGTAAATAAAAATATATCATGGTTTACTTATTTCACCATTGAACTCATCGTAGCCCTTTACACGTTTTGCAAGTGTAGAAGAAAACGACCGACAAGTCAGTATCATGGGTCCAAATCCGCCTCCTCCACCGAGTCCACATAAAAGAAGACACTTCACTTTCGCCAGATTCTTACCAAGAAGAAGACGACGTGTCCATCCAGAAGAAGAAGAAAACGTTATTGAACTTGGTTAAAGAAAAAATGTGAGTGAAAACAAAAACATTTAATTTTTATGAACTTTTAATTTCAATCATATTTATGTACTCTTATTTTAATGATATTTTAACCACTTACATTTTAACATTATATAATCACATTATGATATTCAAGCTTATATTCTAAACATTTTAATTCATATAACCAAGTAATTGAAAAATCCAAATAATGTAAAATTTGAATTTTTATACTTTCAAAACTTGCAGCATTGCTCCAACTTTTTATATACAAGGGGACCTGTTATATGTAAAACTTAACATTGGATTAACCTTCAACAAAGTAACTACGTTGTATCAAACAATAGCTTATTGTTACTTGTTTACCCCGCTATTTTGCAGGCTTGCTATTTTTGCCTTGCAGGTGTCCAGAACGGAAATGATGCCTAAGCATTCTTAAACTTATAAATTCATTCAAATATGCTTCCACGTGGCTCTATTACATTTTGTCCCTCTCCAAGTAAAGTTCACATTTGTTAAACGCGTATTTAAAATCTCTAAAATTCAAAGTTAAGTTATAAAATAATTCAAAGTGTGAATTTTTGTGTTAATAAAATAAAATCTTTTTTAAAACTTAGTTTATGAGAACCCACTCATAACATGTATTATATTGTTAGATAAATAAGTAAAAATATATTTGCAGCATATCACATCTCGTTAAAAGAATATTTAACCATTTTTGACTGACTGCTAATATTCAATTTTCATTTGCACATGGCATAAAATAAAAAAGCATATTCAACTTGAGTGGATCTGAAATCAAATGTATCAATTAGATTTATAATCTCTCAATAGTTAGTTTACTTACGTAAAAGTTTTCATCGGGGGATTATATCAAAACATTTAAGAAATACAATGCACCAATTTTTGTAAGTTCATTGAAATTGAAATTTTGAAAATTGTACATTGATAATTTTTTGATTGGATTGAGAAGGTACCTTAACCTAGCGGTTTACATTGTTAAGAAATGTCAAATTGAAATTCAATCTGCTACATTGTGGTTGGCCGTGAAGTGGTTGAGAAATTAGAACCATTGCCATGATGTCTGATATAACTATTTATCTTCAAGTTCACTATTTGTAATTATATCATAGGCTTGGTAATCGTAGTTAAATTGTATGAAACTATTAGCCTTTAAAAGAGAAACAATATAAATTAATAGTATAATGTTAAAATAATAAAATATTATCGGAAAAACATTATTCAGTTGCCACGCAATACAAATTTCTGATTTTAGTTGACAAACTCTATTTAGAAAAACTTGCGAGTACCCAATAAATTGTCATTATCCTATAATATAATTTTTTGTGGGTGATTTCTCAATAGCATAATAATGTAGAATACATTTCAGAAACCAAATTTTGTTAGTTTTTCGTTTAATTTAGTTTGTTTTTCTCATTCGAGTCAATCTGTCTTACGATTTTCTCTCCATGCAATCTGGCGGCACTGTGGACGTAAATTATAAATTTTTTATTTTACTTTATTTAATGAATGAATCAATATTATAAAAAGATTTTAGCCACTAAACAAAACAAAAATCAAATAAATCCGTTGAGGGGCAGAGGAGAAAATGGTACCTAACCGTTTTGTCTTTGCCTATTTATATATAGATAAGGGAGGGTCTTGCTTTGGTTTTATTGTTCTGCAGAGGGCAATTGCAGCAAAGTAGATGATTGTGTGTAGCGACGTAGCACCTAAAACATAGTTTGGCTAGATACATTTGTTCATGGCCTGCAAGACCCAATTTCTTTAAATATCATAGTTCGGGAGGAGTTGGTCTAATCAGTGGATCTGTTCTACTATACTGTAAGAGCTCCTTATATTTCTTATTGGATTTTCTCAAGCAGGACGGCGGTGGTTGGCTGTACTTACTGATATTCTTGAGTTTTGCCCGTTCTTTGTGCCAAACACGATGTTGATCCGCGACTCTCTGTTCGGTAACTTGAAGCTTTGGGTACTCACGACATAACTCTTGATATCCAGTGTAGTCCTGGCCAAGGTTCGACACATTGGTGGTGATGGTCACATTGTTGTTGTGAGTGTTGTTATATGGTTTCTGGACTGTAGCTCTTTGGATGACAGGGGCCCGCCTCCTCAGGACCCTGCAACCAGCGTCGCGCATGCTGTCCAGCGCCTGCTCCAGACGTGCCCTGGCGATACCCAGACAGCGTCTCTTTTTCGAGGCATCTACTCCGTAGATACCTTATACTGTCCCCATACAATGTATTGCAAGCACACTCCCTCTAACCTTTAAAATATTTTAAAAGATTTAAATATTTGAAAATATTGAAAAAACATTTCACACATTCTTTAAAAATATTTTATATTATAATAATATATTTTTTTCAAATATTAACAAAACATTTCTAAAACATTTTGCAACATAACTAGTTGTTAAAATATTTTATAAACTTTTGAAAAATTGAAAATATAAAAAGATTTTACAATATTGTATGAAAATATTTCACAATGTTGTAAAAATGATTTCAGAAATGTAAAAAAATATATTTTCAAAAAATTACATAAAAATATTAGAACCTTTTGTTAAATAAAACATTTCACAACCAGTCTGTCAAATATTTTATAAAAATATTTGGAAATGTTTTTTCCACATTTCAAAAAAATATTTGAGTTGAGTTTCAAAAAGAATATATTAATAATATTCCTGTGTAGGTAATAACAAAAAATATTTCCAGGCTATATGTTATATTAATATTCTGAAATATTTTTAAAACCTTTCTTCAAAAGTTTAAAGTACCTTACGTAGGTATTACATATCAATATATCAATCCCGGAAGTATTTTAAAAACTATTTAGAACTATTTCTTTCACATTTCAAAAATATATAATATTTTACTTTGATTTCAAAAATATATTTTAATAATAATCCTCTGCAATAATAGAATAATATTTGTATACTATGTTTTATATCCATATTCTGAAATATTTTTAAAACCTTTGTTCAAAATATTTTGTAATGCAGCGCCAACTCGTCCTCGTGTTTAAAGCTGAAAGCTGAGATGTGTCATTTCAGCCATTTTATCAGTTTGGTTAACGAATATAGACGCTTATTGTTGTAGTGTGGTGTTTGTTTATTAATTTATTACTGTTTATTTTATTAGGTGACTATTCTGATTTACGGCGAGTCTGTGAATATACTTTGGACGCATAGTAAGTATTAATTACATAATTAGATACATAATATACCTACATGCATTACATGTTATATAATTTTAATAAGATTATTAACAGCTGAACTGCAAGGTTTCTTAAATAAATCACACTAAAGCCAAACTCTTGCATATTAACTTGATAATTTTTATTATTTGTTACTTTATATCAATCTTTAGGATGAAACAACTACATCTTTAAGAAATAATCATTTAAGATAGAATTGCGTTGCATCTTATTAAGTATTTGTAGGATGTAAAATTATTAATTTATATATAAAATAATTTTAATTCATGAAATACAAGTTTTTCATTATTATTTCTTAACTTAAGTTATTGCTGAAACAAGATTAAGTTGGGGTGTTTGGTTACTCTAATGACTGAAATGTAGATGTAGAAAGGGTAATTTGGAGAAAGTGTCAATAGCAGTTATTGTTGTTTTTGTATCCTGGAATATGTAAGAATACACATCTATAAGTTGATTAATTAGTCTTCCTGTTTACATATATGTTTATTGTATGTATGGTGTGTAACCTTATCTTTTATACTAATGCTTCTACTCCAAATACAGAATCATTGTCAATCTTTTTTTATTGTTATTAATGTATTAATAAAGCTGTTTTTCATTGTGTTTCTTGGCAGATATTGAACTCCAGACAAGTATACACAATACAGATGTTTGTACACAGGAAGAGTGCTTGATCAGTTTGTAGATATTGTTACGAGAATTCATCCGACAGCTGGTGCAATCGGCCAGCAACCAGTTCATGGAAGGGACATTATTCCGATAAATTCTGGGAACCCGAAATGTTTATCTCTCAACTTTCGGACCGCTGCCGTAAGAAAAATAATAGAAAAAAGACTAGTGAGATGTCGGAAGTGTAGTAAGGTAGGACATGTCCAGATTCGTTGCAAGGAGAGCAACGGAGTCCAGACTTCCTCGCCGGGGAAACTAAAGAAGGCCTATGTAAAGGGACCATCGTCGACCTGTAGCAAACAAGTGTCAACTACTAACGCGTATGTAGCTTCGCTACGCAACCACGTTAACAGTGTCTTCGTAGATGGCCTTATTAATAGGAGGCAATTTGCATGCTGCTGGATACTGGTGCGATGAAAACAGTAATAAGGCCCAACATTGTTTTAGAGACAATGATAAAACCAACAAAATGGTAACTGCGAACAGCGACAGGAGAAGCAGCGAAAGTCCATGGTGAAATAGAGGTTGAACTGACCTTGGGAAACACAACCTTCCTACATCGAGCATTAGTGGCAGACAACGAAGACGAAGTAATCATTGGAATGGATGTCATGAGTTCCAAGGGATTCCAGTTAAACTTCAAACATAGAATTCTGCGAGTGAATGACGAAGAAGTGGTGCTTCATGGAAAAGATGACATAATGCTTCGAGCCATCTTAGCAGAGGATGTCAATGTTCCGGAAAGAGCTGAAATCATTATAGATGCTTGCTTAGATGGGAAAGCTAAAGTTGGAACAGTGATGATGTTCGATCCCGAACTTAACGACGGAAATGTAGGCAGAGGAGTCGCACTGGGGAAGACTCTGTTTCGTGCCAAGGAGATTGTGCCCGTACGAGTAATGAACCTGAATCATTACTCGGTTGTGCTAAAGAAAGGAACAACTTTGGGCCATTGTTCAACAGTTTCCTCTGTAGTAAGAAGCACACAGCATGCAGAAATACCATCAGGTAAACTATCTGAGGAACTGGAAAGACTTATCATCGATTCATCTAAGAATTTAAAACCAAACCAGAAAGCAAAATTGAGGGACATCGTTAGAAACTACCAGGATATCTTCGATGTAGGAAATGGCAAAAGAGGACGAACTGATTTGGTGAAACATAAAATTAATACTCTGGACGCTCAACCTATTCGACAGTTGGCGTTAGACTACCTCTAGCTAAAAGAGAAGCCGACAGGATAGTCCGCGAGATGGAGTAAGAAGGCGTTATTGAACCATCCAATAGCCCTTGGGCTTCGCCAGTTGTCTTGGTTAAAAAGAAAGATGGTTCGACCCGCTTTTGTGTGGACTAGCGGCAATTAAACCACGCTACAAAGAAAGACAGTTATCCCCTTCCAAGAATAGACGATACCCTAGATACGTTGGCTGCATCGAAGATGTTTTCCACCCTGGATTTGAAGAGCGGTTATTGGCAGGTGGAACTTGCTAAAGAAGACCGAGAAAAGATTGCTTTTACCATCGGCTCAGGACTTTACCAATTCACGGTGATGCCGTTTGGGTTGTGTAATGCTCCAGCGACGTTTGAAAGATTAATGGAAACAGTGTTAAAAGGGCTTTCATGGAAAACATGCTTGGTGTATCTTGACGACATTATCGTGGTTGGAAGATCATTTAAAGACCACGTGAGGAACCTTGAGGAGGTATTTCGGCGACTTCGAAGTTCCGGACTAAAGTTAAGCCCGAAGAAGTGTCAGCTGTTCCAAGAAGAGGTGCAATATCTTGGACATGTAGTTTCCGCACAGGGAGTAGCTGTGGACAAACAGAAAATTAAAGCCGTCCAGGAATGGCCGATACCTAAAGATATCCACCAGTTAAGAAGTTTCCTGGGGTTATACACGTACTATCGTCGGTACGTCGCCGGATTTGCCAACATCGCCAAGCCACTTACTAGACTCACAGAGGGGAAGGTGCAGTACCAGTGGGACGAGGAATGCCAACGATCATTCGAGACACTGAAAAGAGCATTGACGAGTGCCCCCGTCTTAAGTTATCCCTTGCCAGATGAGAACTTCGTTTTGGATACCGACGCAAGCAATGTCGGAATTGGTGCGGTGCTTTCGCAGATCCAAGACGGTCAGGAGAAAGTCATCGGCTATTTCAGCAAGACCATGAGCAAGCCTTAACGGAATTACTGCGTTACTCTGGGGCTGTTCTCTGTAGAACTACCGCCATCGATGACCATTGGCAATCTACGGAGATCCAAAAAAGACCAGAAATTAGATCCAGATTTGAGAGAAGTTATCCGGTGGAAGGAAGAAGAGCGCAAACCTACGTGGCAGGAGATTTCCCGATACTCACCAACCATAAAGTCGTACTGGGCTCAGTGGAACTCCCTCATCCTGGAAAATGGACTTCTCAAGCGCGTCCTGGAAACTCCAGAAGAGGGAAACGACAGAAAACAGATTGTAGTTCCCAGAAATAGGAGACCAGAGGTTTTACGAGAACAACATGATGGTATAACTGAAGGAGATCTGGGAGTAACGAAAACCCTGGGGAAGTTGAGAGAACACTTCTATTGGGTAAAATGTCAAGTGGATGTCAAGGACTGGTGCCGGAAATGTACTGTTTGTGCAACAAGTAATGGGCCTCAGAAGCGTCCAAAAGCTCCCATGAAGCAATATAACGTGGGCAGTCCATTCGAAAGAATAGTCATTGATGTTGCCGGTCCATTTCCTCCGACTCTGGAAACAAGTATATTGTGGTGGTTATGGACTATTTTAGTAAATGGACCGAAGCGTATGCCTTGCCGAATCAAGAAGCCTTGGCCGTTGCTGATGTCCTGTCAAGGAATGGATCAGTCGTTTTGGCGTTCCCTTGGAGTTGCACTCAGACCAAGGTAGAAACTTCGAGTCTACTCTTTTCCAAGACGTCTGCAAACTCTTGAAGATCAATAAAACATGGACGACGGCATTACACCCGCCGTACCAAATTATGAAGAAAATCAACGATCAACAGAATAAAGAAGCTGCCTCGGGGAAAACCAAAGGTCGTACATTTCAACAGGCTAGCCCCTTATGCCGGAAGTCATGACGGCGAAGATGACCAAGCCCAAGTCCGCAGCATCCAACCACCCGATGACGAAATGACCTTTGAACAGTTTATGGCACTGTACTCTAATGGGCAGAAAGTGCAGCACGACGTGACCCCAGAGGAACCCCGAGACCTGTTTGAGGTGCCCATAGAATATGCCCTGGCTCATTGTGTAGCTCGAGATCTCCGGATGTCCAGAGGAATAGCCAAGGTGTTTGCCAAAAAGTACGGCCAGTTCCAAAAGTTACGGGGGCAAGATCCAGCGGTAGGGAAGGTCCTTCATCTCGAAGATCAACAACCAGTGGGTACCAGAGATATCTTTTATTTGGTAACGAAAACATTCTCGCATGACAAGCCAACATACAGCGATCTTTGGAAGACTCTGGTAGAATTGAGGAATGTGATGATGGAGAAGAATCTGATGAAATTGGCGGTCCCAAAGATAGCCTGCGGGTTGGATGGACTGAATTGGAGGGTGGTGAGAAGTATGATCGAAACAATCTTTCGATTCAGTGGCGTCGACATCCTGGTATGCTGTCTCAATACTCGCAGCCCAGATTCGAAGACCGTTGATTGTTACTTCCACCAAAGTTCCCGTTGTTGAAATGGAGAGTCCTGCAAATATCGTCACACCAGGAAGGATTCTGGGACATTCCGGGGCGAAATGGTCTTAAGGAGGGGGCAATGTTACGAGAATTCACCCGACAGCTGGTGCAATCGGCCATCAACCAGTTCATGGAAGGGACATTATTCCGATAAATTCTGGGAACCCGAAATGTTTGTCTCTCAACTTTCGGACTGCTGCCGTTACTGGGAATTCCTTTAAAGCTTCCAGAACATGAAAGAGTTTCCCGATGGTTCGTAGACGTACCAGACAATTCCAAGATAAATATATAAAAGGAACAGCTGGCGATAGGAGGCATTCAGTTTTCGACGGTCGTATGTACAGTTAAGATAAAATGTAAATAGTAGTTTCTGTGAATATAAATTGTGTAAAAGTAGTGGAAATAAATTAGAGTGAGTTGGACTGTGTTTTTAAATAAATCCAAGAACTGAACTGAACCCGAGTGTGAAAATAAAAACATTACAATATTACTTCTTTCATGTTATAGGAGCAAGATCAACAAGTTTCGCGATATTGCTCTTCAACATTTTAATTAAATCCAAATGGAAATACCTGTTTCAAAAAAACACTGAGAAGGGAGAAACTGAGTGAGACATGAGAATATTTTTGAAAAAAACTTGATTAAAAAAAAGAGTTATGAAGGGATATTAAAATATTTTGTTATTATAAAATGGTTTACAGTTCTTGATAAATCTTTCAAACAATAAAATAATTTATATAAAATTTCAAATGTATGGAAATATCTGCTTTATTTTTACTTTGCCATTAATAATATAGTTTTATTTCGAATTATTTGTTACAGTTCTCAGAAAAATTGAGAAAAAAATGTCAAAAAGTGATACAAGCTATTACTTCTATTGAAAAAATAATAATAAGACACAAAACTCTGTGGCTACACTAAAACCATTACAATCATGCTTTCATATCTCCCATACAAAGAGCAGAATTCTAGATAACATTACAAACATTTAAAATTTTTGAATGGTAATGATACCAATGAAAATATTGATATTGATTTAAATTGAATTCTCCATGAAGATATATATTGCAGCAGTTCAAGTATTTCAATTATAATAATGATTTGACAAAAGTGTGAATAAGTATTGATGATGCCCTCATGGAAATTCTTCAGAAAAGTGTCTAATTCTTCTTATAAAGGACAAACTGAAAGACTTTCCAAATGGAGCAAACAGGTAAGATTTAGAAGTATTAATATTTTCATTCATTAATGAGTATCTGTTTTTTAAATGGAAAATGTTATCGGCAATGAAGATCTTTTCACCAACCGACAAACATGTACAGGAGCCCCACAAACTCTAAATATATAGTATATGCATTCTGATTCTTGATTAAATATAAACATTAATGTGGTCAATAAATTATGTTACTTCTTTATATACCTACCTCAGTTTTGCTACATGTAAACAATACATTGTTTTTCAAACATTTATAAAATATTTTAAAATGTTAGAAAGATATAGGTAGTAAAAATATATATCAATATTGACAAATATTTTAGAAATATTTAATAAATCTTTCATTAATATGTTTCAAAATGTTTCTACAAAATGTTTATCAGAAATATTTTTACCCCACGACATTTTGAAAATATTTTGATGATTTTTAGAAATCATTGTTAAAATATTTTTCATGTATATAAATTGTTTTAAAAATATTACTGAAATATTTCTGTACTGTTAGGGAAGGCACGCAATGGAGGAAATTCACTAAACCCCAGATATACTAGATATCAAAAGGATTTAGATCTGTGGGAGCCCTTGCCTGGTTATCAGGCCCGTGGTTGGCGTCGTGTTTGCAGTTTCCTATGAGTTTTCTGACCGTCCGGGCTGCTCTAATAGGATGGCTTTTTGCATTAGTTGGTAAAGATGTGTTCATCCAGACCGAGGTATTTTAAATTGTTTAATAGATGTTTAGGGATTACTCCTGTTGTTGACATAACAGTTGTTGCGGTTCGTGTGTTCTTCACGTCCCACTGTCTTTTTATTTCAAATTTCCTGTATTTGGTGGTTTGTATATATAGTATGGTATTCTTACCGACTATGACAGTTCAAGTTTCAGTGCTAGTTCCTGGTACGGTATTTTTACCAGAGGATTTTGTCGTTGTTTGTATGCAGTTGCAGCGAATGCTTGACAATCTTTAACAATGTACTTTAGATAGTTATTAGTTGGAATTACTTGATTTTGGATTGTCAGTAGAAAGCCTTCAGTTTCAGGAAACATATGACCAGAGATTAACCAGTAGTTCGACGCTGAACTGGCTATCGACTTAAACAACTTTAATTGACATAGCAATTCTTAACAACAACAATATCAATAACAAGCAGGCTGAGAAAATAACCAAATATAGGGATTTGGAATTTCAAATAAAGACTCAGTGGGACATGAACAACACACGAACTGTACCAATTATTTTACTTGGAATTACTTGATCTTGGATTGCCATTAGAAAGCCTTCAGTTTCAGGAAACATATGACCAGGGATCAACCAGTAGTTCGATGCTGAAGTGGCTATCTCCGACTTGACCATACAGTGTATGGCAGCACATTCCCTCTAAGCAACGCATAACGTGCTTTAGGGGAAAATTCACTAACCTCAAATATCTTAGATATCAAAAGGGTTTAGCTCTGTGGGAGCCCTCGCCAGGTTATCAGGCCCGTGGTTGGAGTAGTGGCAGCGTCCCAAGAATTTTCTGACCGTCGGGGCTGTTCCTAACAGAACGGCTTTCTGCATTAGTTGGTAAAGATGTTCGTCCAGACCGAGGTATTTTAAATTATTTAGTAGTTTTGGGGCTACTCCTGTTGTTGACATAACAATTGGTACAGTTCATGTGTTGTTCATATTCCACTGTGTCTTTATTAGAAATTCCAAATCCTTGTATTTAGCTATTTTTTCAGCCTGCTTAATATTTATATTATTGTTGTTGTCAATTAAGGTTGTTTTCATAGAGATTTTACCTACTAAAAATATATGTGGTCTATTGTGAGCAACAGTCCGATGGGTCAGTATCGTGCGGTCCCAGTACAGCTTGTAGTTGTTATTTTCTAAAATATACAGGGTGAGTTTTTTTTGATGATCAGTATGGGGATCTCGGAAACTAGCGGAGATAGAGCAATGGTTAAATTGGAAAAGATTTGCAGTTTTACTGGCCCAATTTAATGACACTTTCGGATTTTTGTAAAAAGTCATGGCTTACTAGATATTTTGTTTTTGATTTTATTAAAAATGTGTAAATATCAAAATTGAAAGGAATTGTATACCGAATATGATTGTCATGTCCTCGTTTGCGTGACAGCTCTCGTTTTCAAGAAATGACATAAACTTATCTTTTTTTGAATGGAAACCATAGTTGGCTATGACCTGAAAAAATCGGACATTTTCAGAGCTTTTCAACGATATAATACTCGATATAGTTATTCATAAAAGAACGGAGTTATGGATGCTTTTCTCTCTTATTTTCACATTTAACGTAGGTAGCTATGAAAAAGATTGTTTTCACTTTGACGTTTTCTCATTTGAGAGTAATTCCATTAGTACTGCTGAACTGACAGTCGATATTGACAAGTTTTCATGATAAAATGGAATATTCTAACGAAGAAAAACTGAATGTGGAATGTTATATCATATGCCATAAAATTCAGTTCGTGCAGCTGAGGAATACTGTCATAGATATTTTAATCGTCGTCAACCTGCTCTATGTAGATTTAAGAGGCTTTACGATAGTTTACGCAAATATGGATCTTTTACTAAACCACCAAAGGAACGTAATCTAATTAACGAAGCAACACAAATAAATGTTTTAACAATGGTAAATCAAAATCAATCTACATCAACTCGTGAGATTTCGGCAGAAGCTGGCACATCTCAACGAACTGTAGTTAAGGTACTGAAAGCGCACAAGTTCCACCCGTACAAACTTTGCATGCTGGTGACGAACATCGACCTATTTTGTTTTGTACATGGTTTAGAGACATGTGCCTTGACAATCCACAGTTTCCATTAAAGGTGTTATGGTCAGATGAAACTAGATTTACTAATTGCGGTATGTTCAATAGACACAATGACCATATCTGGGCTAAAGAAAACCCTTTCCATATAGAACAAAGACGACCCCAGATAAAATTTGGTTTTAATGTTTGGTGTGGTATCATAGGGTCTACTATTCTGGGGCCTTTTATCTATGACGAATCACTTACTGAGGAGCGCTACTTGCATTTCTTGCAATACACTTTTAAAAACTTGTTGCGTAATTTGAATTTGAGAACTCGTTTAGAAATTGAGTGGTTCCAACATGATGGAGCACCTGCTCATAACTCGTCATTAGTAAGACAACACTTAGATAATATCTACCCAAACTGTTGGATAGGAAGAAATGGCCCACGCGAATGGCCAACCCAGTCTCCCGATTTAGCAGTTATAGACTTCTATTTATGGGGTGCGCTAAAAAACAAAGTATACAAAAGAAAAGTATACAAAAGAAAGAAAGCAATTGAAGAAATTGATAGGCGGTCTGTGAAGAAAGCGGTAATGTCAATCTTAAAAACATGTAATTTTTGTCTAAATAACAATGGTGGACTTTTCGAACATAAATTTTAACCATTATTATGTACTTTAATTTCTTAAGTTTTTAGTAAGTACCTACTTATTTAGTTTTTTCGTTATATCTGATATACCTAATAAAAAAAATCGTTCAATGTTTTTTGGAATAGTTATCAATAAATCAATCTATTTTCATGGCTAACTACGTTAAAAATGAAAATAAGAGAGAAAAGCATCCATAATTCCGTTATTTTTATGAATAACTGTTTCGAGTATTATATCGTTGAAAAGCTTTAAAAATGTCCGATTTTTTGAGGTCATAGCCAACTATGGTTTCCATTCAAAAAAAAAGATAAGTTTGTGTCATATCTCGAAAACGAGAGCTGTCACGCAAACGAGGATATGACAATCATATTCGGGATACACAATTCCCTTCAATTTTGATATTTACACTTTTTTATAAAATCAAAAACAAAGGAGCTAGAGGGATTTGACTAAATCGACAGAATTTCGTTTTTTCAAAATATCTAGTAAGCCATGACTTTTTACAAAAATCCGAAAGTGTCATTAAATTGGGACAGGAAAACTGCAAATCTTTCCCAATTTAACCATTGCTATATCTCCGTTAGTTTCCGAGATCCCTATACTGATCATCAAAAAAACTCATCTTGTATAGTCGTATTCTTACCGACTGTGATAGCTCAAGTTTCAGCGCTAGTTCCTGGTGCAGTATTTTTGCCACAGAATCGTGTCGTTCTTTGTATTCAGTTGCAGCAAAACACTTGGCAACCTCCTGTAATATGCTGGATAGATTCAGATGTTTGGCAACCATATCTGCATTTATCGTTGTTGATAGAAGGGTCTTTGACGATGTCCTTTAGATAGTTCTTAGTTGGAATTACTTGATCTTGGATTGCCAATATAAAGCCTTCCGTTTCAGGAAACTTATGACCAGAGATCAACCAGCAGTTCGACGCTGAACTGTCGACATGGTCTTGGTTGTCCGTCATTTATATGTCTTCCATGAAGGGGCTTCTCTTTCCATTTGAGCAGCTTCTGATCAGTTGTCTGGTGGTATACTTGAACTTGTTGTTCTGTCAGTCGCAGAGGTGTTGAGTCATCAACCTGACATATGACTCTGTGTAGATCAGAAAATTCTGCGAGTTTCTGGAAATGATTACGCAAATTAGAAATTTGATGAACACGTAACTTGCTTATATCTGCCAATCTTCTTCCTCCTTCACACCGCAGACAATGTTGTACGTTCGACACAGCTCTTTGGATGTGATTTTGAGCTTTTGTTAGTAGTACTCGAACTTTTCGTTGTAATTGTTTAATACTTGACCATACAATGTATGGCAGCACACTCCCCAGATACACTGCATATCAAAAGGGTTTAGCTCTGTGGGAGCCCTTGCCAGGTTTTCAGGCCCGTGGTTGGAGTCGTGGCGGCAATTTCCTATAAATTTCCTGACCGTCCGGACTGTTCCTAACAGGACGGCTTTTTGCATTTGTTGGGAAAGATGTTCGTCCAGACCGAAGTATTTTAAATTGTTTAATAGATGTTTTGGGACTAGTCCTGTCGTTGACATAACAATTGGTACAGTTCGTGTGTTGTTCGTGTCCTACTGAGTCTTTATTTGAAATTCCAAATCACACTCCCCTATATTTGGTTATTTTACAGCCTGCTTGATATTTATATTATTGTTGTTAGGAATTGTTATGTCAATTAAAGTAGTTTTCCGAGCGGCTTTATCTACCAAAACTATATCTGGTCTATTGTGAGCAACAGTCCGATCAGTCAGTATCATGCGGTCCCAGTACAGCTTGTAGTTGTTATTTTCTAAAACAGATTCTGGTTTGTATTTGTAGTATGGTAATCTCACCGACTGTGATAGTTCAAGTTTTAGTGCTAGTTCCTGGTGCAGTATTTTTGCCACAGCATCGTGTCGTCCTTTGTATTCATTTGCTGCGAACGCTTGACAACCTCCTGTGATATGCTGAATAAATTCAGATGTTTGTCAACTATATCTGCATCGGTCCTTGTTGATAGAAGGGTCTTTAACGATGTACTTTAGATAGTTCTTAGTTGGAATTACTTGATCTTGGATTGCCAATATAAAGCCTTCCATTTCAGGAATCATATGACCAGAGATCAACCAGTAGTTCGAGGCTGCACTGTCGACGTAATCTTGGTTGACGTCATTTATATGTTTTCCATGAAGGGGCTTCTCTTTCCATTTCAGCAGGTTTTGATCTGTGGTCTGGTGGTGTAATTGGATGTGTTGTTGTGTCAGTCGCAGTGGTGTTGAGTCATCAACCTGGCACATGACTCTGTGTAGATCAGAAAATTCTGCGAATTTCTGGAAATGACTACGCAAACTAGAAATTTGTTCCTCTTCCTTCCTTCCTTCTTATTTTTTGTAAAATGATTCGAAGAAAATTTGTCCCCAAACTTTTATCTATTTTTGTTAATTACTTTGTTATTTTTGGTTCTACCATTAAAAGTTACAGAACTAAAATTGTATTGAATAAAATGTGCAACAAAAAATGTTTTTTTTGCAACGAATAGTTTGTGTGATATAGGGTAAAGCCATTAGCACCCCTTTTCACGAGATGGCTACGGTGAGACCCCATAAACTTGGACTGAAGTTTACTCTAACCCCCTCTACACATACAAAAACTGAAATTGGGTACTCTGACGTTTGCAGGCTGAGCCCAAAAAATGTAACATTTCAATGGACTAGGCGTTAAGGGACCGAGCATCTGCCGGTATAAGCAGACACCCTCAGTATTGCCAACAGCCTCCTCATAGGAGGGTGGATGAGCAAACTAGAGGTAGGGCACTCTCTTGTCCTTAGAGTGGTAAATCGCTCTAAAAGGCGGACGAACTGGAAGCAGTCAACGGCGTGGGAATGAAGAAGGCAACGGGAAACCGCTTCATTAAAGGTCCCTCCTGGACTTCCCTAGTACGACAATGATGGCATCAAGCAATCAAGGAAAACTTACTGATCATGATGTACGGAGCACAAGATCCGGCAGGGGAGGAAACTCACAAGCAGGCTGCAGGGCCTCCCAGGCCGTCAACCTGCGAAATCCCTGTAAAGCCGATGAAAATACAGCACCCAACAAGGCTCAAGGCCAAGGGTTGCTACGACCACCAACGAGAAAAGAAAATGCTAGGACCCACCCGAAAATGGAAACACCCTCAAAGGTCAAAATAGCTACTTGGAATGTGAAAACCTTGTATGTGGCTGGCAAACTGGATAACCTAACCCAAGAAATGGAACGCTACAAAATGGATATAATAGGCCTTAGCGAAACCAGATGGCCGAACAGTGGCCAATGCACAACTGAAAAAGCAACACTCTACTACTCCGGAAACAACCAACCTAACCACTATAATGGAGTCGGATTCTTAGTTCAAAGAGAGGTCAACAAAACCGTGAAAAATTTTGTGGCACACTCGGACAGGACTGCCCTTCTACAATTAAAAGCTGACCCAGTGGACCTTAATATCATACAGGTCTACGCCCCAACAGCAGACAAACCGGATAGTGAAACAACACAACTTTACAGAGAGATCAAAGAACTGATGAAACTGGTCAAGAAGAATGAAGCCCTGATTGTGATGGGCGACTTTAATGCCAAAGTTGGCCAAGGAAGAGTAGGAAACGTGGTCGGTGATTTTGGCCTGGGCGAACGTAACGGAAGAGGCGATACCCTGGTTCAATTCTGCCAAGAAGAAAAAGCTCCCCCCGAGAAGACTATATACCTGGCAGTCTCCATTGCATAAGCCAGACCACATCGTTAGAAACCAAATCGACTTCCTGCTGATCAGACAGAGATTCAGAAATGGGTTGCACGGAGTTAAAACATATCCCGGCACCGACATTGTATCAGACCACAACCCAGTAGTGAGCACACTAAAAATAAGATTGAAGAAACTGAAACAAGCACATAAAAAGAAAATCGACATAAATAACTTGAAGAAAGACGAGATAAAAACGAAAGCTAAGGAGAGAATAAATGAAGCAGTCGCTAAAATAAGGAACTCACCTGAACAAACGACCAATGTCAGGGATACCTGGAACATGCTAAAAAATGCAATAGTCACTAACACAAACGACACAGTAGGGCCATCTACAAACAAAAAGAGGAAATGGATGACGGACGAGATACTCTCCCTAATGGCTGAACGTAGCAAATATAAGAACACAGACCCGGACAAATACAAAGAGATTGACAAACAAATCAGAAGGGAAATACGTAGGGCTAAAGAGCAATGGCTACGGGAAAGATGCAAGGAAATAGAAGAGATGGAAGAAAAACATGACCACTTCAACACTCACAAATTAATAAAACAAACAATAGGTCACACAAAACATAGAGCTAACAGCATCATCAGTGATAATAACAACGTCATTTTAGACCATAATGATCTACTAAATCACTGAAAGGAATACACTCAACAACTATTTAAGGAAGACAGCCAAAGAACCTTTGTAAACGCCAACCCAGGGGAAAGGTCTCCCAAAATATTGGAATCAGAGGTCCAGAATGTTATTAAACACGGAAAGCAAGGGAAAGCAACGGGACCAGATGATGTATACGTCGAATCGATTAAATTGTTGGACGACAAAATATCGGGGTTCTGGTTCAGCTGTTCAACTATATATATGAGTCAGGACAAATACCGCATGACTGGCTTGGTTCCATCTTTGTGCCTATACCAAAAAAGCCAAACGCTAATCGTTGCGATCAATTCCGAATGATCAGCTTAATGAGCCAGGTCTTAAAACTGTTCATGAAAATAATTCACAGAAGAATATACAACAGATGCGAAAAAGAAATCAGTCCAACACAATTTGGGTTTAGACAGGGTTTTGGCACAAGAGAAGCACTCTTCAGTTTGAACGTATTGCTCCAAAAATGTCGAGACCAACAAAAAGACGTTTGCCTATGCTTCATAGATTATCAGAAGGCTTTCGACAGTGTCAAACATACAGAACTAATAGGGCTCCTAAGGGAGAGAATGGTGGATGACAACGATCTTGCCTTCATAGAAAACCTTTATATGAACCAAACGGCAACAGTGAAAGTAGGAAACGATACACAAAGTTTCCCAATAGAAAAGGGGGTAAGGCAGGGATGCGTCTTGTCACCCCTCTTCTCCAATTTGTACTCAGAATCCATCTTTGACTGTGCCCTAATCGACATCGACGACGGTATAAAAATTAATGGTCACCCTGTCAATAACCTTCGTTACGCCGATGACACAGTCATTATTGCTGAATCTCAGGAATCACTACAAAGCCTTATCGACAGGATATCGGCCGAAGGGGAGCACCTTGGCCTAAAAATTAACGTAGACAAAACAAAAACCATGATGATAAGCAGAACATCCGCTAGGCGTCTGAACGTCGCAGTGAACGGAGAACAAATCCAGCAAGTTCCCAAGTTCAGGTATCTCGGTAGCTGGATAACGGAAGACTTGGACCCAGACACGGAGATACGGTGTAGGATTGAGCAGGCTAGAGCCGCATTTATTAACATGAGAACACTACTGAGCAGTCAAAGTCTTAACTTACAGCTACGCTATCGTTTCATAAAATGCTACGTTTACTCCGTGTTGCTTTACGGTGTGGAGACCTGGACCCTGAAGGCCAACACTATGAATAGACTGGAAGCGTTTGAGATGTGGCTGTTTAGGAGACTACTGAAGATTCCATGGATCGACCACACGTCCAACGTAGAAGTTTTAAATCGCATGGGAGTAGAAAGAGAACTGCTGCAAATAGTTAAAAGGAAAAAAACAGCTTATTTGGGGCATATATTCAGAAACACCAAATACCAATTCCTTAAACTTATCATGGAAGGAAAAATTGAGGGAAAACGCGGAATCGGAAAGAAAATATATATATATATATATATATATATATATATATATATATATATATATATATATGTGTGTGTGTGTGTGAATAAATATTTATCTGGGAATACATCCGTTCGTTATATTGATTCATCTTTGAATCCTGCAGACGTTTCGCCATTCTCAATGCGTAGTTACGGTGAACTGAGAGGTGATCTGCCTGAGCTGTTTATTTTATATGTCTCCATCGGAGGTCGTATCGCGCCTGATTGGTCGGTGTTGACTCCGCCCCCTTCGCTGCAAAAAAGCAATAGTACAAAAAGACCATGAGCCAAAACCAAAAGATGACCTCACCGAAAAACCAAAAGTATTCTTATCATACATCAAAGGGACAACGGACAGAATTGGCCGAATTCTTCGAAGGCATGACATAGCGACAGCATACAAACCGCACCAGACTATAGGCACCAGTTTAGGAAATCCCAAACCAAAGGTAAAACCTGAAAACCATGGGGTATATAGTATAACTTGCGGAACGTGCGATAAAGTATACGTCGGACAAACGACGTTTAGAGGAACACAAATTAGCTGTCAAAAATAAAAAAAATTACATCGGCCCTGTTCCAACACCTGCAACAATCGGGCCATAAAATCAATTTCAATAGTTGTAAACAGATCTCACAAACTCCTCACTACAAAACTAGACTAATACGAAAAGCTATTGAAATTGAGAAAACTGGACAACTAAATAAAAGAGACGACGCCCTGCACCTCTCTAACACATGGAAGACAATTATATCAAAACATGAAAATAAAACACAATTAGCTATGCAAAATACAAACCCGTCAATAAGCAAAACACCCGACACGGCAGCGAAGGGGCGGAGTCAACACCGACCAATCAGGCGCGATACGACCTCCGACGGAGACATATAGAATAAACAGCTCAGGCAGCAACTCTACTAAGAGCTTATGGGAGAAACTTAGAAGCATTGCACACAGAGCTCTTCTTCGGCCTTTGCCGCTACGCATCACCAGCAACCAACCTCCAGGTACGACGACGCTGATTGGACCAGATAAGACCCAATGACCATGACCGGCGACGCATGACCGGTTAAGGGTATAATATAAATAGGACAGATACTCTGAATTTCCTATCATTCACCTGATGACGATAGCAGCTATTGAAACATTGTGAGATCAACCACTTCAAGACGATGGAAGTCCAAGGAAACTTCGAGGAACGAGTTACATTGTCTGCCAACTTCAGACTAATGATTTGAAATTTTATTTAAATAAAATGGTGGCAATCAAAATTGAGTAAATGGGAGATTAAGTTTGAACAAAGGGAGTGTTATATTTTAAAATGGTAAATCAAAATTAAGAATTAAGGGAGAAAAAATAGAATATGGTCCCATGTCAGAATAAAAACTATATCAGCGAGTGCAGACAGGAAGAAAGGAGATTATAAATTCGGCAGTGTAACAGTAAACTCTAATTGAGGTTAAAAGGTGACCGTTAATGGCAAACCTTGACAGAACTTTGAAAATTTTGTAAAAAGAAGTCCAGAGCTAGTAGAAATTGTGAACAAAATAAACAACTATCATCCAAGGAAAAGTGATATATAGTTTTGCAATACAATACGAAGTATTAGAAAAGAAAAGTTACGAGGTGAAGCAGTATATCTATTTAAATAATTTTGGAAAGAAAACAGTAAAGATTGGAGATAAGCAGTATATATATTTTGGAAGCGGTTAAAGCAGAGAGTATACCTGGACATCATCGCCATAGAAAAAGGGTCAATTAATCACTAGGATACAAGAGGACAAGTTAAAACGTTGTGATAACACTTTGAAAGCTTCAAAGTGAAAAAAAGGTATTTAATACAAAGATTTATTTATAAAACAATTTAATTGGCGCTCAACTATTAACATTTATAATTTTAATAACTAGTTTAGAAAGTTTGATTTATTGGGAAATATTTTTTAGTAAAAGGTTTAGAGATCGAAAATCAGAATTGCATATTAAAATTTCATGTCATTTAAAAAATAATTGTAAAATAGAAAAGAACTATTCGAAAATTCAAATCTTTTTAGATTAATTTAAAAATAAATAGATAAGAATTTGTTGATTGAATACATTTAAGTAATATTTGATCATTTTATTAACTAATACTTAATTTGATAGTTCATATATATAGGTCAGTAAAGTTGGCACCGCCATTTTACAGAAACTCAAATTAAAACATATGGGAATTACGAGCTATTTAGGAGCTCTTGATTTTTACCTAAATTGATTTTTGAGCTCAATATTTACTATGGAAAAAGAGCAAAAAACTATTGGCGGTGCTAACTTTACGTAAAGTTAGCACCGCCATCTCAGAAAAACAAACAAAAAAATTTTGTGAAGCGTCTCAAATTACGAGCTTTTAATTGATGTATTGAACGTCAACCCCTAAATTTGTCTAAGGGGCAAAAACCACCTCCGAAAAAATATTGAATTTTAATTTTAAAATCTATTAAAATTATCTACGATTTACGAGCTCTTTCCTGATGTAATGCACATAAACATCTAAAAATGTTCAAGGGGTGAAAACAACCCCCCAAGAATGCAGTTTTTTCGAATTTTATGATTAATAAATTTTGAAAAATACCAGCATGATCTACGATTTAGAAGCTTTCCAACGGTATATTAAACGACAACATTCAAATTACTGAAAGGGGTGCAAACCACCCCCCAATTATGCAGTTTATTCAAATTTTATGATTAATAAATTTTGAAAAATACCAGCATGATCTACGATTTACGAGCTTTCCAACGGTATATTACACGACTACATTCAAATTCAAATTACGAGTTTTCCAACGGTATATTACTGGACCACATTGAAATTACTGGAAGGGTTGCAAACCACCCCCCAATTATGCACTTTTTTCAAATTTTATGATTTATACATTTTGAAAAATACCAGCATGATCTACGATTTACGAGCTTTCCAACGGTATATTACTGGACTACATTCAAATTACTGGAAGGGGTGCAAACCACCCCCCAATTATGCAGTTTATTCAAATTTTATGATTTATAAATTTTAAAAAATACCAGCATGATCTACGATTTACGAGCTTTCCAACGGTATATTATACGACAACATTCAAATTACTGGAAGAGGTGCAAACCACCCCCCAATTATGCAGTTTTTTAAAATTTTATGATTTATAAATTTTGAAAAATACCAGCATGATCTACGATTTACGAGCTTTCCAACGGTATATTAAACGACTACATTAAAATTACTGGAAGGGGTGCAAACCACCCCCCAATTATGCAGTTTATTCAAATTTTATGATTTATAAATTTTAACAAATACCAGCATGATCTACGATTTACGAGCTTTCCAGCGGTATGTTACACGACCACATTCAAATTACTGGAAGGGGTGCAAACTACCCCCCCCCCTTGTGAGGTTTTTTCAAATTTTATGATTTATAAATTTTGAAAAATACCATCATAATCTACGATTTACGAGCTTTCCAACGGTATATTACTGGACTACATTCAAATTACTGGAAGGGTTGCAAACCACCCCCCAAGGTTTCCTCAAGGAAACTAAATTTTTTCAGTGTTGGATTAACTCATAAAATATTGTTTCTCAATTAATTCATTCATTATGCGGTTTGTACACCAGTAATGTAGTTTTGCCAATAAGGATACTCAGTAATGAAAAAGATATTACCATTTTATTAGTCCATCCCCAATATTTTTACATAATTATTTTAGTCCATTTTCAAATATCTAAATTTAGAACGTTATTTTTGGCCTATTAAAGAATTTTCATTTAAGATTTTGATGTAACATTCGAAAAAGCCTTCTTGCCGCTGTTTGTAATGGCCTTTTCTGTAGCATGAAAAAAGAAATTTGAATACACTGATTATGTGAATATATTGGAAACAGTTCTCTGATAATTGTTATCTAATATTTGATTGGTGCCACTGGTTCTAGTCGAGGCAATATATTTTATTAAAGCAGTAAAAAATTCGTAATGTGGTATTTTCTATTGCAGGGGTGACTTAAATTCTTAAATCACATAAGTAATATACGCCACTCTGTACTCATCCTTTACGTTCAAACTCATATATAATATACTTTATTATACAATTAATCGCTATCATTTGATTTAAGAACATTTCTTTATGAAATTCAAGTACGTTGAAATTCTCTCAATAAGTAGGTACCTATATTGAAGTAGTTATTTATATAATTAATATCAATAAACATTTCCTCAACAAATGAGAACCAAACTGTTGCTTACCCTCCTAGAAAATTCGAATAGCAGGTTGCAGATCTATACACACAAAAATCAATGACACTGGATTTTAACAAAAAATTCTAATATATTTTATGACATTAACCAGTAATTTCAAATATGATATCGTCCATCTATGGAAATTTTACTGAGTTATTAGTTACAGGTAGGAATATTGGCACCTAGATGGCGAGACAATACATTTGTTTAATTCATTCAAGTACCTTTGATCTTTTATTTATTCCTATTTGCATTTTTGGGTTGCTATGAATAATTTGATTATTGTGGGTACAAAAATAATAGTTGAAAGAATAATAACGAAATACATGCCCTCTCAGATACCAAACTCCTGTTTTATATTTCTTGTATAGATTATAGATTCAGCCCATTTTCAAATGGTAAAGGTTAGATAAAAATAAGAATATTATTTGACTTATATTTTCTTAACGTTGTTATGACTCGTTTGGCGAAGGTTGGTTGAAAATACATAAAAATATTGCTATTTCTATTTGAAACAACTAAGTTTTAATATGTTAATTAGAAACAAAAAACTTCGAGGTAATTATTAAAACTTCGAGCAACAGATTTTGAAGAAGAAGCGAGTTGAATACAAAACCAGAAGAAATGGTAACAACACGTGGTCCATAAAGATGGTTACAATTTTTCGTTAGGTTCAATACTTAATTAAAAGAACATAATTCATAATACAATTATTTATCCGAATAATGACTACAACAGTAGCCGTTTTTAAATATATTGTTGGAAAGCTTATACATCGTAGATAATTACACCTTACACCATTTCCAAGTTTTCAAATCACAAAATTTGTAAAATCTAGATTTCTTAACCTTTGCCGCAGTAAGGATAATATTTAATATTTTCATCCATTTCAAAACTCTGACAGTTTAAAAATTTAAGAACTACAAATTTGGAAAAAATTTCATAAATTGGGGGTTGTTTGCATAATTTGAAAATAATCGTGTTATATATCCTTGAAGAGCTTCTAAATCGTAGATTAGGCTGTCAGTTTTGAAAATGAACAAAATCACATAATATAGACAAACTGGGAAATTAAGGGGGTTGTTTGCATCCTTTCCAAAAATTTTAATGTAGTATTTTAAAGCTCGTAATTCGTAGATCATCCTGATATTTTTTTAAATTTATAAGTCATAAAATTTGAATAAACTGCATAATTGGGGGGTGGTTTGCACCCCTTCTAGTAATTTTAATGTAGTCGTTTAATATACCGTTGGAAAGCTCGTAAATCGTAGATCATGCTGGTATTTTTCAAAATTTATAAATCATAAAATTTTAAAAAACTGCATAATTGGGGGGTGGTTTGCACCCCTTCCAGTAATTTGAATGTTATCTTGTAATGTACCGTTGGAAAGCTCGTAAATCGTAGATCATGCTGGTTTTTGTTAAAATTTATAAATCATAAAATTTGAAAAAAGTGCATAATTGGGGGGTGGTTTGCAACCCTTCCAGTAATTTGAATGTAGTCGTGTAATATACCGTTGGAAAGCTCGTAAATCGTATATCGTGCTGGTATTTTTTAAAATTTATAAATCATAAAATTTGAAAAAAATTTATAATTGGGGGGTGGTTTGCACCCCTTCCAGTAATTTGAATGTAGTCTTGTAATATACCGTTGGAAAGCTCGTAAATCGTAGATCATGCTGGTATTTTTAAAAAATTGTAAATCATAAAATTTGAAAAAACTGCATAATTGGGGGGTGGTTTGCACCTCTTCCAGTAATTTGAATGTTGTCTTGTAATGTACCGTTGGAAAGCTCGTAAATCGTAGATCATGCTGGTTTTTGTTAAAATTTATAAATCATAAAATTTGAAAAAAGTGCATAATTGGGGGGTGGTTTGCAACCCTTCCAGTAATTTGAATGTAGTCGTGTAATATACCGTTGGAAAGCTCGTAAATCGTAGATCATGCTGGTATTTTTCAAAATTTATAAATCATAAAATTTGAAAAAACTGCATAATTGGGGGGTGGTTTGCTCCCCTTCTAGTAATTTGAATGTTGTCGTGTAATATACCGTTGGAAAGCTCGTAAATCGTACATCATGCTGGTATTTTTGAAAATTTATTAATCATAAAATTCGAAAAAAACTGCATACTTGGGGGGTTGTTTTCACCCCTTGAACATTTTTAGATGTTTATGTGCATTACACCAGGAAAGAGCTCGTAAATCGTAGATAATTTTAATAGATTTTAAATTTAAAATTAAAATTCAATATTTTTTCGGGTGTGGTTTTTGCCCCTTAGACAAATTTAGGGGTTGACGTTCAATACGTCAATTACAAGCTCGTAAATAGCTCCTAATCTGAGACGCTTCACAAAATTTTTTTGTTTGTTTTTCTGGGATGGCGGTGCTAACTTTACGTAAAGTTAGCACCGCCAATAGTTTTTTGCACTTTTTCCATAGTAAATATTGAGCTTAAAAATCAATTTAGGTAAAAATCAAGAGCTCCTAAATAGCTCGTAATTCCCATATGCTTTAATTTGAGTTTCTGTAAAATGGCGGTGCTAACTTTACTGACCTCATATATATGTTGGTTGAAGAAAAAGGGTTATAATATAATAATATGATATATTCTGTGTTTTATTTTTAATATCAAGTTTTGGTAAGTTAATTAAAATGTTAGTTTAACCAGAAAAGGCAAATAAATAGTCTAAAGTTCTTATTGAGAAGTCATTACAACAGTTTAGAATCCCTACTGAGGAGGAGTTTCAAGAGTCGGAGCATTTTAATAAAAAGATTGTGTGCAGTTATTATATAAAAACTAATATCATTATAATAAAGTAAAGTAAAGTATTAAAACAAAATGAAGAAATATTTATCCGGGAATACATCCGTTCGTTACATTGATTCATCCTGCAGACGTTTCGCCAAGGTCTCACTTGGCATTCTCAATGCGTAGTTACGGTGTGTGTGTGTGTATGTGTGTGTAGTTACTACGCATTGAGAATGCCAAGTGAGACCTTGGCGAAACTCTGCAGGATTCAAAGATGAATCAATGTAATGAATGGATGTATTCTGGATAAATATTTCTTCACATTATTCCATCCGTGAAAGCCTAAGTAGTTAAACAAAGAGAGTTCTGGAGCGGAAGTGGGCATAAAGGTAACCAGTCATCGAGTTCTCGCCGGGAGCTGCTGCCGAGCTGTTGGTAGTTGTTGTTTGGATAAGAAGAAGAAGACATTGGGAAGAAGAAGACATTGGGGGTGGTCGTAGGGGTGCGCGAAAGACATTTGGGTGTGTCGCAGAGGTGCGCGCCATCTGTTGTTAATAAATGAAAGCAATTGTATTGTGGGTTGCGTGTGTTGCAGAGGTGCGCGCCATCTGTTGTCAATAATTGAAAGCCATTGTATTGTGGGTTGCAGGGTGCACGCCATCTGTTGTTGGTTGTGGTGGCTACAAAGAAAAAAAGCTAAATACTTGGCCGGGTATCGAACGCGGCTTGCCTGATTACAAAGTCAGGTGTCCAACGAGTTGCGCTAATGCGGTTAATCGAGAAATGTTTACTTGAAAAGGTATAGTACATGCCCGTTGCGCGGGCGCGGGTGTTTGGGCGTTGTTCGGTTAGATATTTGGGGGCTGGATGGGGGGATATGATATTTTGTTGTCTGTAAAAAAAATTAAAATCTTGGTATTTTGTTGTCTGTAAAAAAATTTAAAATCTTTTGCTTAAGCCTGCATGCGCGAGAACGTCCACTCCTTCGAGTCTATAGTTATCGTAAGCGACCGCCTACCTGCGCAAGAACGGCAACTCCTTCGAGACTCTGATTTTGTCGGATGATTCAAGGCCGAGCGTAATAATTTTGAGAAAATTTTTAATGATGAATCAAGAATTTGATGTTATGGTTTCTAGTAGTCTGCTAATAATTTTTAGAATAAAGTAACGAAAGAGGTGAAAGATGAACATAGTGTCTCACCAACTACTGTTGAATGCAGATCGATAAAAATGACTTTACTTAAATCAAGCTATATAATATTCACATTAATTTTGAAAAATGTCTTGTATGTTAATATACCTTATGGAACCAAGGACATGGCTGTATGCCCTTCAGGGGACTGTTTGAACCGCTCCAACTATACATTGATGGCTCGAGATAGATTAAACGATGGACGGTTGCCTGTATATTTTGCTCGCCTGTCAAACACAACAAAAAATTTCAAACTGAAGCTGATATTTTCTGATGACACTGAAGGTGACACTGACTGGATTTCAGCAGCTTCTTGCCAAGATGAAAAAACTTTACTATCGAACAGCTCAATGACTATACGTGATGCCAACCTACAAGAGGAGCTCCACAAAGTGCTAATTCTTATTTGTGTAACACTCTCTACAATTACAATATTATTACTTAAATTAATTGTGAAATGTATTAGGAAAATAATGAATAATTAAAACACATAGTTATATACAATGTTCTATTTATGCAAAACACTATTCAGAAGCCAATAATAAACTACATCAACATTTTCTTTTGCACATCGTACTGGATCATTGCAGCGGCAGTGAAAAATGCATGGAGAGTCAGAAGGTTTCAGTTCAACAGCGCCATTGAAGTTCTCCAGATTGATTAGGTGATAGTGTGATTCCCCATCTTCGTTAAGCAGTTTTCTCAAATTGTTGATTTTCAGCTCTTCAAATAACTTGTTAAATAAAAAGTCATATTTCTGATGGCCTCGCACATATATGTGCGTGCATTTGGTTAGGAAAATTCTCAAAATGTCGTTCATAGTATTCAAATCATAGTGGCCATCAGAGTAGTGGAGTCCATGTAGCCGTTGTTCCAAATATCGTACTTGCCTTTTGTCTGCTGCTGATAGATAGTTAAACGGTTTAGGTGGTTTAAACAAAAACACCCCTGTGCGTTTACGTGTCTTGATAACCAATTCATTGGGAACAAATCTTCCCTCGATTTCGAAACCTTGAATGTCGACAATTGCAATTTCCATGGTGAACCGTTGAAAAGCTATAACGAAACTGATTTTCTAAACAGCTGAGTGATCTAATATAAGCTTCGGACAATTTCGCTGAGTGGGAGAAATTCCATTAGGCAATCGTGGATAATTATGCAGAAGGCTCGGGTCTTATCGGGAAATCCCGTCTGGCTTTCAATATCCAGGCGAACATCTACAGTCGAGGATTTCATGGTGTCCTCACGTCGGGAGCAATCGATGACGAATAGGGTGTGCGTCTTGAATGCAACATAATCCAGTAGAGGGTGTTTGCCGCCGCCAAAGCTGGGATAAAAGTCCGTATACCTTTTGTACGCCTCACCGTACTCACTCTTTGAAAAATCTAAATCAAATCTCTCCATAGGCCAAAATTCGCTGTTTAAATTTAGACGAATATTGGAAATGTGAATATTATCAAATTCCGTGGGATCTTCTTTGATGTTGCTGTGGCGATCCGTTTGAAAGGCTAAGATAACGTAACGAGGGCTTTCCAGTGCGGCACACGTCTTCACAGCCCAAATTTCACGAGTAGCACCTGTTTTGAGAGCAGGCAACTCATTTAGCTCGCATTTACGAAACGGTAAAATTATACTGGAATCCGCTTTGACGGCTTGCAGTAAATCCAATTTAACGTCATCGTTTGGAAAAATGTGACGGACTTTGAGTTCGATGTTGTTTATTGTCACTTTACCCTTGGTAGCAGCATCCGTGATCATAAGGCAATCATCGCTACGACTTCGCACCAGACGAATTGTTTGTTTACCACACATCACCTGCTTGTAATCGTTGAAGATGGAAAACAAATGTCCCAATGGAATGTACATGTGAAAAGTTTTATCGGCGGCATTCATATACGCTTTATGTGGAAAATTCCACCCGGCTATGAATAGGTCCTTTGAACTGTTGGGGTCGTAGCACAAGTATCCACGAATTGTACTCACGCGACCAGGGTCTCTCACGGTTTCAATTTCCTTGCCGCACAACTCGTATGTAACGCTGTCGAAGAAGAAAGCTCCGGCATTTGGTGATAGAGAAACATCTCCATTGCCTGCTGTCTTCACCACTTGTCCCTGGATTGAGATGCAGGAATCAGCCATGGAAAACCAACAATCTGTTTGATTGACGGTGATTTCAACGATATCATTGTTGCCGAATGACTTGACGTATGGATAGTAGGTTCGCAACTCCTCGCGTCTTACACTATCATCAAAATTTGGTTTGCGGAAGATATCGAACATTTGAGGAGTTGATATGGTAGCCGAGCGTTTGTAGAAACAATCTGTTTGAGAGCGTGAGTGATCTCTTGAGAGGTTTCATAGAAACTGATGGTGGACGAGGAGCGGTTGACCTCTTATATGGTTCTTCATCAAATACAAGTCGACCCATTATTATTGTAGTTGTCGAATGATGATTTCTTCACCACGAAAATTCACAAGTTCAGAGTCTTGATTCAAAATTTGCAATGTGAGGTTATGTATTTCGCTTCTGTTAATCGGCAAATAGATTAAATGCTGAGGTGTTTCGTCGATGGCAAAACCAGGATCAACTGCAACGGCAAACTCGTAAATGGTGTGTGAAGGAGTGTTATTGTAGAAGGCTCCCGATGTGATGTTGCTATCGAGATGAATCGTTCTAACTTTTATAATGTTCACTGGTAAATCGGAACTGTGAACTTGATTGCGTGGTAGCAGCTGTTTAGAGAAGCCCAGAATATCACCGATGCTGTCTTGAGGTTGAAAGTCCTCAGCGTACTTGCTGCTGAAAAGCTCACACTTGAGAGTATTGTTGTTGGGTTTCAATGAGAAAATATTCTCAACGTCCTTTGCCAAATGAATGCCAAGTGCCTTTCTAATATAAGCTTCGATGTCACCAATTTCGTATGAACCTTCGGGCAAGTCGATGAATGTTTGCGGGTTTTGATCGTCAAACAGGTATATCTTGTCACCTCTCTCAATGTTTGGGATGCTGTTGTACGAGTGAAAACTCAATAAAGCTAGTCCGTAATTGTAGTTGGGATCCAACTGAATAGGTGGTTGAAAATCAATCGACAGTATTGGGCTGCGACCTTTCAATGTGATGATCACAGACATGACTGATAATTATCCGCTTGTTAGCTGCTAATATAGGTTAAGGTAAAACAACAATAATGCAAAATATTTATTTTTTATTATAGAGAAATTTCAAGCATAAATGGCCACAATTTGATTGATTGTACGTCTGATAAGAGTCATTGTTGTAGAGGATTTTCACTCCATTGCCAAAGTAGTTGGCTAATTCTCGGGGTGGTTTCAAACATCCAAAGCTATCAAAGTACTGAACGGTGTTTCCATTTCGCACATAAGCTACCCAATGCGTACCGTGATGACTGCTGGTATCCAAATTAACAATGGCAGACTCCCTTGTTTGTGAATGTTTAGGTAAGGCGTCTCGCATAAATACTCCCCTAAAGTAGGGGATCTTCAAATGTTTGGCATATTGCTCAAGCTCGTGATTGTAAAGTGCTCGATTGGGTAGCTTTATTGGGAGTTTTTTTGCTTCTTTAAGTAAAGCCCGAAGCCGTTGCGGGACTTTTTAAGAAAAATACCGCTTCCTTTCTTTGTAAGCTCTTCCATGGCTTGATTATGGCGCTGGTCCTCCTCCAACTTCTTGCGGGCGTTCTTTGCATCTATCACGGCTTTGGCTACTCCACTGGCTCCCCCGGCAAGAGCTCCTAGTGCTGACAACCCCGCAAATAGGGGTATTAGTGGGAGAAAACCACCAATTTTCGACTCAAAAGGAATGACTCGAGGTACACGGATTTTCTTGCGACCACCTGCCTTCTTAATGACTGCTCGGGCTGCTCTCAACGCCAATAACGATGTCTTACGGACATCACTTCCAGATCCGGCAATAGCTCTCTTGATTGGTAGAACCACATTCTGTCGAAAAGATTTTTTTCCACATCGTTTTTTGATTCCAAGCCCCATCTTGCGTTTAGCCTTCATGCCTGTAGTTATAAGCCAAGAAGCTGCTTTTTCGCCAAGTGAAGCGTCCTTTGACTTGAATCTCTCCCAGGCTCGATTTTCCAACTCGTAATCAGCCTTATGACGATCCGCCAAAGATTTGTATTTACTGTAGGCGATATCGTGCGCTCGACAAGCAGCGTCTGTCTTATTGATTCCCTGCTGACCCTTGGAGAGACGGTCTAGGAGTTTTGTACCGGGTCCACAAAACTGATAACCAGGTAGATGTAGTTCAAATGGTAATTTATTGATTGCACTATTCAGTAGACTACCTCCTTTGGGAGTTAGCATGATACTGATTGAAACTTAGATAGACTGCTGTATTTAATTAGTATCCGCAATAAGGATGATGTCAGTATATCGTAAGATGTATATGAAGCAACAAGATGTCCAACTGCCTATCGAAAATTTGGACTTTGTCGAAGAATCACCATCATCAGCAAGTCGTCACGGACAATTGTTACCAAATTCCCTACGAGCAGCATTCTGCGGACCTAGTGGTTGCGGAAAGACCAACGCATCGTTATCACTACTATTCAATGAAAACGGCCTACGATTCGAGAACGTCTACATCTATTCCAAGTCATTCTACCAACCAAAGTACCAGCTCTTACAAGACGTTCTCAAGCTGGTTAAAGGTGTATCGTATTTTCCCTTTAAAGACAACGAAGAAGTAATTGATCCGAGTGAGGCACGCGAATGTTCAGTATTCATTTTCGATGATGTGAATGGTGATAAACAAAACAAGATTCAGAATTATTTTCGATGGGAAGGCACAGGAATATCGATTCAATATATTTATGCCAAACGTATAGCAAAATACCTAAACAACTGATTCGAGACAATTGCAACGTAATTGTCATATTCAGACAAGATGAGGTAAATTTGAAGCACGTCTTTGATGAGCACGTGTCTCCCAACATGGACTATGATAAATTTAAGGCAATGTGTTCGGAATGCTGGCAAAATCGTTTTGGCTTTATTACAATAGCTAAGGACTTCAACTTGAATGATGGCCGCGACCGTAAAGGATTCGATAAATATATAAAGGTTCAATAAAGATGATTGCTGTTAGTTGATAAAAATGTCTTCATTGAGTAGCAACATTGCTGCCACTGCTCGAAAGAAAAAGATTAAGCAATTGGCACGTTCTATTCGCAAGAAATATCTTAGTCTGAAGCTGGGAAAGTCGGAACATGATGAAACATTGAATAAACTTTTTAGACCGGTAATGACACCGCTACAAGATATTGCCTCAACTACGGCAAATGTTCTCACTAAGATACCAACACAGACCATTAAACGTGATGTAATTAAACAAGAAGTGCAGGAGCTGCCATCAGTCAAAAAACATGAGTTGTAAGAGACACAATACCTCGATGAAGAACCAATCGCTGAAACTAGTATGCACACCAATGATGATGATGAAGAAGATGAGGTGGAGAACGAAACCTTTTACGAGGATCCCGGTAATCTCTCTAAAGAAGCAATAGAGGACTACATGCAAGTTCCAAATGGTTTCTTGGGCAAAAGGAAATCAATTTCAGTCGTAGTACAGGTCACATTATCGTTGATGGGTATTCGAGGTACTCCAGGGCTATATCAATTAATATTTTACAAGTCACCTGATTATGCTCCCGATGATTTAGAAGCATACCGAAGAGTGTTGGTAATGACATCAGCACACAAGAATGCAGCAGGTCGTTTGAAAGCTTCTAGTCTATATAAATATACTGAAATTATAAAGCCAATGTTTCCTCCCTTGACAAAAAAGCAACGTTTTGCTGGAACTGGTATGAAGTTAACTTACAATAACAAGCCAATGGAATACGTCTACTGGGATGATCCCAACGAATTGGTTGAACGGCTGAAACTACTGATTGCATCCAAGGAAGCAGGCAACACCTCTCACGACAACGAAATAATTGCCATTTTAAATGAACTTAAGGAAGCTAATATTATACGAGATAAAGAAATTTCGAAATTGAAAGTGTATATTATTCCTTATCCTATGGCAAACATGTCAGTTTCACGATGACTTTAAACAAGTTTGGGCGTAGTGCTCATCAGCAACTAATGTCATCAGCATCACATAACTTAGCTTTTATGAAAGTACCTTTTTCTTTTACCGCGGAAGGAAATATCGATGCTGAGAAGCTGAAAATTACCAATGTTGAAGTACCGACGAAGGCCATGGATGCCGCCAACAAGCAGTACGTTGACAAGAAAATAGCAAACGGACTTCAACAACTACATAGTGATTTTCAAATAGCTTTCAGCAACTACACTGGTGAAGTTCAGCAAACCTTATCTGTGTTTAAGCAAAACGAAAAGGTTAGCGAGGAACGTGGAGCTCAAAACTTTGCTGCAATGAATACTCGTATGTTGAAAACCGAACAAGCTATGGAAACCCAACTACAAAATATATCGCTTCTCATTTCAAAATTCAATACATTAGAAGGTCAGTTGGAATCTGCCCGGAAAGAATATAAGGAAACCATCACAAAATTTGAAGCCTCGTTTAATGACAACCGTATATCACAGGAAAAACGTATAAACGATCTGGAACTTTCTATGAAACAAGCTCCTAAAGGTGTTGATGCACCAGAAGTATTAAATATTGTTCGAAAAGATAAGGCTAAAGATCTTTCTGATCTAACTGAATTTAGAGACAAGATTACAAAAGTAGTGCCTGACCTATACCGAGATATGCAAAAACTACATAATGATATTGCAAATCAACTGTTGGAACTAAATCAAAAATTTGAAGCAATCGCAGACAGTATTGCTGCAATTAAAAAGCATCATTAGGATCAATAAAAACATGCCTTTGTCTATTTTTAAGCAGTATACAAGATGGCTCCTATAGCGAAACATTCCAAAGAAAAAGTTCAAGTTGTTAAGGAACTGCATAGACCTGTGAGACGAAAGTTTCCTCGCCGACGTGTAATAATCAAAGGTTTCGATGACTCCTGGCAGTCGGACCTCGCACAAATGGATCTCTATGCAAAATCCAATCGTAATTTCAAGTTCTTCCTCGTGGTGATTGATTGTTTTTCAAAGTACGTGTGGACGAGACCGCTGAAAACGAAATCCGGTGAAGAGGTAACTCGTGCCTTTGAGAGTATTCTCAAGGAAGGACGGCACCCGAAAAATCTACAAACCGACCAGGGTAAGGAATACTACAATAGTTGCTTTCAGAAACTAATGAAGTCATACGGAATCAATCATTATAGTACATTTAGTGGACTGAAAGCCGTAATAGCTGAACGAGTAATTAGAACGCTGAAAGAACGACTCTACAAGTACTTTAGTTTGAACGGTACCTACAAATGGATAGATATTCTACAGGAAATCGTTAAGGACTACAACCATCAAAAACATTCCAAGACAAGACAAAGATGAGACCTGCGGACATTAATAGAAAAAACGCTCGAGATATTAAAGTATACAATAACCTGAATATTGCTGGACCAAGAAAACTGAAAGTCGGAGATGTTGTGCGAATAAGTAAAACCAAGAACGTTTTTGATAAAGGTTACCTTCCCAGCTGGAGTACGGAATTGTTTAAAATTACGCAGGTTAAAATAACTAATCCGGTTACGTATAGTTTGGAAGATATGTCTGGTACACCGATTCAAGGGAGCTTTTACGAAGAAGAATTGCAAAAGGCTGCCTATCCTGATGTGTATCTCGTTGAGAAAATTTTGCAACGAAAAGGCAACAAGGTTAAAGTTCGGTGGCTTGGGTTTGATTCGAGCCACGACAGTTGGATTGGCACTGAAAACAAACTATAACACCAAGGTCAATCATAAATTGATAATAAATTATCATAAATATAGACATGTGCTTGCATTGCAAAATGAAGACTCAGGGTGAAAACATCATTGTAAAGTATTCGAAAAGTTTAAGTCAACATATCACCAAACTTAAACGATTACAGAAAGATATCAAATTTTATTGTGAAAAACAACAAGTGATGCAACATTTAAAAGCCTTACATATATAATGATGGTGATGGGGAACAGAGGAGCTCTTAGCAACAAGAGATCTACTTTTCCATCTTGGCGTAGGAACACATAATTGAAATCAACCGCAATCAGGTAGTGGAAGGGGTACAACTATAAAATTGTGAAAATTCCCTACATATATTCCCAGTCCCAGTTTACCTCTCGAGTGATTTGTGAAAATGAGTAGTATCAGCAGTTTTGAAACCATGGATAGTGGTTATAGTAGTGATTCCACTATCAGTTACAGTGCGGACTTGGATAGAGTGTTACAAATGTATGATGAAGCTGCCAAAAAGGAAGACTATTACTTGCTGCATTCGAGATTTCCATTACTGAGTTCAGAGTATGATGTTCAATGTGCACTCAGTCCTGCAAGATCCTATTCTCCAGTGGTTATCTTGCAAAAAACACCTGTAGCCGCTGGAACACCAACGAAAATTGTAATGACTATGTACGAGTGGGAAGATGTCATCATTGAGCTCAAGCTCCGAAAACAAACTTTTTTGAAAATGCCACACCTCCAGAGTTTGCTGCCCCAGTGACCTGCGGAGATTGTCTCCATCTATCCCAGATCCAGTATGAAGACGTCAAACAAGTGTTGGTGATGAAAAACATTTGCGCGCTCTATTTGGATTATAGTGATGTGGTTGAACTCTTAGCTATTAACCCTATTATCTCAAGTAAAATAATTTATTTGGAGCGCTTAAATTTCTGTACTTTTTATTATAAAATAATAGATGAAATATGTTTATGGTCAAATTTACTAAATCGTTTACCGATTGAAAAATTGTTAAAACCATTTTGTTTAGATGACAGGTCTCCATTATGTATTGCATTAAAAGAACATATTTATTATTATAAAAACATTATTTTAAGAGATATTGACATTAGAAAAATTGAATAAATACTTATAAATTAAAAACATTGTTGTTTATTTCATCAGTTCTACACCATGGAGTGTCGAGAATACTTCCAAATATACGAAAATCGATTACGTGAAAACTGGCCTTCCGACTTCCCTGCTGAAAAGTTAGCAAGAGCAGGGTTTATTTACCGACAAGATGCAATAAAATCCGATGGCAGCTTAAATGATGCTGTTGAATGTCCATTTTGTGATACACGTGGTTTCAACTGGGAAGATGGTGATGACCCTGTTGCCGATCATCTGGACTGGAATCCATATTGTCGCTTTTTTGATTTTGATGACACTTACCACATCACCAGACCTATCAGACATAAAAGCAAAGTGACATTTGAGAGCAGACTTGAGACGTTCAAAGACTGGCCTATTGCCTTGAAGCAGACACCCACTGAGCTTGTCAACGCCGGCTTCTTTTACACGGGCTACGGTGACAGGATCACTTGTCATTGCTGTGGCTTAGAGCTCAAGAATCTCTTACCTTGTGATGATATTACAGAGCTTCACAAAAAGGGATCAGCTAAATGTTTATTGCTTAGAGACTACCCACCAAATCCCCACACTGACTCTAATCATAATACTTGTAAAATTTGCTTAACTAATGAAATGACAATTGTTTTTATGCCATGCAGACACTTTGCTAGTTGCTTTGATTGTTCACTGAAAATAGATCATTGCTGCATATGTAGACGGAAAATTGCAGGTTATTTAAAAATATATGTATGCTAAAAATAAAAGACAAAGTTACCAATATGCTGTTTTATTTAAAATAAATAAACATAGACTAATAACATAACTACATCAAATATTACTTATATATATATCTTGAAAGTAAAAATTAATTTAGAGGCTGTAGTGGCCCCAGGGTAAAGTATCATATGAGTCTTTTAACAGATAGCGCTTGTCATCAAAAGGACTGAGGGCGATTTTTGTCTGCTCTACACTAAATATGTTATGAGCATATGATCTAATACAGCGTTGGGAAGCAATAGTTTGCTTGTATTCTTGCAAACAAGAGAGGTAATCATCAAACGTAATACTATTTTTAACTACATTGTATTTTACACCTTTTGACTTTTTAATGCATTTTCCCCCCATGATTAGGTAGGTGTACATTTTCGAACGGAGGCCTACAAAATATGAAATAATGTAGCCTTTAGCCTCATCCTTCATTAAACCAAGCACCTTTTTATTAACTAGTGGGATGTTGTAGATATTATCGGGGGGATAGTCTGATGTGTCGAAACGATGGAGATTGGGTTTGACGAGCTCCTCATATATATCATCAGAAATTATCTCAAGCAAAAATGAATCAGTATCGATGTATAGAAGTTTGACTAGATGACGAGGGTACTTATTATAAATGAAATCATAGAGGAAGTCATACATTAGGATTTTTGAAAGTTCCAGAATTGCGCACCCGATATACAGAGGTTTATTGAAGAGCAAATCAGTTTTGTTTAACTCAATTGCCATCAACTCATCATCGAATATGGTGCGACTGTGAAATGCTGGGGAAGCAATAAGATTTTTAGCACCGTATCGACCTTCCCAATGGTTGACTAGTTTAACGATACGATGCTTTCTAATATTCTCCATAGTTTTACCGAAGACTGCGTTATTCATCAATTTGAACAAATTCTTCTCAAAATCATTAGTCGCCTGAGCTCTTAGGGAAGTATTTAGATCGATATAGGACTTGAGCCACGGAGACTGTTTGAATTTCAACACCCGGTGAATGTGTTTGAGAATGATGCCATTCTCAAGAGCTTGTTTCAGATTTCTATAGTGAATAATATATTTTTCCTTGTCATGCAAGGTAGTCATGAGTTTGGGAAGTTTAGAGCCGGGAGGGGTGCGGCGCTCCGGACAGAAGGGAAGGTCTTTATGATGATCATGCAGGTGCTTGGGATACTCCAGATCAACTTCCAAAAAATAACCAATGTCAGAATCATCGGAAATTTGAGTGACATCGATGTTGGTATCAGCAGACCATTGGAATCCCCCGTAGGGTAAGGGTTGACTTTGACTATATCCATATAAATTATTAGCGTCTACGTGGTAAATGAATTTGGAGGGTTTATTAGGATTATTAGAATTGGGCATATACTTGTTATTCGCCTCGGAAAACCTATTAGAACATTGGGAAATACCTCCACGTATTCCACGTTCAATGAACATCAGCATGTCAACATTTTGAAGAATTTTCAATTGGCAACTTGTGTACTTGAGCATACACTGCCAAGAATATCCAGGTAGAGTGTAACAATGGGCTGGATCTAAGTCATATGTTTGATGGGCCCTATCACGGAAATTTTCAAACACGTCAGTTAAAAGAAGAATGTCCACTTTCATGTACAACTCCATGTAGTTGCGAATGGTTTGACATTCAAAGGAATCCCATACTTTTTTAGCATGTTCGTAATCAGCTTGAGAAACGTTCTGGTCATTCAATTTATTATAAAAATTCTCTATAGACGGTAATTGGGTTTCACTTAATTTTTCCAATGAATCAACATAATCATAAGGAAAGATTCCCTTTCGTTTTAGCATCTTTAGTTTCGCTAACGACACATGATTGAAGATAGAAGTTAAATTAACAAATTGATCGGATTTTAAAGTGGATGCCAGCTCATCCAAAGAAGATCCCAGAAATCTAAATGAGTCGATAAATCTAAATTTTATTTTTGTGTCCTTATCATGTTTAGTAAAGGCAATATACTTCTCTTTATTGATTGGTACAAGAGTTATTTGATCATGCTTGGCGAGATCCCTAATTATAAAGTGGGAGTCGTATCCACTTAGGTTGTGGAACACTACTGGAACTATGAAGGACTCACGGTACCTGAGGTTACAATAATTATGTGAGTAGCCTCTAAATGCACCGGAAAGGTGTGAGTGTTCTCTAACGATCTTATCTTGAGGTAAAAAGGGCTTCTCACAGATATGACAAGTGCTAGAGGCATCTTTGAGACTAACCTCCACATTGAGAGGTACAACATCGGTTAGTTTGGACTGCACGAATTTTGCCAAGTTTGCCATTTCAGTGGTGAACCACTCCATACAGTTAGAGCCCGTGAAGCTCCTATAGTATGAGAAGGAGTCATCATAGGAACATTTGAAATAATAACCAGCACATATGGCTGAATGCTGCTGATATTTATGAGTTTTGGTAGAAGCAGTATCGGAAATTGGCAAAAGTATCGACTCAAAATCTGCATAAACAATAAAAGGAAGTCTTTCCTTGAATGAAAAATTATTAAACTCAACTACCGCTTTCTTAGGAAAAGATATTTTGCAATTATTTACATTTTTACAATATTCAATGTGACTGTCAAGGTTGCTGGAGTCACTAAAATAATTTAGACAACGATCGCATATTAATTTTTTACCATTATGCTTGCTAAGTTGATTTGAAACAAGACGCGATAAATTTTTAATTAGACAGAAATGATATTTTATTTCCACTTCATTTACTGTTAATTTTACATTTTCGAAATCATTGACTTTAGGAACATATTTATTTTGAATCATTAAGAGATTGACATGTTTGTCTAATTTACATTTAGTGATTCGAGCTGGAACTGTTTGATAATACTCATTATCTTTTGTTTTTATCAATTCTAAGACATGTACATTAATAGAAATATTATTAAGTTTCTCAAACTTAGTAATTTGCTGTAAAGTCATAGGAAATGTCAAACCAGTTAGATTTAATACAGTAGATGGCTCGGGGTAAGCTGATGTTCTATCAACATTAATGGCAATAACGCTGTATAAAAAACAAAGATCATCATCATAGTTCTTAATATTGATTACAGCATGTTTCTTAGAAATTGATTCTGGTAATCTTATGAAAGATGAGGCTCCATTTCCAATTTCAAATTTATTTATGTTTATTTCTAAGTTTAGAACTTTATACAAACTCCAACCTGATGCCTTTTCCTGAAATTCCTCTAATTTACGTAAAATTTCGTTCCGAATGTGTTCATAGAACCACCCATTCAAATCTGTACCCCTATCTATTATCGCGTTTTTCGTATTAAAATATTTAAAATATTTATGTTCCATAATTTCCGCCATTCCAGATTTCTTTATGAATTCGCCACAAAAGGTCGTATTTACTTTAAGAGTAGGCATTGTTTTCAAAGTATTATTTATGCACGCCTTAAAAAGGAAAAATGCATCATCTAAAAATTTAAAAATATTGATGTGAATGAGATTAATGATTACTCCTGTTCGAACACGTGAGCAAAACGCTGATTCTATATCATACCATTTAACGCGATCACTTCTTTTTGACTTCTCACCAATTCCCCCACCACTTTTGATGTTAGAATAATTTTTAAAATCATTTCTAAATCTTTTTATATGACTAATTTGAGATTGAAGCTTATTCAAAGTTCCTATATGTAAATCTGATCTCCGAATAGCTCTGTTACATAAAATTAATTGTTTTTTACTTAATTTCAGCCAGTTAGATATTTGCTCTGGAGAGCAACGTTTTTTTGAGAAAATTATATTTGATGCTAATCTAAACTTGTTAATAATATCGGTACTAATATTCGCTATAGCCTCTGAATTCATTTTGACTCGTATAACAATATAATAAACTATTACAAACGTGAGAAATATCAATGGAATATTAACAGTAAAAGTATAACTGAAGCATGCAAAATTTAAAATAAAAACTTACAACTAAATTTTTTTATATTCACTCCGCAGAAATTTGAAAAAGCACTCGGGGTTGTAGTTTGCCTCCAAGTTGCTGCAGCCCGATGAATTCGATGTGGAACTTTCCACCACCAAATTTGTCTAGGTGTGGTTTATATACCTGAGTGACCCGTTTCGGCAGGAAGGTTAGGTAGTCCTCTAATTCAACTAAGATGGTTTCACCGTATCTTGGGTTGACCAGTTTGGCTGCTACAATTCGATACTTCTGGTTAAGGTGCAAGTCTTGAATTTTTATTGCTGGCTTGTTGTCAATCTCTGCGGAGGAAACTGCATTAAGTTCTTTCAAAAAATCCATTTTCTATAACAAAAATTAAATACTATGAACTTGGTTGCGTCTAAACTCTAATAATTTTTGAAAGACAGACACATTGGAAGCAAATTACCAAAAATTTAGAAATAGAACATTGAAATTTTTAAGAAAAGCAGACAGAAACTACTTGATTCGAATAACAAAACTACAAATTTATAATGAATCCAAACACTGCTAATAATTTTTGAAAGACACACACAAAATATTAGAAGCAAATTAACAAAAGTAGGAACTAGAACATTGAATTGATAAGCAGCCAGAAATTATTCAATTCGAACAACATACTCTATTAATTTCAAATATTTTGAAGGGCAGTCACAAAATACTAGAAGCAAATTAACATAAATGAAATTAAGTAAATACTCACATAATGTTTTTTGAACAACACACACTATCACTAGATACACTTAAGAAGTAATCTCTTTGAAAGTTGAATTAGCAGTTAATTTAACACAGCACAAACACAATCACTGTAGTTGATATGCGATCTCTTTGAGAGTCGAATTAACAATGAAATAAAAATTCGCAATTATTTTATTTATCATCATCGAACTAGGTCATTTGCGTATAACAAAATTTCCGTTAGTTCTAGAAAAACAACTAATTAATGCTTATCATATGGGAACTTCCTGCAAAAGTTTATTGCTGCAAACAACATGATAACCTTATCAAACCACAGCTTCCTGTAAATTTATTCAGCTCGGTTTCAATTAGCGTAAACAAGATATCACAGTTTCCTTTCACTGCGGTCATCATTTCCGGTTTGTGGTTTTGATATCTAAAATACCAATGTGAATTTATTATCAGGAATTTTTAAATAATTACGGATTCATGATTTATGTTATTTTATTAACATTACTTTTAAATAAATACAGATTTATGATTTGAGAATTTATTATCAGGAATTTTTAAATACATTTATGATTTTTTGGCATGAATTTTTAAATAAATACAGATTTTTATTCATCTCTCAAGACGTAAAAAATTCCTGGTTCCACCAGGAGTAAACTAATCGTATCTGGGAACCCTCCTATTGCTGAGCGCTGAGTTCTAGCTCCTCCACGGGCGAACTGAGCCTCTATGAAATCAGTACGACCGCCCATACCTGCACATTTCATTTGGGGTGGCCCTATATCTATTTCAACCCCATTTGGTAATCGATGGCTAAACAAGCAAGTGTTTCCAAACGGACATTTGGGTTTGCTTTTTCGGAAATACCTACATCGTATTTTCTTCATTTTTTCGTTTTTCTCAACTATATAACGATCTTTTTCCGCTTTCTGGTAATAAACCTCAGATTGATAGACATAAGGAGACACAATACGGCATTCTGGACAGCCTCTGCGAATATTCAATTCAAAGTCTTTATTTTGATGCCATCTTTTTACGCATGGGAAGCAGAAACAATGGTTACAATTTGGCAATAGCCCAAAATTATTAGTGATCTCTTCCAAACATATTCCACACCTTTTATTCATAGTGAATTGAATAAGACTGCACCTATAGCCACAAAAATCTAATATTTGTAGTGTTTGCTGTATTAACACACTCCCGATATGTCGTCACACACTCACGATAATAAGTTAAAAGAATTTACTTCTTTTATTCAGTCTTGAGTTGAAGCTGTAACAATCCAGTCATGAATTTGGAAAGTTTACTTGATGACCAAGAAAGATTTAATATGAGTGCAATGCCAGCGAGAACTATACAACCGAAAGATTTAACTGGAAAGCTAAATCCCAAAAATGGATGTTACGTGGTACCAGACGTTTTAACAACTGTGATTACCTACAACGGGCGCACTTGCAAATATGCGGCAGTACCTGAAATTTTAACAATTAATATTACCGATACCGAGACCACTCTCAAAATTGGTGAAACAATTATACATTTAACGGTGGAGAGTTACACGGTGCTTAAAAAATATTTGGAATTTGCATATGGTTTCCATAACGATCCTTCACATGGAAAGGATGAACCTGACACTGTATGGGATGATTGCCAGCTTTGTTCTGATGGTATTTCTGTGGATCTGTGTATGTGGTTGGATGATGGCGGCCTTACTATATATTGTACAAAGACAAAACAAAATATAGCTTTAATTATTAAGTATGCTCTGAAAATTCATAATATATTATATGCTAATAAACATATTTAAACAGTTGTCTAGTTTTAATATATCCATTATTTTCATCTTAATTAAATTTCAGACGCTTGAAACAAATTTTTCCAAGTCTCAAAATTATTACGCTCGGCCTTGAATCATCCGACAAAATCAGAGACTCGAAGGAGTTGCCGTTCTTGCGCAGGTAGGCGGTCGCTTACGAAAACTATAGACTCGAAGGAGTGGACGTTCTCGCGCATGCAGGCTTAAGCAAAAGATTTTAAATTTTTTTACAGGCAACAACACACCATATCTTTCAGACGCTTGAAACATTAAAAAAAATTCTAATTCTCAAAGCTCGACGTCCGACGAAAGTTGCCGCGCAACGGACTTGCGCCTTTTTACAGCCAACTATATCCCCCCATCCAGCCCCCAAATATCTAACCGAACAACGCCCAAAAACCCGCGCCCGCGCAACGGGCATGTACTATACCTTTTCAAATAAACATTTCTCTATTAACCGCATTAGTGCAGCTCGTTGGACACCTGACTTTGTAATCGGGCAAGCCGCGTTCGATACCCGGCCAAGTATTTAGCTTTTTTTCTTTTTAGCCACCACAACCAACAACAGATGGCGTGCACCCTGCAACCCACAATACAATGGCTTTCAATTATTGACAACAGATGGCGCTCACCTCTGCAACACACGCAACCCAGAATACAATTGCTTTCATTTATTAACAACAGATGGCGCGCACCTCTGCGACACACCCAAATGTCTTTCGCGCACCCCTACGACCACCCCAATGTCTTCTTCTTCCCAATGTCTTCTTCTTCTTATCCAAACAACAACTACCAACAGCTCGGCAGCAGCTCCCGGCGAGAACTCGATGACTGGTTACCTTTATGCCCACTTCCGCTCCAGAACTCTCTTTGTTTAACTACTATATATATATATATATATATATATATATATATATATATATATAGTATGTATGTATATATAGCATACCATATTGCTTTCTATTTCGAAGATATTGTATTTCCCGTAAAAGAATAATGCCCCGATCTCCTCCATTTAATATTTCGATTTTCGCAAAATGACGATTCACGTAATACTTCGCTTGAAAAACCGAATGGACCTGTTAATTTTCATGGCTCTATTATTTTAGGATCCCGAAAAATAAAAAAAAACAAAAACAAAATGATTAAAAGCATTCTTATTTATTTGGGGAGAAGAGTATATACACCAATTTTCACGCCTGTAGTACATTTCGTTTCCAAAATATCAAATTGAAGGAAAAATAATAGATACCCCACTGTCCTCCCCCCTATCGCGTAATCAAACATTTTATCAAAATAGCCTATGTTACTGGCATCGCAGTTGGTGTAGCTTTCTATTAGTGAAAGGATTTTTACAATCGGTTCACTACTTCAGAGATTATCCCTACAAACAAACAATCAAATGTTACGCCTTTATATATTAGTATTCAGTATGTAACACTGAATCATACTACTCTAAACGGTTATCCAATTGCTCCTGCTTAGAAGAAAATGGCCATACCATGTATACAATATCAATACTTCGCCCAATTTTAGGTGTCGGGATTGGTGAAAAAAGTATAACGCGAGGTCGGCAAGTAGCTTGAAAAGTTGGCGAATTTAATAAGGATTCCAAAATGACATACCACTTGCTAGATTAATTCTTAAATTGTAGACAATATTTTTTTTGTAATGAAACCCAATTTTGAATTTTTTTCTTATTTACTTAAAAAGAATTCTAGTGTACCCAAGAATTTCCTTAACGCCTAGTCCATTGAAATGTTACATTTTTTGGGCTCAGCCTGCAAACGTCAGAGTACCCAATTTCAGTTTTTGGATGTGTATAGGGGGTTAGAAAAAGGGTGCTAATGGCTTTACCCTATATCACACAAACTATTCGTTGCAAAAAAAAACATCTTTTGTTGCACATTTTATTCAATACAATTTTAGTTCTGTAACTTTTAATGGTAGAACCAAAAATAACAAAGTAATTAACAAAAATAGATAAAAATTTGGGGACAAATTTTCTTCGAATCATTTTACAAAAAATAACATCATAGCATTTTGAAATAGGGTAAACAACATTCGCACTCCTTTTTACAACACAGTGCCAGAGGGACCAGGGTTGCGACCCCCCAAATTTGGATTGAACTCTCAACTACCTCCTCTTGACATCCAAAAAATTAAATCGCTCTTACTTTTACAACCGCAAATATAACTTTTCAATGGACTAGCTGTACTTTCTACCTACTTTAAGTTAGATGGTCGAGACAATTCATATAGTGTGAGCACGGCAGAAAAATACTATTTCAAGTAATCTCAGTAGTGTTAGTTTCTTTTGTAGAAAAGTTTTAATTTAGTATCTTAAACATCAACAATGTGAATGCAAAGATTTATTCAATTTACATAAAGTATTCAAAAAGTCCCGGGGTTCCAAAGTTTGTACTTTCTGTATGTGGTATGCGTGAAATTTTTTTTCGCAATATTAGGTGTGCTGTACTTTTCGGCACCCTTAATTTTTTGACAGCTTCTGGTACGGCGTCCTGGTAAAGGAGGGGAGGTCTTCCTTCACCATGTTGTGATTGGTGTGGTGTGACGATAAAGTCTAGCTGCATTACATCTGCATTCCCCGTAAATGAGGAGCATGTTGTAATATTAATTAGATTTTTTAATATTTTTCTGCTAACTACTATAACTTGAGCTATCACCCGGTTCGGGCTTGACGTCCACCTACGGGATATAAAAGTGCTCTAGGAATGATTGATTTTGTTCTCTTAATTATGATTTATAACCGTCAACTCCTTCGGACTGGACTAAGACAGAACTATAAAACATTAATCACTTCTTGAACGTCTTTCACTTCATTGAGGGTCTTTATTGAAAAAGCAAATGAATTTTTAGAACACACTCTTTCAATTAGATATTGAAATCAATAAATATACCAAACATCTTCGCAGAAACTTATAACTTAGCACTTAAATTCACTTACTAAGCGTCCTATACATGTTCTTTAACACCGAAGCTTTACTTAATTTTGCTAGTTATCACAATCATTAAATTTTATCAAATGTTATCTATTTACCAGAGTGACTGTCCCGCCCTCTTAACTGGAAGGCCTATTTACTCATTTAATTTAGTCGAGAACGATTATCGATGGGATTTTATCTCAAATTTTTCCCGTACCTACTAGGTAAATGAGAACTTTATAAATATACTAGCCCGACAGACGTTGTCCTGTCCCATTTGAACTTTTAAAAATTAGCTGTAACAATATAATCTGAACGCCATCTATCAGACGTAACTGAAACTAAAGCACACTCTTGAATATTTGACACAGCGACTACAGCTCAATCTGCCGGATCCTATGTAAGTTGTGCTAACATCAACAACAATTTTTAAATAAATGATTTAACTAAAAAACAATATCTAGTTGACCGTATTGTGAATCTAAACCATCCTCAAACCCCCTGGAATACACAGAAAATTTCATCAAAATCGGTCCAGCTGTTTAGGAGGAGTTCAATGACTAACACACGTACAGAAGATTTATATATATATATATATATATATATATATAAAGATTTCCGACGGTATATATATATATATATATATATATATATATATATAGATTTCCGACGGTAACCCACATGCGAACTCCTATTAAAATTTGGATACTCAAATGAAATGTTAAAATATTTTTGGTATTCGCGTGCAAAAGTCGCAGGGGCGGGTTATATAAAGATAAAGACGCAACCCTTGTTCCGGGTTCGCCGTATTCTAAAAAGGGGTGTGAATGGGTTTTCACTATATCGGTCAAACTACTCGTCGCAGAGAAAAATTATAAAACACGTTTTGTTGCAAATTAAATTCTCTACAACTTTGCTTCTTATCATTTTTAGTTGTAGTACCAAAAATAACAAGGTTATTAAGGAAAATATCGTTATAACTTTTTTCTGGACATTTTACAAAAAAAGTGATGCGAAAACTAACACCTATTCTCCAGTACTCGTAGGTATACATTAATATGAATGATTAGGCAGAGTTTCCTTTCAACTTTCCATTATTTTATTAGACACATATTAATGATTGACATTGTCATGTTGTTAATAAATAGTTCTAAACTTTACTCTACATATCGAAGTTTGGAAATTATTGTCTTTTACAGTAATTTGTAATCAGATTGTATATTTCCGAGAATCCTATGCAGTTCAAAAAGACTCAAGGAAGTAAGTAAGTTCTTAAACTACTGTGTCTTCAGTCACTTTGTGAAGGGCTAGGCTGCGACTCAGGATGTGGCTGAGCTTCCGATACTGAAGTGTTGAGGAAGGATGGAGAATAAAATGACGACATTGTTGACAGTTCATCTTCAAATGAATGATCTCCTTTATGTTTTCTTATTGCTCCATCCAGAAAAGTTTTCACTCCTTTCGCATTCACTGCATGAGCGGACCCAGGGGGGGGCGATCGCCCCCACCGAGAGCTTCAAAGTTTGAAAATTTGATATTAAAACGAGGTAATTTTAACTCCAAGAGTCTAGAAGAACGTCACTTCTATGGGTTTAAACCACATAAAGACTATTTTAAATGTAATAGTCCAAGAAATATGGGTTTAAAACTATATTTGAAGCATGAAATCACCCCCTGAAGCATCAAATCCCCCCCCGGAAGCACGTGCTTGGATCCGCCCCTGATTCACTGTTCTGGTTTTACTTTCCCCTAAAGGTTTATAGAAACAAAACAATCACTCATGATTGAATTACGTACAACTGAAAGAAAACTTTGAAGGACGGCTGCGCTTCCTGCAGACAATAAGAATCATAATAATAATAGATCCCGTGTTTCCAGGTGTGGTGTCCGGGTTAGAATAGCACCATGGTATCTACCGCCTGTCGTATGAGGCGACTAAAGGGGCAGCTGTCCGCTGACCTACTACCTAGCCTTCCTCCTTTCCCCAAAACCCGCACTGGATGATCGGGTTTAAATCATTTCATCTGGGAACTGACAACCCCACGGTTCCGAGTTACCCGGGTCACCAGGGTCAATTGGTAGCACCACCGATGAAAATGGAGCTACGGAGTACAGGCCTCGGAAAAGAGCCGCTGCCTGGGGATAGCCAGGGCATGTCTGGTGCCGGCGCTGGACATGAGAGCATGCGGGACGTCGGTGGCAGGGTGCTGAAGAGGCGGGCCCCTGTCGTCCAAAGAGCGACAGCCCAAGAACCACAACAACACTCACCAATACAGTCACAGCAACAACGTGACCATCACCAACGGAGTCAAACGAGAACAAGAACTCCACCAGCAGAAAGTGTTGCGCAGGATTAACAGCCAGCGCTCAATCAAGCGGGACTGATAAGATAGCGCATAAAATGGACTAGCGCCATGAATAAATTTATAATGCGCACGTTTTACAGAGTGACTAACCTTGGCCAGGACAAGACTGGATATCGCCAAATACTGCATCAAGAGTTCTGTCGTGAGTACCCAGAGCTTCAAGTTACCGAACAGAGAGTCGCAGATCAATATCGTGTCATCTTGAGAAATGGCCTTATTTCCCCTGATCAACTGGACGAAATAAAGAGCGAAGTTGAGCGCGAATTATTTGGTCGAAATACAACAGATCCAGAGCCTGAAACACCTTTAGCGCAAAGAACGGACGAGATTCAAGAACTTCAACAAGAACAGCCAGCCAACGCTGACCTGCTTGAGAAAATCCAAGCAGAAATGGAAAGAGCTCTTATAGAGTATAGTGGAACATATCCATTGATTAGACCAACTCTTCCCAAACTAAGATCTTCTAAGAAACTGGGTATCGTCTTGCAGGCTATGAACCAATTTAGATTGCCACACTATGTTTTAGGTGCTAATACGTTGTCGCTACACACAATCATCTAATGTGCTGCAATTTCCATCTGCATAACAATTGGGGTCGCAATAAGACCCTCCCCAATTTAGACAGACTCCTCGAATACCACCTTGGTAAAGAAGGCTAGAAGGGAAAATTAATTCTCTCCGGAAAGACATTGGAAGACTGACCGAGTACCAACGAGGAGTCAGGAATAACAGCATAGAAAGACTTGTCAATACTATCATGGACAATAACCGAATACACTCCCAGTGGAATGGAGAAAACATCACATCTCAGCAGTATCTGGATAGTCTACGACAAAAGCTTTCCGTATACAAAAGTCGATTGAGAAGGTACAAAACCAGTACACAACGGAAACTAGACAACGCACTGTTCCGAAAATCGGAAAAAGGGTTTTATAGAAAACTCAACAACATCAATAATAATGAAACCCCTAGTTATCCCAGTAAAACGGCGATCGAGCAGTTCTGGAAAACACAACTTTCCACAACAGTTTCCCATAACTCCAGAGTGAGCTGGATTAATGAGGAGGAGGCTGCATTTCAAAATTGTGATAAGATGCAACACCAACCATTTACAACGGAAGACACGTCGAACACCTCCATAACTGGAAAGCACCAGGAACAGATGGTGTGCAGAATTACTGGATAAAGAAACACCACCCACGAGAAATTAACCCACAAAAGATGCCTAGTTTCCTTACGCATGGTGCTACATACCTCTTACCAAAGGATAACCTATGTACACAGGACCCAGCAAAGTACCGACCAATCACTTGCCTCCCAACCTTATACAAACTTATAACGTCGTGCATTAATCATCGCCTTTTCAGACATTGTGAGCTGAAGAACATAATTACTCAACAACAAAAGGGATGCGCGAGAAATTCGATGGGCTGCAAAGAACAACTGATAATTGATTCCGTTGTTTGCAATCAAGCCCACGCCAAACGACGAAATCTCTACATGGCATATGCGGATTACAAAAAAGCCTTTGATTCAGTTCCACATTAAGGCACTGAAACTCTGTAAAGTGAATAATTGTATTATTAACATTTTAAAATATGCCATGTCCACCTGAAAACCAAAATCTCACTGAATGAAGCCAACTGTTCGATACAAACTGACCCCGTTCCAATCAGAAGGTGTATATTTCAGGAAGACTCTCTTAGCCTGCTGTGGTTCTGCCTTGCCATGAACCCTCTCTCAAACAAACTGAATTCGACTAATTTTGAGTTCAGTCTCAAACACAACAACTATTCAACTCTTTTTATAGATTGTGTACACTTTTAATGTCCTTTCCATTTTCATATACAGAGTCTTTTTATATTATTTATATATATATTAGATAACTGGTTGCTGACTTGAAAATCAGTCTTAACAATAATATTTTATACAATGAATTATAATATTAAACTATATATATTTACAATAAATTACATATTTTCTAGATTGTCTTTATTTTATTAATTTAATTTTTAAATGAGTTTTTAACTTTCACTTCAATAATAATATTTATAAATACAACTAATGTTGTACACTCCTTTATCTTTTCCAGTTTCTATTTCTTTTAACCGATAACTATTGATTCCATCTTCTGTATCTACTTCATAAGGTTCATCATATAGTAACATTAATTTTGCGCATTGTTGATGTTTCCAATTTGATTGCCAAAGATTCCTTATTACAACAAGATCTCCTTTTTTAAATCTAGTCTTTTTCTTGTTTTTCATCCTTTTCACATATTTTACGGCTGCCTTCTCCATGTTTCTATTAACCCCTCTATAATTTTTCCATGTTGTAATTGTTCAACAAATATCCATGGTCTTGTAATTTTGAATCCCAAATAAATAATCTGTCTTTGATAGAATTGGCATTTTTCAATGTTTATTTTTAAACCTGCCTTGTCTAATTCCTGTAGTACTTTTTCTATATGTATTAAATGTTCTGTCCGTTCTTCCAAAAATATTAAAATATCATCTACATAATGCAATACAAATTCAAATTTGTGTAATATCTGATGTAACGCTTTTACCAACGCTGCACAAGCCGAATGAATACCATAAGGAACTACTTTAAACCTGTATACTACCCCATCTATTTGGAAACCAGTATAGTCTCTTGACCCTTCCTCCAAAAAACTATGTTTTAAATCTAATTTTGAACAAAATTTTGCATTAGTTATTCTGCTAAATATAGAATCGATGGTCATTGGTGCTTCATACTGTGGGATACTATATTTATTTATTCTCCTTGCATCCAAACACAGTCTGATCTCGCCATTTTTTTTCTTTACCACCACCAAAGGATTAATGTAACCAGAATTGGATCTTTCGATTATTCCAGTATCTAACATTTTCTTAATTTCTGAATTTACTTGTTCTCGGTATCTGAATGGTATAGGGTACATTTTAACTTTAAAATTCTTCAAATCTTTCACTTGTATTTTATGCACATAATCTTTAGCAACTCGATTTTCTTCATTAATTAACTTATATATATTTGTTTTTAAGTTTTCGCGGGCACTAAATGTATTAGGTGATTTCCGGGAATTCATCCGCGTAGTTAATAACTGATCCCTGCCTGGATCAATGGTAAAATGGCGACGTTTCGGCAGAGTCACATCTGTCCTCTTCAGGTCGGTTCGCATAATTCTCGTAGCATTCTGCTTTCGCTTCTAGTTACTCGAATAACTAGAACCGAAAGTAGAAGAATTTTCCAACAATTCGATAAGTTCTGAATTTCATTGCGTGCGTTTAAACTGTGAGGCCTCTTCGCTATTTCAATTGCCTCTCTTACGAGTCTTGATTTCGGGTGTTCTATATTTGCCAGTACTCTGGTGTTCGCAAAGTCTATTCAGTGTGACATCGTGGTGGCGTGTTCTGCAATGGATGTTGTTTTTTCCTGCGTTCTTATAGCGTTCTGGTGTTCATCACGTCTAGCTTGAATTCTTCTATTAGTTTGTCCCACATAGGTTTTATGAGAGTCTGCACATGGAATCTCGTACACTCCCTATTGTTCTAAAGGGATCCTCGTCCTCGGAGTCCTCAACACCGTGCTTATTTTTGTCTGTATTGAAAATAATATCGATATTGTGTCTCCGTAGAATTCTTGCAATACTGTCCGTGGTACCCCTGACATACCGTAAATAAGCCTTGGTTATTGGTGTCTCATACTCCTCATCTGTTTGTCTCCGTTTTGCCTTTGGGGCTCTTTGTATATTTCGGTCTGTAAATCCGTTTTGTCTCAGAGCTGTTTTTAAACTGTCCATTTCCTGTCTGATGTTATTCTGGTCAGCTAGTCTTTGTGATCTGGTTACTAAAGTCTTGACGACGGCTTGTAGTTGGGCTGGGTGGTGATGAGAATAGGCAGGAAGGTATCTGTTGGTGTGAGTTGCTTTCCTATATACTGTATGGCCAAGGGTTCCATCTTCCTTCCTATTTATGAGAACATCAAGGAATGGCAGTTATCAACTACGCTGATGAATTCCCGGAAACCACCTAAAACATATATATCTATCATCATCATCATATGCAGCTAATTTCGACCATTATTTTATGGTGTAGCCTCTCTTACATATTCGTTTCGCAAATCTCTCCATGTTGTTCTGTTGTACGCTTTTTGGGACCAGGTTATGCCTGCTATTTTCTTGATGTCATAGTCCCATCTTACATTGGGGCGTTTCCTTGGTCTTTTAACACCCCTAGGATACCATTGTGTGATTTTTGTTGACCACCTATTATCTTGTCTTCTTGCCAAATGCCCTGCCCATTGCCACTTCAGAGATTTCACTCTGTGGATAACATCTATTACCTGGGTTTTGTTCCTTATCCACTCTATTCTCTTCCGATCTCTTCTCGTTATTCCGATCATGCATCTTTCCATAGACCTTTGTGCTACTTGTAGTTTTCTTGTAAGTTCGGTTTTCAGAATCCAGGTTTCACAACCGTATATCAGTACTGGTAGAACACACTGATCAAATACTTTCTTCTTAAGGCGTAATGCCATTCGTGACTTGAAGATTATGGAGTTTCTTCCAAACGCCATCCATGCAAGTTTGATCCTTCTGTTTATTTCTGGTAGTAGCGAACCTAATATTTGTATTAATTGACCTAGGTATATATATTGTTCTACTATTTCCAGAACTGTGTTATCTATTGTGATATCTTGTGTGTCTATTAGTTCGTTGTACATTATCTTTGTTTTTCCGATATTTATTTTTAGGTCTATTTCCTTGCTTACTCTGCTAAGTTCATTGATTTGATTTTGTAGTTCTCCTGCGTTATTGGCAATTAGGACAATGTCATCGGCGAATCTCAGATGGTTTAGATATTCTCCATCTAGGTTCAGTCCTTTGTGGTCCCAGTCTAATCGTCGAAAGATACTCTCTAATGCCGCTGTGAATAGCTTCGGTGATATTGAGTCACCTTGTCTCACTCCTCTGTTAGTAGGAAATTCAGGGCTGCCTTCGTATATTCTGATTTTGGCTTTGGCTTCCTTGTATATATTAGCCAACGTTTCTATGTATGGCTTATCTACACCTTGTTCACTCAGGGCGTTGATTACCGCCTTCGGATATATAGTGTCGAACGCTTTTTCGAAGTCAATGAAGGCCAAGGCAAGTGGTATTTGATATTCTCTAGTTCGACTGATAACTTCCCTTATAGTGTGTATGTGATCGATTGTGCTGAAGCCACTACGAAATCCGGCTTGTTCTCGGGGTTGAGCGGAATCTAGTGTACTCTGTATTCTCTTTTGTATGATTTTAGTGAATATTTTGTACACTACCGACAGGAGACTTATCGGTCTGTAGTTCCGAATGTCTTCTTTATTGCCTTTCTTATGGATTAATACTATGAGGGCGCTATTCCATTTTTCTGGGATGTGTCTGGTTCTTAGGCAATTCGTATATATTTTGGCTAGGCGTTTCCATGCTTCTCTACCAGCGTATTTTAGTAGTTCAGCCGTTGCTGCGTCGTTACCTGCTGTCTTGCCATTTTTCATTTTGTTGACCGCTGATTCCACTTCCTCCACAAGTATTTCAGGTATTTCTTCTTTCGTCAGCTGTATTTCCAGGGATTCGGGGGCTTTGTATAGATCCTTGTAGAATTTCGTGACATGCTCCATTATTTTGTGTCTATCCGTTATTCTGATATTTTCTTCTGTCAATGCGATTACTTGTCTTTTCCCAATTATCAATGCTTTCTTAGCGTTTTTATAACTTTTCCGATTTTCAATTGCAGTTTCTACCAATTTTTCGTTGTATTTTTTGATGTCCTCTGCAATTTTCTTTCTTATTGTCTTGCATAGTTCACTGTATTCTATGCGTTGGATGTCTGTTGTCCTTTTCAGTTCTCTTCTTTTCTGAAGCAACGCCTTTGTTTCCGAACTAAGCTTCTTGTGTTCGTTTCGTTGTTGGCTTCCGCCTATTTCTTTAGCACAGGTCAGTATTGTATTCATTAGTTGTGTGTTGTCTTGTTGTTCCCGGAGCTTCTCTTCTATCAGCGTCTGATATTTTTCAGAATTTTCTTTCAGGTTGTTAATGTCTATGCTAGTAGCGGGCGTCTTCCTAGTAAGTTTAAATCTCTCCAGTTTCGTATTAAGGACAATCCTTGCTCTGACAAGTCTGTGATCGCTTCCTGTCCTGAATTTATTTAGCGTGCTTACATCTTTGATGGTATTAATCTTGTTTGTCAAGACAAAGTCAATTTCATTTTTGACTGACGCATTTAGAGCTTCCCAAGTCCATTTCCTATTAGAATTTTTCTTGAAGAAGGAGTTTGATATGTACATGTTCTGATAGTGTGCAAACTGTACTAATCTCTCTCCTCTTTCATTTCGTTCCCCGAACCCGAAGTTCCCCACTGATCCTTCTCGGTCTTGTTTTTTCCCTATTTTCGCGTTGAAGTCGCCGATAATGTATTTGAAATGGCTGTTGTTGGTATCTAAGGCCTCTTTGATTTCGCTGTATAGTTGTTCGATTTCTTCGTCAGAATGACTAATTGTTGGGGCGTAAACTTGTATTATTTGAATAGAGTATCTTTTCGAAAGCGACAATGTTAGACTTGCGACTCTGTCTGATGATCCGGACACGCCTATAATTTTATCGGTCCATCTCTTATGGATGAGGAATCCAACACCACTAGTTCTTCCTGTTGGTGTTCCTCGGTGGATAAGGAGGTTGCCTGATTCAAGTGTATATATATATATATATATATATATATATATATATATATATATATATATTGTTATGGAATTAAAATAGCCATAAACAAAATAAAAGGAAAAATATTAAATAAAGTCACACAATGTAGAGAAAATGCATGTCTAAATAGCAGGAATGTTGGTTGCATAACCATCAGGGGAATTTAAATGTATAAAGGAAAATTTTATTAAAAAAAAGCAAATTTTTATTTGAGAAATATATGGTAAGAGTTGAAAAGAATCAACTAAGAGTCAGATGTTAAGATAAAAAAAGGCTTAATAAAATCATTTGGTGAATGTAGGATCAGCACAACTCTTGTATTTCAGTTTCGAAAACAAGCGATTCCAACGAGACAGTAAAAAGGAGAAAAATTGTAAATAAACTATCTGGACTTTAAGAAAGGAAAAAAATGTATATAATAAGAAGTAGTTAAGATAATTCTAATAATAATAAAATTTGTAAATACTCACAAGTGATCCAAAAAGGTAATTCAAAAACGTGATGAGTCATCATCCAACCACAAAGGAGATTTTGAGAAATATACTCAAAAATAATAATGTAAATTGTAAGGAAAATAATTAAATCCATGCTAGAAACCTGAAACAACATTAATTAGTAAAAATACATGCAATAGCAACAGTACAAAATAAATTATTAAGGGAAGCATAGTGTAAACAACCAGCAGAGAAAACTAAAATCTAAAGAACTTTTAAATTAATGAATAGAAATAAAAGAAAATTGTTCAGTAAACATTAGAGATGATAAAGAAGAGAATTTTGTAACTCAAATTTAATTTATTCAAAATTTTGCGGTAAATTTGTGAAAAGGGTAATGACCTTGAAAAATTTAGGATCAATTAAAAAATAAACAAAGCATTTAAATGAAATTTAACAAGAGTAAAAAAATTCTTAAAATAAAATAAACTATAAGAAAAATAACATTTAATAAGCATACAAGAAAATTTTTGTCTCTTATGAGGATTCACGTGGGCTAAGCATTTTCAGGGGACGGGAAATCAAAACCGTTAAACGCAAAAAAACAATTGATAACTTAGCCAAACTGGGTGACGGGATAGATTTAACGCTATCGCAGGCACTTGTTTTTAAAAAGATATATAAGCTTACGTTTAGATAGCAACGGTCTCTTTCATTTTCCGAAGTTTGAACAGAAGCAATCTCTGTGACGGTCTCTTTCATTTGCGATGTTTGAATAGTAACGGTCTCTATGATTTCCGAGTGTTGAATAGAAACAATCTCTGTGACTTCCGATGTTGATTATAATAATCTCAGAGCATGTGATGAATTGTTTTCGTTACAATAACCTAAGAACTTGTTGATAGAGGTTAAGTTGTGAAAAGTGGTGAGACATGATGTCAAAACAAACAATTCCAATGACATTTAAGGTTGGCAGTGTCTAAAGATTTTTAGGACGGTAAATTAAAGTGTAGTGCCTATTTGACCGACAAAATGACAATTAAGTGGGAACTTCAAATAAACATTGTAAATAATAATTTAATTTAATTGACCTGAATAAAGAAGTAAACAAGAGGGATGGACATGTAATAGTGAAATTGGAACCAATAAAAAAAAATAAAAATTGGTTTATAAAATGAAAGCTTTGTATGGACAATAAACAAATTTGGAACTTTTGGACATTATTCACCAACGAGGAGAAAAAAAAGGTTAGTGCTATAATGATTGTTTGAAATTGTAAATAAAATGAACATTGCGTTATTAATTTGTATAATAGATAAGGATATAATAACAAATTGTAGATTTTAAATAAGAGTATGAAAGAGAAATTTCTCGTAAAATAATTTTTTTAAAGAATTTAGTAGGTAGGAAATATTTCGTTTGTTTATTTGTGAATTGTTTGTTTAAATTTATATAATATTAATAAAGGATGTTATTGAAATTTGAAATGGAAAGTCTGTTTGAATTCATTACAAGCCAAGATTAATATGAATAGTAATTACATCTAGATTCTTTTCAATCAAATGAAATTCAATAAAAAGAATAAAATTTTAAATTAGATTTAGAGAAAGTTAAAAAGTTAAAGAGTTATGAAAAATCAAAAATGAGTAATAGTGTTGAACCAGTGAAAGAACACAGTAGCAGAGCAGTCATAAGGAAAATAAAAAAATTGTAAGTATTGAGTTTAAATAGTAGAACCTGTTGAACCACCTTGAGATAGGAGTATGCATGCTATATATAAAAGTGAAAATTTTAAAACCCTGAGAAGTTAAATTAATCAAACAAAGTTTATAAAATAAATAAATTAATATAAATCTAAAAATAATAATTCAAAAATAAATTGGTAAGCCCAACGTGGGGCTCTGAAGTAAAAATAATATAAATAAAAATATTAAAAAAAAAGTTTGAACAATAAATGAATAATAATAATAATTAAATAAATAAATCATAATATATATATATATATATATATATATATATATATATATATATTTGTTTTTAAGTTTTCGCGGGCACTAAATGTTTTAGGTGGTTTCCGGGAATTCATCCGCGTAGTTGCTCGCGTAGTTACTCGAATACTGTATTCGAGTAACTAGAAACGAAAGCAGAAGGCTACGAGAATTATGCGAACCGACCTGAAGAGGGCAGATGTGACTCTGCCGAAACGTCGTCATTTTACCATCGATCCCGGCAGGGATCAGTTATCAACTACGCGGATGAATTCCCGGAAACCACCTAAAACATATATATATATATATATATATATATATATATATATATATATATATATATTGTAATAGAATTTTTACTTCGTGGTATGATTAGACTTTTTATTTGTTTTTACTTTCAAAATTGTTCACTCTGTAAAAACTCCACACAATTTTCTTTTTTCTGGAAATATTTTATTTATATCATCAAACTCTTTTCAAATGCTTTAAATAAAATCATAAACATCAAACAAAATTAATCACAACAAATAAATCAAATCAATAAAACAAATATCAACATATGAATACCAAACACCTTATAATTAAATTTATGATTAATCTAAAAAGATTTGCGTTTTCGAAATGATTCTAAGTTATCTGCAACAATTAAATTTTCAAGATCAATGATCACTCAAAAGCTATTTTTATTTTAAATATCCAAATTTTATGCCGTTACTAAAATGATTATATCCCAAATGTATGCTCTTCAAATATTTATTTTTTAATGTAAATTAAAATCAAAATAATAATGTTTTAAATAACTTCAATGGTAAATACGTTATTCACTTTAAACCTCTTTTTAAAAGTGGTCACATTTTATCCCTTTGAAATGCTTGTAATGATGAATGCTGACTCACCTCAAATGATGTCTTATATGCTGCTATCTACTGCAATCTTTTGGCTACCAATGTGAAGCGCTTTACTATTCACTGCCAAATGATTTCTGCTACCAATGTGAATTGCTTTACTATTTACTGCCAAATGATTTCTGATATTTAATTCCCTATCTAAACAGATTCCTAAATTACCTTCTACTTTTCTTTAAAATTGCAATTTTTGCTTTTTGTGTTTTATGTTCATCTGGCCACCTGCCGTTTTACTTTTAACCTGTACTTAAATTTTAATAAAATTTTCATTATTGGCATGAAACAATACTATCTTCTGATTCCACGCTCTGTATTTACTTTGTATGAATATTTCGAATTATTGACCCTATTGTGCCTAAAATGTGAAGTTACTATAAATCTGGACTATTGAATTTTATTACCGTCAGATGGATTCTTTATGTCTCTAATTTAAGGTAAGATTTTATATTTTCTTTTCATTAAACGCTTCTAATTTAATCATTTCTATTCTTGCATTAACCTTTAAATTGCATTTGATTTTTCATTTTTCTCTTACATACTTGAATTACCCTTACAAAATTTCTATTGCCTCTAATATTTGTTTTATGTTGTAATATACTATATCATTAATCTAAATATTATTATTGATTTGATTTTTATTTTTGGTATATGTTTATTTCCATTTCAATTTCCTAATAACATTTTTGGCTAATATCTGCATTTTTTAAAATGTCAGATATTGCTCAAAATGATTTTCTGATATAAACATATCCCCTTCACAACTGTCAACCTAATTTTTCGACAATGTCAAATCTAACATAAAACTAATAAATTATTCAATTTTTGTAGGTTCTGTTTTAATATACAGAGCCTTTTTTATTTTCAGATAACTGGTTGCTGATTTGGAAATCACACTTAACAAATTATTTTAAATTATGAATTGTTTTATATAACTATGTACAAATTGTATAATAAATTATTTTGTTTTAATTGTCTCTGTTCACTTAATATTAATTTTAAATTTGCAATTCATCACTATCAACCTACATCACTATTTACATCACTATATTCTTGTCTTAGTTTTTCCATCTTGTATGTCGTTGGACACAATATAATCTTAAATATTTTATCACTTCCCGTATGCATCTTCTTTCTGGAAATTCATTAGGATGTCTGATATCAATGTATTTCCGTTTTATATGTTATTCTTCTAAAAATCTTGTGAGTCTTGCATTATAAAGTCGTATTGTATAAATTTGATAACTTTTATAATTTTTTATAATATTTACTTGATGTTTTCTTTAACGCTTCACTTGCCGCCTGTATACCAAATGTTTCTACTTTTACCCTGTTTACTATTTCATCAATTTGGAAACCAGTATAATCTCTTGACTCTTCATTTAAAAATATCATCCAAAAACTAGACAAGACACTGAAGGATAAAAGTTCAAGGTAGGATAAGTAGTTTTAGCCCCACAAAGCTATCTCTACAACAATAATTCTAAAACAACGTCGTTGCAACTTAAAAATTTGAGCAGAGCACGGAGAATGACCACAATTTAAAATCGCGTAGGACATATTAGAGCTAAAGTATCCATGATACGCTGTCAGTAATGTACATACATTTTTTGACAGGCTCCTTATAAGGAAAGTTATTTTACATAATTTGGAGCTAAGAAAACTAACATGGGCTTCCCAGGTCAACCCAGAATCAAGGTAGACCCCTAAGAACTTTACTGATGCATCACTTTCTAGAGTCGATGGTGAAGATTGCAATGTAAAATTAATGTTCTGGGTCTTACTAATGTTGAGACTAAGCCTATTGGCTAAAAACCATTTCTCTATTTCACGCTGTTTGATTTGAGTTCACTGCAATATTGGGTCTGAAAGTTGATAGCGCAGCAATGTTGTATCATCAGCAAACAGGATAATCAGCAGATTCAATAGATTGTTAAAGTTTGGCAAGTCATTTATGTATATGAGGAATAACCGAGGACCCAACACAGAGCCCTGAGGTACGCCATACTGAATCCTGCGATTTGTGGACTGCTGATTCCCAAAAAGAACATACTGTTCTCTTGCTTCTAAATAGGACTGTATAAGGGTAATACTGCTCGAATCAAAGTTGTAGTGAGATAGCTTTTTGTAAAGGATTTCAAAACTGATACAATCGAACGCCTGCGTTAAGTCCAGGAATGTACCATATGTATTATGCTTATTTTCAAAGCCCTCTGCCACAAACTCACTTAGTCGATTAATAGCCAGAGTTGTGCTCTTGTTGTTACGACAACCAAATTGATTTGGTGTAAAGATATGATTTACTTCAAAGATTCAAGAATTTTAGAGATTAGTGGCAATAGAGATATAGGCCTGTAATTAGTTACATCTTCGGGATCTCCTTTATTTTTATAAGCAGGTATAACTTTTGCTAATTTGAGAACAGATGGAAATATGCTTTCTCGGATGCAGAGATTAAACAAGTGAGTCAGAGGTTTGCTAACTATATCTGTGAGATATTTAAGGATTCTAGGGTTGATGTCATAACAGTCTCTGCTACCACTATTTTTTTTCTTACTGAGTAAAATTTGATTTGATAAATACTCATTGAAGGAGCTATTAGAAGAAGAAAGATTTTTATTCAGCTCGTCTGCAATTAACACAAAGAAATCATTGAAAACCTGGGCATTGAGGTGACTGACTTTCGGGGCTGGAGCGGAGTTCCTATGAGATTTTATTATACTCCACATGGCTGACACCTTGTTTGATGCATTAGCAATGAAATTGTCATGGGTAGCTTTTTTAGAATTTGCTATCTCTGTCCGATACAGTTTTTTGTAATAACTGACCATGTTTTTGGGTACCAAAATTAGATTTTGCTTATGAAGGACACTGAGAGTTTGAAGTCTCCCCCTCATGTCTCCAGTTAATTTTAGCGTTAGTTACGACTTTAAAAAAACTGCAGAACTGATCTTCCACACTTTCGGTACCTTCCGTGATTGATTTCCAGTTATATAGTTGTAGTTGATTATACAGAGAAGGAAGACAGTAGTGTAGGGGTCACTTGAGGACAAAAAACACGTGGTCTGCGGGGTCACTAACCTCAAGCTCGAACCTAACGGCAAGGTGGCTAACCTAAGAGGGTGGGCCTTCCGGTGTCGGGAAACCTAACGGCAAGGGGGCTAACCTAACGGGACTTCCGGGAGGAGGCATCGGGACTTCTGTTGGGTGGCGTCGAACGTTGGTTGGGAACGGGGTGCATCGTAGGGATAGCGGTGGTCGGTTGCATCAGTACGCGGGAGGAACGGGGACGGTCGTAGGTCGGGAGTGCGCGGGGTCGGGCGTAACGCGGGGCGTAGGGAATGCGATGGCATGCGGTGCGTAGGGAATTCGCTGCTGGCGATCGGGAATCGGCCTGGAGCTTCCATCGGGGTGGTGAGTCGTGACGTCATTCGAAGTATCGGAAAAGGACTGGCTCGTGTCGGGTGCAACGCTTGTCGCAGGGGGTGGTCACAGTCGGGTGCATTGGCCGTGGCAGGGAACACATACTGTATAGGGATAGTGGCGAAACACATCTTAAGAACATATTCAATGATTGGGATGAACGAAACGTATTTTGAACTTAAATAACGAAATAAATGTATCGGTCATATGCGCGAGAGCGGCAACTCGTTCGAGTCTCTGCTTTCGTCGGATAAATCAGGGCCACGAGGACGCCTAGTCGGGGCGTTAGATCTCTTAATATAAATAATTCGGCAATTTTAAGCAAAAAAATGTACCGAAAATTGTAACGATTAAATCGTCACTTCGGGCAAATGTTAATAATTTTTCTATATTTTGGTTACATTTAAAGTTTTGTACGCCAACCCTGTTGAGTTCAGAATATCATCTCAGGTACGTAAAACATTAGTATCTCGCTTTCAGCTGTTATTAAATTAAATATTCCTCAAATTTGATTTTATTCGCTTTGCATGGCTGATTAGTTAATTCTAAAAGTATGTATGTAATTTGAGTCCCCTATTTGTTAGGAAACCTTTGGATAACAGACCGTATATTCCTGTAAACATTTTCGATAGGCCAATAACAGCTTTGGTAGATAGTGGCAGTACCTCTTCCGTATTGGGATCAACTGGACTCTCAATCCTGCAGGACTTTAATTTACCTATTCAGTACCAGGACCCTTTGGTAATAACTACCGCTGATGGTCAATCTCAAGATTTCCTAGGATATGTCATGTTACCTATCTCTCTTAACAATGTCGTCAACTATCTTAAAGTATTGATTATTCCTTCCGTTAAACATAGTCTTATATTAGGTATGGATTTCCTGCAACAATTCCAGATAGAAGCTAACTTTTCCTCCCTATCGTACAAACATCAAGTCACACAAATTTCCACGATTAATACTATTCAATCCGTTTCCGACCTGTCCCCGGATCAACAACTCGAATTACAAAAGATCATGGACTTATTTCTGAGTTTGTCACCTCCGGACAAAATCGGTAGGACACATTTAATCACCCATAGTATCGATACCGGTAATGCTAAGCCCATTGCATCCAGGCAATACCCTTTATCTCCGGCTATGCAGAAAGAGCTCAACAAACAAGTGGATGAAATGTTGAAGTTAGGAGTCATCCAACCCTCTAAGTCACCTTGGTGTAGTCCCTTGTGGTTGGTGGAAAAACGTTCTGGAGAGTATCGTGTCTGTTTTGATGGCAGGAAATTGAATGAAGTAACTGTTCCCGACCAGTATCCCATGCCTTTAGTTGATTCCATTTTAAATAAACTCAGGGATGCTAAGTTTCTGACTTCTATCGACCTAAAACAGGCATTTTTCCAAATCCCTCTAGAGGAATCTTCTCGACCCAAAACTAGCTTTGCTGTTTATGGTAAGGGTTTATTCGAATTTTGTGTCATGCCCTTTGGTTTGTCAAATAGCCCAAAAACTATGGTTAGACTGATGGACATGGTGATTGGACCTGCCTTAGAGCCGTATTGTTTCGTATTTTTAGATGATATTATCGTTGCAACTCCCGATTTTGAAACTCATATTCGTGTCTTACAATCTGTGTTTCAACGTCTCAAGAATGCCAACCTCACCGTAAATTGGAAGAAATGCGAATTCTGTCGACCCTCCTTAAACTATTTAGGCTTTGTCGTAGATCAAGAAGGTTTAAGAACCGATCCGGAGAAGGTGTCAGCTATTTTAAATTTTCCTAAGCCCAAGACTACTACCCAAATTCATCGGCTAGTTGGTATAGGAGGTTCATAAAAAACTTTGCCTCGATCTCTGCACCGATTTCCAACTTATTGCAAGGTAGAAAGAAAGGACAACCAATTATCTGGACCCAAGAAGCGGATGATGCTTTTACCGAAATTAAAAGAAGTCTAACCTCTGCACCAGTTTTAGCCAGCCCTGATTTCACTAAACCTTTCGTTGTCCAGTGTGATGCGTCAGATTACGGAGTTGGAGCCATTCTTTACCAGGAATGTGATGGTTTGGAGCACCCCATAGCGTATGCTAGCAAAACTTTAACGAAAACGCAGCGGAATTATTCAGTCACTGAAAAGGAATTATGGGCAGTCATTTTCGGCATTGAGAAATTTTACAGTTGTAAGCGATTATGCTTCCCTTAAATGGTTGACAAACATTCCAAATCCCTCAGGAAGGTTAGCTTGTTGGTTAGTTCGTTTGTCCCAGTTCAAGTTCAAGGTAGTGCACCGCAAGGGATCACTAAATGTAGTAGCAGATGCATTGTCTAGGTCCATACCTGAAACCTCCACTCTCGATCTTTCCAATCTCAAACCCGATAAATGGTACCTCTCTATGATTGAGCGAGTTAAAAAGGCTCCAGAAAATTACCCTTCGTTCAAGGTAGAAAATAATATCCTTTATAAGCACGTTTTTGCTCACCACGATATCGTTAGCAATACCACTGACTGGAAAATAGTTGTGCCCCAAGGAAATCGACTAGAGATTTTTCAAAAATTTCATGATGATGCTACCGCAGGTCATTTTGGTGTATCGAAGACTTTTCATCGCATAATAGAACTCTATTACTGGCCCAAAATGAGACAGGATATTTACCGTTATGTTAGGAAGTGTGATATTTGCAATGCCTGCAAGAGTTCAAATTTACCTCGTGCTGGTTTAATGGGATCATATCTGAATATTAATTTTCCGTTCCAAATGGTGTCAGCTGATTTGTTAGGTCCTTATCCGAGGTCGACAAATCGAAACCAATATCTATTAGTGCTCGTGGATTGGTTTACCAAGTATGTTTTAGTCCACCCAATGCCTACCGCTACCTCTAAGAGAATCACAAAATTTATCGAAACCCAACTGTTCTTAGTGTATGGAGTGTTTTGTTGTGATAACGGTAGTCAGTTCACCAGTAAGGAATTCAAGTCTCTGATGGAAGCTTATAAAATCCAGAAAATATTTTACAACGCTAAATATCATGCCCAAGTGAATCACACAGAGCGAATTAACAGATCCATAGTTACCTGTATCCGTAGTTTTATTTTTGATAATCATAAAGACTGGGATGTCAACATTTTTAAAATCGCCCAAGCCATTCGTCTAGCTAAACACGATGTTACCCATTTTGCCCCTTCATTTTTGGTTTTTGGCCGCAACGTTCCTTTGACTGGGGATTACTATGGGAAGATATCTGAGAATGATACAAATTTTCCCACGATTTCCGACAATCTTCAGAAGTCTGAGGATATACAAAAATTTCCAAAACTATTTGTCGACATTCGCAAAAGGTTACACCAGGCATACTTGAGAAACTCTCATCAATATAACCTCCGCAAACGAGAAGTTAATTTTCATGTTGGAGATAGAGTGTGGAAAAAGAATTATACCTTATCAAAAGCAGCTAATGATTATTCCGCCAAATTAGCGCCGAAATTCATTCCGTGTACTATTATTCGGAAATTATCTAATCTTGTTTACCAATTGAAGGACTCCGCTGGGAATAATTTAGGCAATTGGCATGTTAAGGATTTGAAATCCTATTTTTCCGACCCCGAAGTTGGGAATGAGCATTCTTCATACGAATCTTCGAATTCAGAAGACGATTCCTCCTTGGAGTAATATCGTACCATTTCACCATATCTGTCTATCGATTACCAAACTTCTCTTAATACTTCCTTTATTGTTGTACTATTCTATGCTATCGTATCATTTCTGTTTCTTACCTTATATATCTTATCTTTTCTTGGTCTCTTGGGTGGGCCGACGAATACCCCAAGCCAGGATCCCAGTGGGGACGTAAAAGTCGTCCATCTGGAGCCCCAGGTTTCCCATAACATCTAGGTCTTCTACAGACTAATTCCTCTTTTCTTGGTCTCTTGGGTGGGCCGACGAATACCCCAAGCCAGGATCCCAGTGGGGACGTAAAAGCCGTCCATCTGGAGCCCCAGGTTTCCCATAACATCTAGATCTTCTACAGACTAATTCCTCTTTTCTTGGTCTCTTGGGTGGGCCGACGAATACCCCAAGGCGGTGAAACCATGCGCGGACGTAAAAGCCGTCCAACTGGATTCTATCTATTGCCACAACATCTAGGTCTTCTGTAGACTAATTCATATCGTTCCTATCTCTTGTATCTTTTCCTTGGTCTCTCTCATCAGCTTATGCTTTGCTGTGAATTTTAGATCACTTTACCTTCTTTCTGGTTTGTCCAGAATGTCATCGTATGAATTATCGCTGAACAAATTAACTCTCTTATCGTTATATATAATAGTTGCTAGTTTGTCGAACTAATGATGTTTTCTTGTCTACCTTTTCTTATACCTATTTCAGTTATCGACTTATCGAGTGATATGCATTTGATGCACTAGCTTTTGTTGATTTAAGATGCATTTTTGGGAATTTGGATTCTCTGCATTATCTGATGTTTATCTGGAACAATTTCTTAGATTCCAAGACCCAAGTCTCGATTTTAACTGATTGTCAATTTCACTTTAGTATTTTACCAACTGGCTTAACTATTTTTCATAACGTTTTCAGATTTTAGGTATGTTTTTTTTTCAGAGTATCTTATATACCGAATATACTGCTGTACTTATAGATTTGTCTATTGTAATTTTCTATTTCTGTCAACTTGTACCGTCAAGTGGATTTCACAGATGTCTGGTTTAGGTATTGGTAGGAACTAATTTTACACGATTTGTCGTACCTTACCATAGTGGAGTTTTTTTTAGAGTATTTGATGTTCTTCCGAACTATTTGTCATTCTCCACTACCAATTCTCTCTGTTGAACCATTATGAGTCTATAGTAATACCAGCATATTCTAAAATCTAGTAGTTTATCATCTCTTACAGTGACAATTCATGAAGTATCTTGTAGTCTTATGAAAATAATGAATTTTGAGTTTCTTTATCTTATGTATATGTGTATATTTCTTATCACATTACCGTAATTCTCAAGAATTAAGGTACCGGTTATCGTGGATAAAATTAACTTTCCTTTTTTGGCTATATAGACAGTTTTATGATAATGTTCATTATTTATCGGAATACCGTTTGGATAGTTGAGGTGAGCATTACCTTATCTTTTATAGATTGTTATCTCGTTCATCCTCTTATAGTTAGCTGCATGATGCAGTGTATCGTGACTTATAGAAGTCAGTTTAGTGGAGATCTCCAGAGATTCGAGCAGTGAATTAGGGCTGCTATCTTTTGGTTTTTTTTTCTGGAGAGTCTCGTATCGTATTGGAATTGGGATGGTGCAGTGTTGCACTCCTGGATTCTGTGATGTCGTAGAGGATAGACGATTTGTTGGCAGTGTGTTAGAGCTGCTTGCATCACCTTCACTATGTCAACGTATTTACCGTTCTTTTAGAGTATCTTTCACGTTTTCCCTTTGATTATAAGCAAGATTTGGATATTTTTGGAGTTCCAGTGTTTTGATGTTCCTTGTATAGAACAATTTCTTGAATTCCAGTATCCACTTCCTGTTTGTGACGTGTTGAGTATTCTGTCTCTTAAATAGTCAATCAGTTAATCTATCTTTGACACCCTGTAGCATTATCATCTTTCGGTTCAGAGCTATGTCATTTTTGCCGTATACTTTTGTGCTTTTCGGGATTTGTATTTAGTTCTTTGAAATACTTAGTTGTAATTTCAACATTTGTTATTTTACACTTTGAATTATGATCTTTGTTTAAATTATGGTTACTCGACAAGTGATAAATAATAGTATATCTCTAATATTTTACCTATAGAAAATTTGTAAATTGTGTCACTGCCCAACTAGAGTATCTCCCCTACCGTGACAAGTCTTTTGACTGGAATTTGGAAGACAATTCACTCCTTTATGATGTGAAGGATCCCTGCTGGTACTTTACGTCCAGAAATCCTACCTGCTCTAGTATTTGTCACCGTTTCAAGTTTTGGCTATCACCTTATTGAGACAACTACTTGCTGTTATTCATTAGTTTTTTTTGTATCCTTATATCTTATATCGTCCCTTATATCTTATATCGTATCGTTTAATTTTTTGAATTATAGGACCCTGTTAGGAAGGGTGTTGGTCTCGTTTCGATGTACTGTGTTCAACACGAAGTCCTTGGTAGGATTGAGCATGGGGGGTGCCACTTAGGCCGTTGTATCTTCGAGAAGCCTCAATAATATGCTGGGTGGTACTACTATGTTCGATCTTAGCCCCACCTACTTGTATAGTCGGAAGATTGGCCAACAGTTCCAGACGAGGGAGTATCCTCGTAGAGCCATTTTTATATATATATATATATATATTTTATCTCTCTTCGTAGTTGTATGAAGAATTCCTTTAGTTAGTAGATCGCCATGTGGCCCATTTCGGCTCCTTCTGTTTAGGGAGTGTGGAACTTTTCGATGCTTTGGGGATGTGGTGAGTTACGGATGATTCAACGGCGAGCTTTTTACATCTAGACTCGAAAGGAATATCTGTACCCCGGTGCAGCGAGCGGTTTCACTTCCATGGATGAGAGGAGGGTGAATTTCCTTTCGGCAAGTGTTGCTAACTCTTTACTAGGTTTAAGTATTTTCCTTATCTTCTTATCTTACCTTAAATTTTATCTTGAATATAGAGTTGAATTCAATCATTTGATAGCGGGAATCATGTTTGTCTACAGTAGATGATACCGTTAAATAAGTCTAACTTATCTATTTTATAGTGAAATATCTTCCAGAATACATTTAGTAAATTTCGATATGGATTTAATAAAGTTTCCTGCAAACAGTGTAAAACGATTAGATGTTTCCGAATTTTCTTTACTTTTTCTAATTACCTCTGAATCATTAAATCTGAACTATTAAGCTCCCTAATTTTGACATCTACTTTTACCGAACATATATATTCTCTCTTTTCGTTATCAACTTGAAGTTTTTCTATTTAACTACTCTGTTGAATAATTCGAGAGTAGATGCTTATAGTATCTTGTTAGATTAGAATGGGACTCAGTAGAGTATTCTCGCTATAAATTTTTCACAATTGCATTGTGAAAAATTTTCCCCACGTGACCGGGGTGTGTAACGATTAAATCGTCACTTCGTGCAAATGTTAATAATTTTTCTATATTTTGGTTACATTTAAAGTTTTGTACGCCAACCCTGTTGAGTTCAGAATATCATCTCAGGTACGTAAAACATTAGTATCTCGCTTTCAACTGTTATTAAATTAAATATTCCTCAAATTTGATTTTATTCGCTTTGCATGGCTGATTAGTTAATTATAAAAGTATGTTTCGTCATCCCTTATATCGCCTAATGATTAATTTGCATAATGTAACTCATAAAATAGACTAAATCGGTAATATCAATCGGTTTATCTTTGAATTAATTCTTATTTCGACTCTGTGTATCGTCTACCGCATTAAAGAAACCTGCCCGGTACTTATTTGCTGGGTACCGGCGAAAAATTCACGTTTTGACTCTATCTCTTCCCTTTTGTCAATCGACGAGACCAGATCGATATATTACCTGGCATTTTTCAGGAAGCCATTTTTTATCTTATCGTACCGTTTCGATTACCAAGAAAGTGAGTAAAGCAAGTATATATTCTTTTCTCGCGATCTGTACCGTTTCTTATAGTATAATTGAAGGTGAAAATACCGATCAATTGAAATATCGATTTATCTTTTATCTATCGTAGATATATGTATATATGCACATGTCTTATTTTTTATCGTAGCTGAAATTCGGAAGCTGTGTGAAGATGTGTTACCGACCAGAGTTCATCATATAGCTTCGTTGGATTGTTTAAAAGGAGTGTTTGCTCTACATGATCTATTTTCTTTTCCTATTTAGGTGGTGAAAAGGAATCAATTTTTTTATAATTTTTTTATAGAGCATAACCTTTCTATTGGAACACGTGCTAGGTGCTACTGCTTTTTGCCTTTATATATATGTATATATATATATTTCTTTTTCTCTTTAATTACATCTCTCTTATAAACCAAGAACAGGAACTGCGGTTTTATCATTTTTTATCGGTTTTCCTGGATAGTCCAGTAACAAAAATCCAGTGGAATTTCTGAGCAATTTCTAGTCCAGTTTCATGTTCATTCATGCCCCTAATTGGAGCGGGCCGTTGGGTCGTTGCTGAGATATGACGACGAGAGCGGTTTCTCCATCCCTTTGCCCTTACCTGCTGCCAGTTATCCCCATCAACCAGATCAGATTTGGATGGAGATAAATTTGCTTAATTAGGTATAGCAGCACTAGGATGTTCTTCACTGTTATTGTCAGTTCCTTGCAATTCTGAGTTCTTTTGGATTAATTTATTTACATCATCTTCTTGTAAAGTAAAGTTGTCATTTTCGATGGAAGCTCGCTCGCTCTGCTTCTCACTACGCCTACTTGTTGACTCAAGGCGATTTGTATTACTTTCGTCAATTTTGCCGGTAGATTCCGTACTCTGAAAGGGCTGCATTTTTTCTACGGCATCTTTTGAGTGTCTTAAGTGTCGAAGATGATGATGATGGGGAGGATAGATACGGGGTTGCCATGCCGTTTGTTTGTTTAGCTGATGAAATGGTCAATTTATGTACTTTGTTCTCCAATAGCCCAATTATTTTCTGTAGAATGAGTTCTTTGTCCTTTAATTCTTCAATAATGATGTCTTTACTTCTCAAAAGTTCGTTAAAAATATCTTTATCGACCGAAACAAGCTTTGAAGATGTAGATTTTTCGTCAATAATATTGGCCCTGCTTTCAGGTTCGGATTGATGAGAGCAACAGTTCACCTCACTTTTTCGTCTGCTTTGGCCAATTTATAAAGGATGCAATAAATTGGGATTGCGAGTAAAATGGTTGCTCTCAGGTAGCCGTTATAAGGCTATATATGTTAATTCGTGTGCAATCTCTCCAGTTATATTTATTTGGAAGAAAGGATGTTGGTGTTTTTGTTTTATGTTTTATATGTCTTTGTGTTAGTTCTTCATAGCACAAGATAATTGAAATAAAGTTTTACCTTATGCAGTTTTTAGACTGAAACGGGACTCAAATGCATTTCAAAGAGGATGTTAAGGTAACTTCATGGTCCTTTGATACAATGTACTTGGATTGATTAAAGATACGACGTCTCCAACATTTCAGATAATATATAAGTTCAAAACAACGGCAAATTATTTTAGATTAATGTCGCTGTACTAATGCTTAGCCACTGATAATTGTAGCTCCAATACTAAGTTTTATCTAACAAAATGCACTTTGAAGCAGGAGAACTTGTTGATATTTTTTCACAGGCTTGCACTCACACTACTAGTTTTTAAGAAGAATAACAACCCAATGGTATTGAGTAGGTTCACTTGATTACTTCACTTCTTGATTCACTAGGACACATTAACAATTCATCAAACTTAATTTGACTATTTAGTCTTAAATTATTATTTTCATTTACATCATCAACACTATTTTTATCATCATGACTTTCTGCATGTGATTCATCACCGATTCTTATAATTTTGTCCTACAAAACAATTATTTTTTCTTCAATATTAATATCCGCATCGAGTTTTCTTAGCATGTCTATGCCTATTATTGCCTGTTTTTTCACTATTAAAAATCAATCAAACGATACTTCTTCTTTACCAAATCTAACCTTTATATTGACCATTCTATTTACTTCAAATATCCTTTTGTTGTTTGCCGGTATTATATTAATACGTTTTATTTTCATTATATGCTTTTCTTCAATTTTCAGTTTTCCTAACATTTCTTCATCTATAAAACTTCCTTCGGATCCTGTATCTATTTAATTTTTTATATTATTTTCATTCTTGATTATATTCATATTATTTTTATCTTCATTTAAAACTGTTACATCATTATTCACTGAAATTTTGGAATATTGTTTCTTGATTTAAATTAGTTACTTCATTATACACAGGAATTATGGGATTTTTTTTCTAATTACTTTTCTTTTACTACTGTTTATGTTTTTACTTTCTATAGATACTTCTTTATTAATTATTACATCATTATATACTGAAATTTTGGGATTTTGTTTATCTTGATTTAAATTAGTTTCTTCATTAAACACAGTAATTTTAGTATTCTGATTATTTTGATTTAAATTAGTTACTTCATTATACATAGGTATTTTGGGATTTTGTTCTTCAACTCTACCATAAATATAAATTAATTCAAAATTTTCATTATTTTCTTCTTCTGGTTCCCCAACTTCAATTATATCTTTCAAATGCTGATAAATACATACATTATTTGGTGGAAAGTAGTCTTTTTGGTAATCGGCTGCTGTAAAAATCCTGTTCTATCTGTTGTCCTTGTTGTTCAGCACTTGGTAAACTGTTCCTTCATTGTGCTTCACAACTTCTGCTTCTAACATATTCTCTATTTGCTTCATTTGTACCGGTTTTCTCTTTCCTTGGAGCTTCTTCATGGCTGTTTCTTCTCTGGAGGTTATTCATTCTTCTATTATCATCCTGTTGCCTTGGTCCTTCATAACCTCTTTGATTATTCAGATTTGCATTCCATTTCCATTCTGTCTTGAAAAATAATTTTGATTTTTAAATTAATTATTGTTTCTAATATTGCTCCTTCCATTGTATTGGTTATTATTTCTTTGATTGTTAGAATTTCTATCTTGATATCCTCTATTATTTCCAAAATTTGCTCTATAATTAAATTGATTTCTGTTCCCATTCCACCTTGTCCTGTCATGACTTCTACTTCTTACTGGTCTTTGATTATTCCCTTGACTATCATTATTTTTCCCTCTCTTTGCACTCTATTTAAATAATGTATGAATTGATCTACCTTTTTAGTGTTTTGGACCACTATGGTTTCCGCAATTCCTCCTCCATAGTGTATTGCAATATTTAACACAATCTCCTCTTCCCGCATTGGAGGATTCATATAATCACTCATACTTCCCAGTTTTTCATCAAATTTTCCAAAATACTGTTACGAAATTTACCCAAAGCCGACTCTGTGTCCTTCCAGCACGACAACAAACGCTTTAAGATAAAAAATACGATTCTCGAAAAGACTCGGCAGCGGAAGGAGCGATGATGATTTCTACTGGAGAATTCTACGCTGGTATTAAAGGAAGCACGCCACGATCGCAGAGATAGTTATACCGCGACGACTAGCGTATATGGGATTGTTATTGTATTTGAATCAGCTGTGTTAATGTAAATAAAGTTTCTAGAAAAGTGACAGTGAATATTAGTTTTATAATTTTAAATTAAACCTACGAAGTATATTGCAATTTGGTGTCAGAAGTAAAGGATTAGATCAGTTATGGAAACTCGAAGTATGGAAAAAACCGACGAAACTACCAGAAAAATTATCAAACAGGTTACAGAGGGACTAGACGAAAAAATAGCACAGATTCTAGAAAAACGTGACAAGGAGGAGAAACAACATCAAGAAGAAATTCAACAAAGATTAGTGAAATCTTTTGATGATAAACTTAAAGTTCAATTAGGAAATCTTGTCACTAATATCGATGAAAAACAACAAAATCTGGTTTCCACGATGAAAAGTGAACAACATAATTTAATTGAAGGATTATTCTCGAAATTTGTAGAAAAACAAGATCAAATTGAATTAAATCGACACGAAACTGAACAGAAAAGACAACTGCAATTCGAACAATTAATGCAAATAGTAGGACAAGTTAATGAAACAGTTAATGAAAGAATGCAAATAGTTGAGTCAGATGTAAAAGAGATAAATGATGGCATTAAGACCATAAAAAATACCGTGGATACTCTTGAAACAAAAGTAGATGATCTCGATTCCATCCAAAGCCAGGTAAAATTTGAAATCAGTTCAATTCAAGACACAGTTCAAGATCAAATCAGTTCCATCAAGCAAACAGTACACAGTGAAGTACAAGATAAAATCAGTGCCATTCAAAATAAACTAGAAACAGAAATTAAAAAATACAACAAGACTTACAGCGAGGAAAATACCAGAACACCGTGAGTACCAAAGGTTCCTTTAGTAAACCACCCACATTCGACGGCAGTTCATCTTGGCCCATGTATAAACGGCAATTTGAAGCCGTGGCTACAGCTAATGGATGGGATAATCATGAAAAATCCAGGTCTCTGGTAATTTCCTTAAGAGGTCCGGCTCTAGAACTCCTCCAGAGCATTTCAGTCGATGAACAAGGCAATTTCGATAAGATCATCGCCATCCTAGACAAACGTTACGACAATCAATCCTTGAGCCAGGTATACCAAGTCCAACTGAGTGGAAAAACCCAAAAATCCGGTGAAAGCCTCCAAGAATTCGAAGCAGAAATTAGACGGTTAGTTCACTTGTCCTACCCAGACCTGCCAGAGGAAACGAAAGACCAGTTGGCCACACAGAGTTTCATAAAAGGCATTAGAGATGTGGAAGTACAACGAAATCTAAGACTAAGTGGCGTCAAGAAAAGTAATGAAGCTCTACTTCGGGCTTTGGAAGTAGAGGCCGTCATGAACATGTCCAAGCCGAGGGTCCGAGCAGTATCCTTCAACCAGGAAGAGTCAGAGTCACCACTTCAAGCGCTGCTGGCTGGTCTGAACAAAATATTAGAACGGTCACAAAGAACTGGCACCAGAGGGGCATGTTACCGCTGCGGACGGACAGGACACTTCCAACGTGACTGCCGAGTGAGGCTACCGGAAAGATCACCAACCAGGGGTAGCCAACAAACCGACCTTACCAACCAGGGAAACTCCAACCAGTCAGCATAAGGGGGCGAATGCTGACTCACCAGCCCCCAGGACAGTATCCATCCGGGGATTTTGCCGAGATAGCGGCAGCCTAGTCATCAGAGGCACCATCAACGGGCGAGCAGTTACCTTCACCGTCGATACCGGCGCCGCTGTGTCCATTGCCAAGCCCAGGGTCTTAAGAGCATCAAAAATTCGGCCAGTTACCAATAACATCCAGCTCAGAACAGTCACCGGCGAGTCCATGTCAATACAGGGTGAGGCAGATGTCGTGCTACAGATAGGGGACAACATGATCCGGCATAGGGTCCTGGTAGCGAATATTGAGGACGATTTTATACTGGGAATGGACCTAATTAGCCAGCATGGATTTATGTTCGACCCGAGATATGATGTTCTTCTGTTCCTAAATGAGGAATTTGTATTGACACGGCCCGTCAACAGTTCAGTCACCTCCATAAAAATTGTGGCAAAGTCTTCAACTAGAATTCCCGGTCGAACGGAACAGATTATCCATGGGCAGCTAGACAGCAATCCTGGGAGCTGCTTTGGAATGGTGTAGCCCGTACACTCAGCTCATGACTACTTGGTTGGACGGGCTATAGTTAAAACCGGACGAGATATACCAATCAGAGTCCTGAATTTGTCCAACAACGACATTAGAATTACCAATGGTCAAGAGATAGCTTGTTTCGAGCCAGTAGAGACCATCATCAATTGCGAAGAAGAGTACCAGACGTCGGTGAATGAGACAGGGCCCGATAAAGAGTTCCTATAACAGTTTGCTGACCACTTGACACACTTGACACCAGAGAACCAGAAGAAAGCCAAGCAATTTATCACAAAACACTGGCAAATTTTTAACAGTAAAAATGGAACTACTGGTCGCACCAACATCATCCAGCATCGAATAGATACCGGAAAGACTCAGCCCATCAGAATACCACCTAGACGACTACCATTGAGGCAACAACAGGCAGCCGAGGAAAACATCGAGTCCATGTTACAAAATGGAGTTATTGAGCCATCCATCAGTCCATGGTCTGCTCCCGTCGTGCTAGTTAAAAAGAAAGATGGAACCACCCGATTTTGCGTGGATTACAGAAAGCTGAATGATGTCACGAAGAAAGACAGCTATCCACTACCCCGAATCGATGATACTTTGACCACACTAGCAGGCTCCCGTTGGTTTTCCACACTAGACCTAAAAAGTGGATATTGGCAGGTTGGTCTGCACGCAAACGACAGAGAGAAGACAGCGTTCTCCACCAGTAAAGGGCTGTTTCAGTTCACGGCTACATTTGAGAGGCTAATGGAGTATGTACTGAGCGGGTTAACATGGAGGACGTGCTTAGTATATCTCGACGACATTCTAGTCATGGGCCAGACATTCGACGACCATCTGAAGAACCTGGGCGAAGTATTCTCCAGAATTAATAACGCCAACCTGAGACTCAATCCGAAGAAGTGTTCCGAGTTTTGTTGAGGGATCTGCCACCATCGCCGCCCCTCTACATCGGCAGACCACTGATAAAGAGACCTTCCATTGGAATCAGGATTGCGAAACATCATTCAGGCGACTGAAGGCAGCACTATGTTCCAGCCCAATCCTAGCCTTTCCTACACAGTCCGGCAAGTTCATCTTAGACACCGACGCAAGCAACACAGGTTTGGGGGCCGTCCTATCCCAGGTGCAAGATGGTGAAGAGAGGGTGATCGAGTACTACAGCCGTGGATTCTCGAAGCCAGAAAGAAATTATGGCGTCACCAGAAAAGAACTTCTTGCAATAATAAGGGCTGTAGACCATTTCCACAAATACCTGTATGGTCGCCATTTCTTAATCCGAACAGATCATGCCGCACTCAAATGGCTGCTGGACATGAAGACACCGGAAGGACAACTGACCAGATGGATGGAGAATTTACAGCAATACGACTTCAAGGCGGAACACCGTGCCGGCCGGTTGCACAATAATGCCGATGCCCTATCCAGAAGACCCTGTAGAGCGGAATGCAAGCATTGTCTGAAGACGGAACAGCGAGAGGGTATCTCCATCAGGCAGATCCGAGTGCAGGCCAATGAAGACTGGACAACGGAACAGTGCATCCAGGACCAAATGGCTGATCCAGACATCGAACCAATCTTGTCACTCAAAATGAGAGGGGCACCCAGGCCACGATGGGACGAGGTAGCTAGATACTCCGGCGTGCTGAAATCGTTATGGGCTCAGTGGGACTCTCTAAGAGTAGACAATGGAATGCTCAAGCGAGTTTGGGAAAGCGCTGATGGACGAGAAACCAAGTCCCAACTGGTAGTTCCGAAGAAAAAGGTACCAGCCATTCTGACCGAAGTACATGTGGAATTACCGGAGGCCACCTGGGCATGAATAAAACCCTAGACAAAGTTCGCCAGCGGTACTACTGGGTGAATTACTTCGAAGACGTCAGAGCTTGGTGCCGCAAATGTGCCACATGTGCCGCCAGTAAGGGCCCGAAGACCCGGACCAAGGGCAGAATGCAGCAGTACAATGTGGGCGTCCCATTTGAGAGAATTGCCATCGATGTCGCCGGTCCGTTTCCCGAGTCTGAGAGAGGGAACAAATACATTCTGGTCGCAATGGATTACTTCAGCAAATGGCCTGAGGCATATGCGATACCCAACCAAGAGGCAACCACGGTAGCGACGGTGCTAGTAGAACAACTATTCAGCCGGTTTGGCGTCCCGATGGAATTACATTCAGACCAGGGGCGTAACTTCGAATCGAATGTATTCCAGAAGGTCTGCACGATGTTGGGGATCAGGAAAACGAGAACAACACCATTACACCCACAGTCAGACGGAATGGTGGAAAGATTCAACAGGACCTTGGAACAACACCTATCCAAGGTCGTCAGCAATAACCAGCGTGATTGGGATGAGCATATTCCCCTATTCCTGTTGTCATATCGCTCTGCTGTACATAATAGTACAGGCTTGACCCCAGCCAGGGTCCTATTCGGAAAGGAGCTGCGATTACCATGCGACTTGGCATTTCGCTCCCCCGAAGAACCTCCCCAAGACATCGACGATTATGCCGACCAGCTCCGAAATAACATGCTGGCAATAAACGAATTAGCCCGAACGCAGATGTTGGCCACCAGTGACCGGATGAAGACGCGATACGACCTCAAGGCCAATTCAGTCGGGTTCCAGGAGAGGGACAAAGTCTGGTTGTACAACCCCCAACGGAGCAAGGGTAAATCCCCAAAGCTTACACCCGCCTGGGATGGTCCATGCGAGGTGGTCAAGAGGCTTAATGACGTCGTCTACCGGATCCGTCGAAACCCCAAGGCTAAATTGAAGGTGGTTCATTTAGATCGACTAGCTCCCTACCATGGAGAGGATGTTTCTGATCGGGACGATCAGTATTAAAGGGGGGGACAGTGTTACGAAATTTACCCAAAGCCGACCCTGTGTCCTTCCAGCACGACAACAAACGCTTTAAGATAAAAAATACGATTCTCGAAAAGACTCGGCAGCGGAAGGAGCGATGATGATTTCTACTGGAGAATTCTACGCTGGTATTAAAGGAAGCACGCCACGATCGCAGAGATAGTTATACCGCGACGACTAGCGTATATGGGATTGTTATTGTATTTGAATCAGCTGTGTTAATGTAAATAATGTTTCTAGAAAAGTGACAGTGAATATTAGTTTTATAATTTTAAATTAAACCCACGAAGTATATTGCAATATAAATTTCCCTAAATTTAGCTTGTTCCATTTCTCACCAATAATAATTTAAAAATCTTTCTTCTATTTCTTCAAATGATGTTACTTCCCCTTCTATCGACGCAAACCATAACGCTGCACTTTCAACCATTCCCTGTCTCATTCTGATTTTAATTTTTTCAATATTTCTTATCCCTTGTAATTGTGTTATGATGGTTTTGATGAAAATGCATGTATGATTTTTTCCAAACCTTCTATTGAATTTTATACTGTTATCCATTACCATAGATCTTTCCAGCATCACAGGTGTCCTTGCTTGTTCCATTTGACTTATTTCTTCCTGCCACTGTTGCTGAAAATCTCTCCCATTTTATGAAATTCCCCCTTCTAAATTTTGAATTTGTTTTTCATTGTCCTAGACCTTTTCTTGAACTTGATTTAATTTTCCATTGATATTTTCTACTTGGTATTGACGTTCTCTTCTCTCCATGTCTAACTCATTACTGGCCTTTTCTTATCTCTGTTGCATCTCTTCTCGAATCTCCTGCATTTCTTGTCTTAAATTTAATTACAAACTTTATAATTTGCTTTCTAATATTTTGTATTAAATTCTTGTCTTGTCTCCCATTATTTTGTCATTAACTTCCATTAATTCCTTTTTTAATTCAGCGTTTGAATTTCTTATATTCCCATTAGATTCTTCTATCTTGTTCACTAGCTCTTTTCTTAAATCAGCAGTAGTTTCCCCCAATTCTTGCCTTAAATTTCGTATATTTCCGGCGGATCCCTCCAACTCTTCCTTCAAATTTTTTATATTATTGTTGGATTCCATAATGGCTGTTAAAATCATGGTGAGATCCACTGCTGTTTCTGGTGTTCTCCTCTTTGATGAGTGTACTTGCGCTACCGTCTTCATAACTCTTCGACCATCATCTTCTGCATCATCCAGTTCCTGGTTCTGGATAAGTCCGTCATCCCCATGGTCGATCTTTACCGTAATTTCTTCAGGTCCCATTTGCTCGTCTTCTTGGCCTTCTTTATTCATCTGCTTCTTGTTTGTTCTTTTAGTTATCGTCATTTTATTATTTTTTAGTTATGTATTTATTTAAAATTGATTCTAATAATATTTTGTTATTTATAATATATTTCTTTAAAATTCGCCCAAATTCCCAGCAATATCAATTCATAATTAAATAAATCAGATCAAATCAAATCAATAATATCATATCAAACATTTAACCAAATATTATACCAATATTAAATGTTCAATAATAATTTTGTTGCAAATCTTTTTCACAATTATTATTTTGGGAAATACCTCTTAGTAATTAATCTTTTTAAATTAATTTTATGCAAATTTCAAACCTGATTACTTCCTGGTCTGTCTTCAAAACGTTGAGTTCGCCAATAAAATTGTAAAACTTTTATTGGGCAACGTTCTACTGCACCACTTACTGTACCACGTCGCACTACGTTGGGCTCGCCAATAAAAAATGTAATGGAATTTTTACTTCGTGGTGATGATTTGACTTTTTATTTATTTTTACTTTCAAAATTGTCCACCCTGTAAAAACTCCACACAATTTTTTTTTCTAAACAAACTGCTCCAGCTCTTAAGACTCTTTTCTGTAAATATTATTAATGCGCCAATTGACCTTTTGTCAATAATAAAACAACCAAATTTATTTATTATATATTATTAAACTTTTTTCAAATGCTTTAAATAAAAATTATAAACAAACAAAATCAAACACATCAAATAAATCAAATCAATAAAACAAATATCAAAATATGAATACCAAACACTTTGTAATTAAATTTATGATTAATCTAAAAAGATTTGCGTTTTCGAAATGATTCTAAGTTACTTGCAACAATTAAATTTTAAGATCAATGATCACTTAAATGCATTATTTTAAATATCCAAATTTTATGCCGTTACTAAAATCATTATTTCCCAAATGTATGTCCTTTAAATATCTAATTGTTAATGAAAATGAAAATCAAAATAATAAATGGTTTAAATTACTTCAATGGTAAATACCTGATTCACTTTAAAAACTTTTTTTAAAGTGTTCTCACTTTATCCCTTTTAAATGCTTGTGTTGATGATTGCTGTCTCACCTCAAATGATGTCTGATATGCTGTTATCTACTCCAATATTTCTACTACCACTGATTACTGAACTATTTACTGCCAAATGACGTCTACTAACCAATATGAAATGCTTTACTTTTTACTGCCAAATGATTTCTGCTACCATGAAAATATTTGATAATTAGTTTCAGCTTCCCAAATTGGATTCTTAATTTGATGTTAACTGCTGATACACTTTCTGCTACTAGATTTCAGTACATTCCCATTTAACTTGTACTATTACAGTTCCACTATTCTTGAATATGATTATTTTATTCAAATTTCAATCACTACTTAACAAAATCTTTGAATTTACAAACTTTTTTGACTTTGACAACAACTATACTCGCAATGTTTACTACTACACTTGCGAATTTAGACTATTTTTTAAATGCTGTCAGTTCTTGCTTTTATCGTTTTTAATTTTGACATAGAACTGCACATTTTAAACTTTTTAAATCAGCATTTTTGAAATCCCCTTTTTATATATAATAATCCTTTTTATATTGTTATATAGTCCGTGGGTCCGATTAAAATTATACAACTAATATTCACTTTCACTTTTCTAGAACTTTTATTTACATCAAATTATACAGAACAGCTGATTCACAATAACATTACAATATACGCTCGCCGTCGCTGTCTAACTAACTGCCGCTATTATGGGTCGTTCCTTTTAAAACCTGCATCGAAAACTCTCGTACAATCAATCATCAATTCTACAGCTGCCGAGCCATTTCGAGAACAATGTTTTGTCCTAAAAGCTTAGGTAAATTTCGTAACACTGTACCCCCTTTATTTCTGATCATCCCGGTCAGAAACATCCTCTCCATGGTAGGGAGCGAGTCGATCTAAGTGGACCTCCTTCAACTTAGCCCTGGGGTTTCGACGGATCCGGTAGACGACGTCATTAAGCCTCTTGACCATCTAGTATGGGCCATCCCAGGCGGGTGTAAGCTTTGGGGATTTACCCTTGCTCCGTTGGGTGTTGTACAGCCAGACTTTGTTCCTCTCTTGGAACCCAACTGAATTGGCCTTGAGGTCGTATCGCGTTTTCATCCGGTCACTGGTGGCCAACATCTGCCTTCGGGCCAATTCGTATTTTGCCAGCATGTTATGTCGGAGCTGGTCGGCATAATCGTTGATGTCTTGGAAAGGTTTTTCGGGGGAGCCAAAAGCCAAATCGCAGCTCTTTTCCCAATAGGATCCTGGCTGGAGTCAGGCCTGTACTATTATGTACGGCTGAGCGATATGCCAAAAGGAATAGGGGAATATGCTCATCCCAATCACGCTGGTTATTGCTGACGATCTTGGATAGGTGTTGTTCCAAGGTCCTGTTGAATCTTTCCACCATTCCGTCTGACTGTGGGTGCAATGGTGTTGTTCTCGTTTTCCTGATCCCCAACATCGTGCAGACATTCTGGAATACATTCGATTCGAAGTTACGCCCCAGGTCTGAATGTAGTTCCATCGGGACGCCAATCCTGCTGAATAGCTGTTCTACTAGCACCGTCGCTACCGTGGCTGCTCTTGGTTGGGAATCGCATATGCCTCAGGCCATTTACTGAAGTAATCCATTGCGACCAAAATGTACTTGTTCCCCCTCTCAGACTCGGGAAACGGACCGGCGACATCGATGGCAATTCTCTCAAATGGGACGCCCACATTGTACTGCTGCATTCTGCCCTTGGTCCGGGTCTTCGGGCCCTTACTGGCTGCACAGGTGGCACATTTGCGGCACCAAGCTCTCACGTCTTCGAAGTAATTCACCCCGTAGTATCGCCGGCGAACTTTGTCTAGGGGTTTACTCATGCCTATGCCTCCGGTAATCTCATCATGTATTTCGGTCAGGATGGCTGGTACCTTTTTCTTCGGAATTACCAGTTGGGACTTGGTTTCTCGTCCATCAGTGCTTTCCCAAACTCACTTGAGCATTCCATTGTCTACTCTTAGAGAGTCTCATTGAGCCCATAACGATTTCAGCACGCCTGAGTATCTAGCTACCTCGTCCCATTGTGGCCTGGGTGCCCCTCTCGTTTTGAGTGACAAGATTGGTTCGATGTCTAGATCAGCCATTTGGTCCTGGATGCACTGTTCCGTTGTCCAGTCTTCATTGGCCTGCACTCGGATCTGTCTGATGGAGATACCCTCTCGCTGTTCCGTCTTCAGACAATGTCCGCATTCTGCTCTACAGGGTCTTCTGGATAGGGCATCGGTATTATAGTGCAAATAGCCGGCACGATGTTCCACCTTGAAATCGTATTGCTGTAATTTCTCCATCCACCTGGCCAGTTGTTCTTCTGGTGTCGTCATGTACAGCAGCCATTTGAGGGCGGCATGATCTGTTCGGATTAAGAAATGACGACCATAGAGGTACTTGTGGAAATGGTCTACAGCTCTTATTATTGCAAAAAGTTCTTTTCTGGTGACGCAATAATTTCTTTCCGATTTCGAGAATCCACGACTGTAGTACTCGATCACCCTCTCTTCGCCATCTTGCATCTGGTATAGGACGGCCCCCAAACCTGTGTTGCTGGCGTCGGTGTCTAAAATTAATTTGCCGGACTGTGTAGGAAAGGCTAGGATTGGGCTGGAACATAGTGCTGCCTTCAGTCGTCTGAATGATGTTTCGCAATCCTGATTCCAACGGATGGTCTCTTTCTCAGTGGTCTGCCGATGTAGAGGCGCGCCAATGGTGCCAAATCCCTCAACAAATCGCCTGTAGTAGGAACAGACGCCCAAGACGCTTCGGAGTTCATGCTTGTCTCTTGGGACTGGCCAATCACGGATGGCTTCTATCTTATCCTCGTTGGTGCGGATTCGTGACTCGGAAACGACGTGGCCCAAAAACTCTACTTCTTTTTGGAACAAGGAATACTTCTTCGGGTTGAGTCTCAGGTTGGCGTTATTAATTCTGGAGAATACTTCGCCCAGGTTCTTCAGATAGTCGTCGAATGTCTGACCTATGACTAGAATGTCGTCGAGGTATACTAAGCACGTTCTCCATGCTAACCCGCTCAGTACATACTCCATTAGCCTCTCAAATGTAGCGGGTGCATTACATAACCCAAAGGGTATGACCGAGCCTACTAGTGTGGTCAGAGTGTCATCAATTCGGGGTAGTGGATAGCTGTCTTTCTTGGTAACATCGTTCAGCTTCCTGTAATCCACGCAAAATCGGGTGGTTCCATCCTTCTTTTTAACTAGGACGACGGGAGCGGACCAAGGGCTCATGGATGGCTCAATAACTCCATTTTGTAACATGGACTCGATGTTTTCCTCTACTGCCTGTTGTTGCCCCAATGGTAGTCGTCTAGGTGGTATTCTGATGGGTTGAGCTTTTCCGGTATCTATTCGATGCTGGATGATATTGGTGCGACCGGTGGTTCCATCTTGACTGTTAAAAAATTGCCAGTGCTTTGTGATAAATTGCTTGGCTTTCTTCTGGTTCTCTGGTGTCAGATGTGTCAAATGGTCAGCAAACTGTTGTAGAAACTCTTTACTGGGCCCTGTCTCCTTCACCGACATCTGGTACTCTTCTTCGCAATTGATGATGGTCTCTACTGGCTCGAAAGAAGCTATCTCTTGACCATTGGCAATTCTGATGTCGTGTTTAGACAAATTCATAACTCTAATTGGTATATCTCGTCCGCTTTTAACTATAGCCCGTCCAACTAAGCAGTCATGAGCTGAGTGGCTCCACCATTCCAACGCAGCTCCCAGGATTACTTGTTAGCTGCCCACGAATAATCTGTTCCGTTCGACCGGGAATTCTGGCTGAGGATTTTGCTACAATTTTTATGGAGATAGCTGAACTGTTGACGTGCCAATACAAATTCCTCATTTAGGAACCGATGAACATCATATCTCGGGTCGAACATAAACACATGCTGGCTGATTATGTCCATACCCAGTATGAAATCGTCCTCAATATTCGCTACCAGGACCCTATGCCGGATCATGTTGTCCCCTATCTGTAGCACGACATCTGCCTCACCCTGTATTGACATGAACTCGCCGGTGACTGTTCTGAGCTGGATGTTATTGGTAACTGGCCGGATTTCTGATGACCTCAAAACCCTGGACGTGGCAATGGACACAGCGGCGCCGGTGTCGATGGTGATGGTAATTGCTCGGCCATTGATGGTGCCCCTGATGACTAGGCTGCTGCTATCTCGGCAAAATCCCCGGATGGATAGTGTTTTGGGGGCTGGTGGAGGGTCAGTCAGCATTCGCCCCTTATGCTGACTGGCTGACGGTCCCTGGACAAGTGGCTGTTCTGTTGGTAACCCCTGGTAGCCCAGGTAGCCTTTCTCTGTAGTCGCGTTGGAAGTGTCCTGTCCGTCCACACCGGTAACATGCCTCTCTGGTGCCAGTTCTTTGTGACCGTTCTAATAGCTTGTTCAGACCAGCCAGCAGGGCTTGACATGGTGACTCTGGCTCTTCCTGGTTAAAGGAAACTGCTCGGACCCTCGGCTTGGACATAACGGCCTCTACTTCTAACGCCCGAAGTAAAGCTTTATTACTTTTCTTGACGCCACTTAGTCTTAGATTGCGTTGTACTTCTACATCTCTGATACCGTTTATGAAACTCTGTGTGGCCAATTGATCTTTGGTTTCCTCTGGCAGGTCTGGGTAGGACAAGTGTACTAACCGTCTAATCTCTGCTTCGAATTCTTGGAGGCTTTCACCGGATTTTTCCGTTTTCCCACTGAGTTAGACTTGGTATACCTGGCTCAAGGATTGATTGTCGTATCTCTGGTACAAAATGGAGATGATCTTGTCGAAATTGCCTTGTTCATCGACTGGAAAATTTTGGAGGAGTTCTAGAACCGGACCTCTTAACAAAATTACCAGAGACGTAGATTTTTCATGATTATCCCATCCATTAGCTGTGACCACGGCCTCAAATTGCCGTTTTTACATGGGCCAAGATGAACTGCCGTCCAATGTGGGTGGTTTACTAAAGGAATCTTTGGTACTCACAGTGTGCTGGTATTTTCCTCGCTGTAAGTCCTATTGCATTTTTTTTATTTCTGTTTCTACCTTGTTTGGATGGCACTGATTTTATCTTGTACTTCACTTACTTCACTTTGTATCGTGTTTTTAATGGAACTGATTTCAAATTTCACCTGGCTCTGGATGGAATCGATGTCATCTACTTTGATTTCAAGAATTTCCACATTACTTTTTAGGATCTTAATGTCGTCGTTTATCTCTTTTATGTCTGATTCCACTATTTGCATTCTTTCATTAACTGTTTCATTAACTTGCGACACTATTTGCATTAATTTTTCAAATTGCAGTTGTCTTTTTTCTTCCGTTTTGCCTTGTTTTTCTTCAAATATTGTAAATTCATTTTGTCTCTGTTCATTTAACAATTTAAATTCATTTTGTCTCGTCAATTCAGTTTGATCCTGTTTTTCTACAAATTTCGAGAATAATCCTTCTATTAAATTTTGTTGTTTTTCTTTCATGGCAGTGACAAGATTTTCTAATTCTATTTTACGTTTTTCATCAAAAGATTTTACTAACCTTGAATTTCTTCCTGATGTTGTTTCTCTTTTTTGTCACGTGTTTCCAGAATCTGGGCTATTTTTTTCATCTAGTAAGCTGCTTGACTATCTTTTGGTAGTTTCGTCCATTTTTTCCATGGTACGGGTTTCCATAAATCAAATTACGATTTTAACTGCACTTAACCCTGCACTTTTGATCACCAAATTGTTATATAGTCCGTGGGTCCAATTAAAATTATACAACTAATATTCACTTTCACTTTTTTAGAACTTTTATTTACATCAAATTATACACAACAGCTGATTCACAATAACATTACAATATACGCTCGTCGTTGCTGTCTAACTAACTGCCGCTATTATGGGTCGTTCCTTTTAAAACCTGCATCGAAGACTCTCGTACAATCAATCATCAATATATTTAATTCCCTATCTAAACAGATTCCTAAAATACCTTCTACTTTTCTTTAAAATTGCAATTTTTACCAATTCCCGTCACAAGCAATTAATATACAACTCGATAAAAATTATGTACCCCCGAAACTACCATCAGGTCCAAAAATTTTCAAACCACTTCAACAATCAAATGCCTGGAGACCTAATTCAAATAGGCCAATTCCAGAACCGACCCCAATGAGTGGTATTTCACATAATACATCTTAAATACGCCAACAACCATTTTCCTATCCCAAAAGGAGACCTGAACAACTTTTCAACGCCGAAACAGACAATGTTTTCCCAGAAGATAACGTAGGTTCAGTGCAAAATCAATATTACCTTGACGAAGAATGCGGCAACCTTACAAATGACAATTATTATGATTTTGAACCAAATGATGACGAAAATGAAAATTTCACCTCCCAACAAAATTTCACAATAGCAACACTACCATAACACAATTTCCTCACATACAAGCGAGTTACCATATATTACTATACCAAAACATAATTTAAAATTGTTAATAGATTCCGAATCAACGAAAACAATTTTTAGATCCTAACATTGCTTTCAAATTGTTCCCAGGTACAATAAAAAATGAACAATTTATAGTTTCTACCGTATTCCAAAAATCAACGCACAAACATAGTGTATCTATTCCATGTTTCGATATAATCAAATTAAGGAAACCTACAGATTTAAAATTGTACCTTTTCAAATTTCATGACGATTTTAATAGCCTTATCGGTATAGACAACTTGAAACTTTTGCAAGTGTTGTAAATCTTGAGACAGGATATTTAAATAGCCCTTATTCAAATATCAAATTAAAATATTATTTAATAAAGCATAATAATTTTCATTCAATAAAAGTCTCGTCACGATGTGAACAAGATAATCTTCAATTGCTAATGGTGACATAGTCATACCCCACCAAAAATGTCAAAATTGCGAAATTCTTTCAAGTTTAACAAAAGCCAAAGATGGATATGCTTTAACAACCATATTAAACAATACAACTGAATAGGTTACTTTAGATTTTTCAAAAACTATCGAAGAAGAATAATTTAAAATGTCAGGTTTTCAGCATTTTTTCACTGTTGTTTGGATGGTTGGGATTGGTTCAATCCAACCATCCATTAGATTAGATTAGATTTCACTGTTGTTTGGATGGTTGGGATTGGTTCAAGCCAACCATCCATTAGATTCACCATGGAGATATAAGAGAGTGGGTGCCTTGATGTAAAGTGTCAAAGGACTAGGACCGGAATCCAAACAAGAGTCTACAGGAAGGCTACGCATACAGGATTATTATACCTTCACTACAATTCCAACCACCCATCAGCAACGAAAACTGGCATCATCAAAACACTAATCCATAGAGCCAAAAATATCTGCAGCACACCAGAAGCCCTCAAAGAAGAACAAGTGAAACTTAGAGAAGACCTTTTGGCGAACGGATATCCGGAAATGATCATTACCAAGGCGTTTGAAGAGCTGGACAAACCACCTAGGCAGGAAGACACCACGGTAGCAAGTCTACTATTACCGTATACTAAAGGCTTGTCGGAGAAACTTAGAAGAATTGCACACAGCTATGGGATCAGAATGATCTTCAAAAGCAACGACACCTTGAGAAGCATGATAACAAGAACGAGGCCCGACGCACCAGCAATACCAAATAACTGTTTATACAGCATACCGTGTGAATGTGGCATCTTTACATTGGAGAGACAAAGCGAACGCTGGACACCAGGATTAAGGAACACCGCACAGCTACTCAAAGGGCAGAGGTAACGAAGTCTGGGCTAGCGAATCACGCATGGACCGAACACCATAATATCAATTGGGACCAGGCTAGAGCAATTCACAAGAAAGAGCATTGATACAAAAAAAAATTCATAGAGACAGCATATATAGTCTCGAACGAAAATATAATTAGCGAGTTCAGCGTCCAAATTAAAAATATTTGGAGAGCTCTTCTTCTGCCTTTGCCGCTACGCATCACCGGTAATCAACCTCCAGGTACGACGACGCTGATTGGACCAGATAAGACCCAATGACCATGACCGGCGACGCATGACCGGTTACGGGTATAATATAAATACGACCGATACTCTGAATTTCCTATCATTCACCTGATGACGATAGCAGATACACAGCTATTGAAACGTTGTGAGATCAACCACTTCAAGACGATGGAAGTCCAAGGAAACTTCGAGGAACGAGTTACATTGTCTGCCAACTTCAGACAAACATTTGAATTTAATTGTTACTGAAGCAAATAAAATTCAACACAAATCAGCAAAAATAATTAAGTTCATTCAGTAGATTGTCTTATTCTCAATGACAGAATTTCATACATGGTACACGTACATGTTGTTTACTTACAAACATTTGATTTGTACCACCTTTATTCTACTTCTGTTCCTTATAAGAGTCAGTTCAAGGGAATATTTACAAAAAATAAATATTTACTAAAAAATAAATTGCACTACTCATTAAAGGCGAACCCTCCGTTGACCTGAGACCACAAGATTTTGTCTGTAACAAAGTTGATCTGATGGACATTACAGACAAAAATCCTTGCTAAATCCAATTAGTGAACATCCAAAATAGTTCTACTTGCCGCCAGATTTCAATTGCCACACCCCAGACGACCTTCAAAAAGTTAGAAAATAATAGGCAATGGGTCGCAATCTTCCCATAGAAGAAACCGTGAGTTTGCGATGTCATCTACAACAATAAGAAGTAACCAAACTTAAAGGGACGTTCTTCATAGTCTTACTAATCAATATACAGATATATATCCACATATTTAGAACTATATCACTCAACGTATGACAGCCGTTTCGAACCAGGAATTCTCGTCAGATACGCTTCCTTGAATGACAAGTTCTAAAGTGAAATTCTTGGATGTTATACACATCAATAAGACAACAGTCAGTGTATTGAACCTAATAGATGTCGGTGACATCTACCGTCTATTGAGTAATTTAAGTACGTTGAGTGATATAGTTCTAAATATGTGGATATATATCTGTATATATATTTACTTATGTGTTTTTATATAAAACACTCGAACCATCTGTCAAAAGTATGGCATGATATGCCTTCATATACTTAAATTACTCAATAGACGGTAGATGTCACCGACATCTATTAGGTTCAATACACTGACTGTTGTCTTACTAATCAGCTGCCAAATTTCTACCAACATCGAAACACTCATCAACGAGAAGTACCCGGAGAGCTCGAGTTAACCAATCATGTTCCCAGAGTTCGATATGGAGACGTCTTCTATCCCGGCCAACTTCAGCATACATTTGGAACACATTGAACTTGATGAACTGCAGACAATCAAATCCCGATTCATCGAGAACCAACCAGCTTTAGAGTTCACCTTTCCTCATTCCAGTATCAACATCTGGACTATAGTCACATATATTGTACTTGTGGCCATTCTTGGATATTTTGGCTACCTACATGAAAATGGTAACATGGTTTCCACGTCCAAAATCAAGGACCAGAGTGACCAAAGGACAACCTGTAGAAGAATTGGAAATCGATAATGTCCGTCTTCCTTCTTGCTAACATGGGAAGTCGAATCCGGGAAGAATTATATCACCATCTTCCATATAAACTACATAAACAATAGACCAGGTGGATGGAGCTGACACAGCACTCTCAAAAACATATAAATTAGAAACGACAGCGGGAGCAGCCAGTCAGCATAGCAACGTCGAGTCGTATATATCTTTATAGTTTACTAGCCGTTACCCGCGGTTTCACCCGCGTACGAAATTTCCAAGTCTTTGCAAAAATTATAACTTATGAAACATATGGGTTATCCTATATAACAATTTTTCTAACTTTTTTGAAGCACCCTACTTAAGTAGATTTGTAGTTAACTACAAATCCACCAATCCCGAATATATTTCATCCAAACTACAAGTGCCTATAGGCCACCTTATATAACAATTTTACTCTACTTCACCCTATAGTGCAACCATCCTGTAGATGCTGCTCTTTATTTGTCACCCAATATAACTTTTTTAATACCTGACTATAACTCTACTTCTCTGAGTATTTCAACTATGCAACTATCTACGCTATATAACAATTATTTCTGACATTTTTTGAGCCACCTTGTAAAGTACAATTTCTCTACACCCTATATTTTAATAACCCTTTATATTTCAGGTATTCCATATAGTAGGATACAACTTTATAACACTTTTTTTTTAACTTTTCTGAGTCAGCCTAACGGAAATGCTTGTGGAACCCTTGGTGTCCCAAATGTAAAAACACAGTTTTGGACCCTAACACCACACCGTAATTTTAACACTCACCCAAACTGCAACTGCTTATTGGCCACCCTATATCACAATTTTATTCAACAATTTTTTTGAACCGCCTTGTATAACTATAACTCTAATTCCAGAGTAGTATCTGCTTAGGGGCCACCAAATATAATATTTTTTAAACAGTTAACTATAACTCTGCGCCACTCAGTATTTTATCTATGCAACTGCTTATGGACTACGATATATAACCATTTTTTAACCACCCTTCAATTTTGTCTCCATTTTATAATGCAACTTTTTCTAACATTGTTTCAATCACATAGTATAACTATAATGTTTCAGATATTGCATATATGCAACAGCTCATGTTCTATCATACAAAAAAAATGTATCCAACCTGTTTAACTATTATTCTACCCCACCCTTTATTTCAACCACCTTGTATATACAACTACCTATCGCTCGCCCAGTACAACATTTATGTACCACCCTGTACAATGTCCAATATATTTCACCAAAAGTGCAACTGATTATGGGACATTCTATATAACAATTTTGTTCAACATTTTTCTGAATCTCCTCTATATGTATTACAACCACCCTGTATACGCTGCTGCTTATTGGTTAACTAATATAACATTTTTTAAATACTTAATTATAGCACTTCTCCACCCTATATTTCAACCCTCCGATCTGTGCAACTGATTATGAGCTACGCTATTTCACATTTTTTCCTCATATTTTTTAAAGCACAGTATAAAATATAATTTTTCTTCATTTAAACCATCCTTCATTTGCAACTTTTTCTAACGTTGTTTGAATCACACTGGGTAACGATAACTTGACTGTATAATTATTATTCAAGTCCACCCTATATTTCATGTATCGGGTATATGAAACAGCTTGTGGACCATAACATGCCTTTATAATATTTTCTAAACATTCTGCTACATATTTCAACCATCCTATAATATGTTACTGGAAAATTTGTGAACGACTTGTGGATATAAAACAATTTTTTAACCACCCTATAAACTATAATTGCACTCCATCTTATATTTCAACCACCCAGTATAAACAACTGATTCTAACATTTTTTTCAACCCATTTCATCACTTTAATAATCGCTCAATAAAATTCAAATATCCTGCTTACATAATTTTTTTTATTCACCCTGTATAAATATAATTCTAGTTTATCCTTATTTCACCCACATTGTATATACAACTACTTATGACCCTAACAATATAACATTTTGTTATCCACCCTGCATAAATATAATTCAACTCCACCCGTTTTTTCAATTACCTGGTATATACAACTGTTTATGGTCCACTCAATATATCTTTTTCGAACCAACCCATATAACTTCCCCCTTATTTCAACCACATTGTATATATGCTACTTACGGGCCACCTAATTTACTTTTTTTTCAAGATTTCTTAAATACATGTAATTCTATTCCGCTCTAAGTTTTACCTATCCTGTATATGGTGTAAAATTACACTTGATATATCAGTTGATTTTTTTTTAAAGCGAAACATGATACCTATTGTCCTATTCCGAATTTTGAATAAAAGCTAAGCTGATGCACGTATCTAATATTTGGTACATGCGGTTGAACCAATTGACTAATTCTGTAATACTAAACATGGTAGTAGTTTTTTCCCTATATCTACCGTTTCTGTCACTGTAGGGAGATAAAATATCTACCATATGTTAAGTCAAACTCTAGGCTTTGCAGCAAAAAAAAACATTCAGCAAAATCAGTTCAGTAGTTCTTACGTGATGCCCGAACAAACACACAAACAAACAAACAGACAAACTTACAATTTTATAATAGTATAGATATATAATTTGATGTTTTAATAATTTTGAGTTGTACTTATTCAATAAATGGATAGTGTACGTGTTACGTTATTTACGTTTCAATGACAGACAAAAATTAATCATGGAAGTTCTTACACTTTTTATAAGTTCATTCGTATTTTCCATACTTTCGTCTATTTCAAATCTTCTACAATTTTTTTAATACTTTTTCAATGGCTGCTAGTAACCCCCATCCATGGCAGAAACTTGAAATCTGGAAAAACAAGCATTTTTATGCAAATGAAAATTTAATTTTCAAAGTTTTGAAGGGGCTGCCGGTGTTAAAATCACTCTTATAATCATTAACTAACATAACTGCTGTAGCTCTTCAAAAAAACAGACAAAAAATTACTCCAATTTCGTTTCTGATAGCTCACGGTCTATTACTGATTACCCTCTGAGTGTCTTGGAAAAGTCACTATCTTTATTTTGAAAATATATATATATATATATATATATATATATATATATATATATATATGTCTAAATTGCTATATAAGAATATTTTTAAATTTTATAATGATAACGATCAATTTATTGCACGTGCACTATAAGCAAAATATGAAAAGGAAATGAAAATCTTTTTTAAGGAATTGGACTTTTTTCAATTAATATTTGACGAACAATTGACGAGATGAGATTAGAAACTTCATAAATATACTCGAGTTGTTCCATCACGTTAAATTTGGTGAAATCCCTTCTTTAGAGAGAGAGTGCTTGAATGAAAGTGAAACTCGAATGCGTTCAGTTGGTTACAGATTGTACTTTGGTTCACATTACTATAAAGAGTAAAAAGTATTATAGAATTAAATCTTGACAATGAAAGGGGAAATAAATCATGGTAATGATGTTAATATGTTACGCGAATGGCTTCAAAAACAACCTCATCTTCCACAAAATATACGTGAGTATGTTGATTGCATTATTTTGGTTATATTATATGAAAATAATCCAAACGTTTTTAAGTTATTAACTACCAAGGTTAGTATTTTTATTTATGATGATGTCGTTCCAGTTTTTTCAGTAAATAATATATTTAACACGATTTGCTAAAGTATGGTTGTTTGAGGTAGTAAATGAATTTTTCTAGGCCGGTTACATTACTAACAATTTTTTTTACTTAATTATCTTGGATGAGAGGTCAATGTATTCTTCAATCATTATTTTTTTAATCCTTCAATGCTACGTTCGACAAACAAATAGCTGTTTAAATTCATAATAGCAAATTCCACAAATATTTATTCTATATAACTTTTTTTATTTGTGAAATAATCCTTTTTTAAAAAATGTTGACAATCATAATCAAGCTGACTTCTCATCTACAACAATGTGAAATATAAGGGAGACTAAAAATGATATTAAGTAACGCTATGGAGATGCTCGCCACAATCTCCCCAATAGTATACGAATTTTAGCTTTTTTTGCTATTAAATTCATTCTTGAATGTGCTTCCTTTAAAAAATACATAACAAAATATTGAAGAAAATGTTACGATTATTCTTAGTAATTGACATTGTAGTTTAAAGATGCAAAACTTATTTTAAACAAAATCATCATGAGGCAAAAATCAAAATATATACCCATAAACATACGAAAAACCAATAAAAACATCATATTTTACTGGTTATTAAGATCATACAAATAAAATTGGTATAAAACAGAGAATAACATTTACTTGTTCTTTACTTGTTCTACTTTGTTAATTCAAAGTATTAAGCAACGTCCATCTGGGAAATTGTACCTTATATTGCATTTTAGTTTTTGCAATTGCAATTTTATACTACCACAAAGTAGGTAAGACATAACTTTTTGAACAGTTATAACTTACATTTTCGCAACGGATTTTTAAGGGTTGAATTTAATTTTCAAATGCCCATTCGAGTAGTGGTAACAGGAATGTAATACCAAAAAATAAAGAAATATTTATTTTGTCGAAAAACCTACTCAGTTAAAACCGGTTATAAACTTCAAACAATGCTGTTTGTTTGTTTTTAGGGTTCCGTATATACAATATACGGATACCCTTATAATATCACTCCGGATTTCTGCCTCTGTCACATCACAGCAATTTTCTCCTAAACTACTGGACGGAAAAGGTTGAAATTTGGTATCAATGTATAGTTTGGTGACTCGATCAGGAGTACATATCGTAAATGAAGAAATTTTGATTTTAGGGGTACTTCTGAGGGGGGAACTAAAAAATCGACCGTTCCCCCCTGATCTCCGAAACTACTTAGCCTAAAATTTTGAAAAAAAATGGGAAATATAGATTGTTGCGCGAACTTTACAGGAAAAATACAATGAGAAACCATTCATAATAATTTTGGGGGGCAAATTTTAGAATTAAATGGAAATTTAAAAATATTTTTAACGCATCATGTAATATATCAAATGAAAGGTCCCATTCTGAGGAACACAAATAGATATTAACGGAAATATACCTAAATTTACCCATCCCCCCCTTATCCCCGCAATATAAAACGTAAAGTTTTGAAAAAATTAGAGGTATAGGGTCTGACTTTAAGTTTATTGGGAGATAAGGAGAAACCTCTATTTTTAATTTTGGGGGCAAATTACAGAATTAAATGGAAAATATAAAATTAAAATTGTTTCTAACGCATCATGTTATATATCAAATGAAAGGGCTCATTATGACGAAAACAAATATATTTTATTCATATTTTAAAATAATTAATTAAAAGATATTAGCAAAAATCTAAAAAATTTACCCATTCCCCCCTTATCTCCGAAACCATAAGCTGTAAAATTTTGAAAAAAATAGAGGTGTAGCGCTCACCTGAACTTTACTGGAAAAATAAGGAGAAACCCTTAATATTCATTTTGGGGGGCAAATTATAGAATTAAATGGAAAATAAAAAAATATAATTGTTTCTAACGGATCAAGTAATATATCAAATCAAGGGCTCATTATGACGTATACTAATACATTTTTATTTTTTTTTAATAAATATTTGAAAATATCTTAAAAAAATATATTTAAAAGATTACCCATTCCCCCTTTATTCCCAAACTATAAGACCTAATTTTTTTGTTTACAGGAAAAATACGAAAAAATCCCTAATATTAATATTGGGGGCCAAATTATAGAATTAAACGGAAAATAAATCAATATTTTTTTATCGCATCGTGCAATACATCAAATGAAAGGGTTTGTTATGAGAATACAAATATATATTTTCCATATTTTTGAATTAATTGTTTACAAGATATTACATAAGATACAAAAA